>NEWO01000633.1:143409-195632 GCA_003013225.1 Phalaenopsis aphrodite
ATTGTATGAAGTTTAAATTTTTCCATGGCATTCTTAATCATAAAGTTATAGTACATGACCTTTTGTATTTTTATCTTAATTTTTCTTCATTATATTTTTTTTTATCTTCATTGGAAGTTGTACTTAATATTATGTACTGGTTGGTTACTTTTTTGTATCGTATATGAGATTTACATTTAAATTTATAGAGTGCAGGACATTCCATATCAATGGTGGACATTTTTATGAGGTTGATGACTTAGGCTTATTATAACTCTATGATCTAGTGTAAAAATATTTTTTCATGGTAATGAGAGTGATATCACTGGAGATAGATAAGGGCTCAATTGATACATGCCATGACAAGTATGCATATTTGGGCTCTATTACTTAGAGTTATTAGGATATAAAATGAGGATGTGCTTTCTAACAATGTGGTTTGTTGATTAAAAAGGTTTATCATGGAGACTAGGTAAAATAAACTAAGCTTGCTTTGCTAAATGAATCTGAGTGTCGGGTTTAAAGAAGTCACTTACAGACAAATTGATAGAAGGAAAAAAAAAAAAAGAGAACAATATAGTCTTTAAATAAGGGTGATGATGATAATAATGATACGACAATCCAATATAAAGAAAGGGCTAAATTAGTGGAGAATACGTTGTTTTTTCATGTATATTAATCTAATGAAACTTCAGGAGGATTCAAAGCCTTGTCTTAAAGTTTTTTATTTCTTAAACTTTGTGTAGCAATTTATTTGGTTTTTCTTTTTTAAACTGTGGCAATTTTTCTTTGGGATATTTACGTACACACCACACAATCACTTTGTATTTACATATCTACCACCAAAAATTTGATATGTACATTTATAACATTTTTGTTCCATAAAACTATCCATTAAAAGGTGTACTTCACTTTTATAAAGTTAATAAATGTGGTATTTTTTATGTATTATTAAAGATTTGAGTATTATGCATGTAAACATGAATGTTGAGGTGTTAGATATGTAAATATATAACAATTGTGTGGTGGTATGTATGCCAAATGTCCCTTTATCTTGTACCCTAATGCAAGGATCATTCATTTTTTTTTTGTGCAATTGTAGAAGATTCCTGTGTAGAAACTGGAGGCTGACTGCCAAGAATTCTATTTCCATTAAATGTGGTTGTGTTTTTGGGGGCAGGTAGTAATCATCTAGGATAACTCAATTATGACGGATGAAGTAGATGCTAATACTGAAAAATTAACGTACTTTTTCTTATTTGATAGGGTTGGAAGAAATTTGCCTGTACTTTGCTTTACTATTTTCCTCTATAAATTTTGTGCATGCGAATTCAATATTTGTCTCTTAAAAATGCTTGGATATCACTCAACCGTCTCTATATATTGATTGACTTTTGAAACATTAAAATACAATCGATAGGGTCAAGCCATGGAAATGAAATAGTTAAACTTCAGCTGGGTAGTTGATGTGAAAAAATTGGTATGGCTTTGGTTGCTGCAAGGTATTTACGGGTTTATTTATTCTACTTGCAAAATTGGATATTTAAAGAGATTAATGAAATTTTGTTTTGCTGGAGGAGTGGACACTTCTATAATGTTGGTTTTCCAGCACAATGAACTATATGAAAATACTTTGCAAAGTTAACTTGTGATGTGTGTGTGCCTACACAAGAGCACCCGTTTGAGGCGTGAGAGACTTATATCCAACCTGTTGGAGGTTTGTCTCTAGTAAGTTTACATTCTCGAAACAGGCAAAGTGAATAGTGCTGTTAACTTTGGTGCTGTTCTTATCTTTGATTTTCTTGCTTTTAGTTCGTTTGGTGTTTTTTTCTCCCTTAGCCTTAGATTTTGTCTAGAATTGGGCCTAATAGTTGCATGCTAATATGGTAACTTGTACTCTCTTTGCTATATGCATTACAATTCATATGTTTTTTTCACAATATTTTCCATCCCTTTAGTCAAAAGCTGTTAAACTTATATGAAATAGATGTACACTACCTATTCAAGTATATGTATTATGAACAACCACAAATCAAGTATTATTAGCAAGATGGTTTAAAATATGAAGCAAACCGTAAGGCTTCGCGTTTACTTTTTTTTTTTTTTTTTTTTAATTTGCATTCAATCTTATGCCTCATTGGGTATTATATTAGGCTTACACTTTGCATTTTATGAGGCCCATCTGATGGTGTGCCTTGCCTCAATGCTGGTGAAACGTGAATAATTAAATAGAGGTTTTCTTTAAAGTGAATATAAGTAAAATAAACATAATAACATTGCTTATTAAAATAGTATAGAATTAAGAATCTAATTGAAATTATTATCATCAAAATAATCATTATTTTAAAATCTAATAAATTGTCTTATTAATTATTTATTGAATAAGAGGAATTATTTTGATTAATTACGAGGAATGAGAAAATAAGAATATAATTCAGGATGAGGCAAGAGAGATAGTAATTCATTATGCCAATGATTTTAATTAAGGCCCATTGAGTGATAAGAGTGATGATGTCTTTTCAATTTAAAAATTCTAATATGCTGTTTGTTGTCTTCTTACTTTGATGGAGGATGGTAGGAATGTGAGGGAGATTAATCGTATAATAAACTTATTATGAATTAAGTTATTATGTCTTACTTTGGTGTTTGCATAACTCTTTATATTTTAATGATCCGATGTTTGGATGTTGATATGCTTTTTGCAATTTGAATAATTTGTTATTTTTATTATATTGGGATGTTAATATGTTACTTTTTAATATTTTATTAGGTTAGGATGTTAAGATGTTACCTTTTAATTGTTTGAAACTTAATATAATATTTCTTACTTACAAAATTTGTTGATTTTAACGTTTGCACTTCAAAATGTCTCGAGACTAACGGATCGCCATAGGAAAAAAAAAGACTTATATGTAAATGTACAATATTAAATC
Source organism: Phalaenopsis aphrodite (assembly GCA_003013225.1). NCBI lineage: Eukaryota > Viridiplantae > Streptophyta > Magnoliopsida > Asparagales > Orchidaceae > Phalaenopsis > Phalaenopsis aphrodite. The sequence continues at coordinate 146,322 of NEWO01000633.1, forward strand.
TTGATTAATGGATAGTGATATCTAGGTATAATGGATTCAACTATATTTTCTTTTATATTTAAAAAATTGGGATACCCAGAATATAACTTCCAGAGAATATTGAATGGCTCAAAGAAAGAAGTGTCTTCGGAGTATGATATGATAATTTGATGTCATGGATTCTAAAAGATAAATTTTATACAATGATAATTTAATTGGTGATGTTCAATGGATCTAATTTTTTAATTGAAAAAAGTTATTAATAGATAAGTTGAGTGACATATGAAAATATCTTATGGATGTGTGGGCGAATTGTGAAGGATAAATCAAATGATTTAGTGTATTGATGAGATGATTGTGGTGAGATTTAGTGAAGCAAATGCAATTGAAAATAAACTTAGGCATATTTGGACATTTAATGAAGGGTAGAAAATGCACTCATTAGACGAGTAAAGACGAGTAGGAAGTATAAGGGGTAGACCAATGGCAACATTGCTGCAAGTTGTTTGAAATGAATTTAAAAGAATATATTTAATGTCTGTATATTCAATATGAATACATGGAAAGTGAAAATTCATAAAGCCAATCATAAATAGTTGGGATATGACTATTGACAAAGATGATGATGTGAGAAATGACAACACTCATTTTAAAATTGTTGCAATGCTTTTATTTCATATTTTAGTTTTGTTTTATTGCCCATGGAATTTCACTCTGTTTTTTTCTGATTTTTTTAATGTTTTCAAGAGTAAACATGTAGAACATATAGTAGGAAGCCCAATGCTATGCTCTTATATGTTTCCCTACTTATATACAAATCATAAGAATTAGGTAATGGAAAATTCAAACAACAACAACAATAACAACAAAGCCTTGATCCCACTAAGTGGGGTCGGCTACATGAATAATTTTTCTCCATTTCGTCCTATTTAGTGTCATATTTTCCATTAATTCTAATAAATTAAGATCATTTTTATACAGTACGCCCAAGTCTTCCTAGGTCTGTCTCTGCCTTTCTTAACATAAGTTAAATCTTAAACATCTACTCTCCTAATTGGACTATCAGATGGCCAACGTTTAATGTGACCGAACCATCTAAGATGACTCTCTAATTTTGTCCATCACTGGAGCTACACCAACCCTATCACGGATATATTCATTTAACATTTTATCTCTTATTGTAAAGTCCACCTAATCATTCTCATCTCGGCAACACTTAACTTAGTATTATGCTTCTCTTATAGAGCATTGCAAGTCTCACCACCATCTTATAAAATTTCCTTTCAATTGAAGCGGTACTTTTCTATCACACAATAAGCTCGAAGCATTCCTCAACTTCAACCAACCAACTTGAATTCTACTATTAACATCCCCAACTTTATCACCATCGCTTTGAACAATAGACCCGAGATACCTAAATCGATCACACCTCTTAATAATTTTGTTACCCAAAGTTACACTTCTGTCACTAGAGCTACTACTAATAAAATTACAGACCATTTATTCAGTTTTAGTTCTACTCAAACGAAGGCCTTTAGACTCCAATGTAGACCTCCATAATTCAAGTTTTTCCTACCACAAGAAGGATATCATCAGCAAAAAGCATACACCAACTTACATCCTCCTATAAATGTCTAGTAAGACCATCCATAACTAAAGCAAAAAAGATATGGGCTTAAAGGCGATCCCTAATGTAATCCAACGGAAATAGGAAAATATTTGGTCAATCCTCCATCAGTTCGAACACAAGTAACAGCTCTAGTACACATATCTTTAATGACTTGAATATAAGTTATATTAACGCCTTTTTTCTCAAGAACTCTCCAAAGGATATCTCTTGGAACTTTATCGTAAGTTTTTTCTAAATCAATAAAAATCAAATATAGATCTTTCTTATTAAATCTAAATTTCTCCATCAAACCTCTCAATATGCATAGCTTCCATAGTAGATCTGCCCGACATAAATTCAAATTGATCATGAGAAATCTTTGTAATACATTTTAACCTATGTTCAATTACCCTCTCCTATAATTTTAAAGTATGACTCATCAACTTAATTCCTCTATAATTTACACACTCTTGTGCATCTCCTTTATTCTTAAAATGAGGACCAAAATACTCTTCCTTCACTCCTCATGCATCTTTTTAGTTTTTAAAATAATATTAAAGAGTTTAGTAAGCCAAGAAACTCTCAAATCTCCTAAATATTTCCACACTTCAATTGGGATATCATCAGGTCCTACAGACTTTCCACACTTAGTTTTCTTTAAAGCCTCCTCAACTTCTTTTTTACTAATGCGACGGTAAAATAAAACATTTATTTTCTATTAATGATACTAAGATCACTAAGGTCGATTGTATTGTTAGAAACTTTATTAAAAAGTTTATCGAAATAATTCACCCACATATGTTGAAAATCTTTTTCTAAGAAAATTACTTTTTGATTTTCATCTCTAATACACTTTACTTGAGTTAAATCTTTACCTTTTGTTTTTTCTTTGTTTGGCTAGTTTATACATATATTAGTTGTGTATTTTGGTTGTGCTGTCAGGTGCACTTTCACTTTAACTTTGTTCTGATTTAGTTAATGGTGTCAGAGCAAACAAGTAAAACATATGTTAGGAAGCCAATGTTCTGATATTTTGTTTATACTTGCATGCGAATCATAAGAAAAAGGTAATGAAAAATTAATTTCAAGCATAATGGGAACTTTCTGTTTCACATTATGCTTTTCAGCTAATTACTACGTTTGATATATAAAACCTTTGTTTTCAGTCTGTCGGGATTGTTTCGTTTGATTAATTCCAACCTTTGCTTTAGTCCGCCAAGACATGCAATCAAACTATTCCCTGAGTCAAAGTTGCTGTGTATCCCTCCAGCCTCCTGAAAATGAGTCTTGAGAACTTTCATGCAACTTTGACCTGTACCTACACTTTTTAGGTTTAGGACTCCTTATTATGACTTTTCTGCTGAGGCTTGTAGACTTGTTAGTTGGAAACCAAAAACAAACTCATACTGGCAACCTTCTAATACCTGATTATTATGTCAACTAACAAACCGCATGTGCTGCTTTTATTATGTCTATAATATCCATTCTGCCCGTGAAGGAATTGTTTAATCCATAAATGGGGTACATTTTAGACAACTAAATGTTTCAAGTTGAAATAATTTGATGCAGAAGGATTCAAAAACGTTTTCGATGTCAAATGGCTTAAATGCATGGTTTTCAATAAATAAATCTTGTGCATAAAATGTCGAATTTGGTGAGAGTAGTCCATATGCTGTATCAATTTGTTCATTAGAAATTCAGTCAAACTTAATGTTGTTTTTCAATATGACGTTTGGTTCTTTTAGAATAAATATAGAATTTTTTCTTATAATATTTTAAGCAGCTGCTTGTCATTGCAATCACATTCTAATGTGTGCTGGATTGTGGATGGCACTGTGCAACTTCATTTTTTTTTTGTTGTAGTTGAGAACAGGGTAGAAGGCTATTGTGTGCCTTGGTTTTTGTTCGTTGTTTTGAACAACCTGATGATTACCGCAAAGTTTGGCTTACTTTTCATCAAATTTGTTTATCTTAATCATGTAAAACAATTGCAGCCATTGCTGTTTCAAGAGATCACAAGCCTGATCAAACAGATGAGAGACAGAGAATTGAGGACGCTGGAGGTTTTGTTATCTGGGCTGGTAATTTAACCTCAGAAAAGGCATATCTATATATATATATATATATATATATTCATCAAATTTTATTTTTGTATGTCTTAGTAAGATGTCCTGCAGGCACATGGCGCGTTGGTGGCGTATTAGCTGTTTCCCGTGCATTTGGTGATCGTCTCTTGAAGCAGTATGTGGTTGCAGATCCTGAAATTCAGGTAAAAATCAATCTAAGTGCATTTATGCTTATTTTTAAACTGTTAACTGCATAAATTATGTAGGTTTCTGCAGATGGTTAAGCATTTATATAGGGTTGTAAAATCAGTTCAATATCATGCACATCTTGTTGGTTGTTTGTATTCAGCTAGTTCATTAAGCAAGCGAGCTGGATTTGAACACGATTTTTTTTATGCTTCCACTAAAAATGTGAACACAAATAAAATCCATCTCTATTATGTTTTGTTGGACAAGTGTTTGGTATATGTAATTAAATATAATTGCCTTTATTTTTAGAATAATAACATGAGCCTCTTTTATCTGTTTTGTATTTTACCATTCAAAAGCTTCTGTGTGCTTATATTATGGAAAGGACGTGCTCAACTTTTCTAATGTACTATAAGAAACACATTTTTTTTATACAATCGGAACTATAAATCAATAAGTTTTTGATGCAATTAATGGTGATTAGCTCGACTAGCATATACTCTATTTGTGCTCGTCTCAAAAATTAACATGCAGTACGCAAACATTTTTTTTACTAGTTAATAATGTTGTGCTCGTTTGTATTTGGCTCAATAATAACAAACTCAGCTGACCAGAAGTTCTCAACTCATTTGTGTTTGGGCTTGCATATGCCCATACATTCTTCTCATATACCAGTTTCGGCTTAGTAATATATGTAGTTTGATCTCATAGATGTTCATCATTCTTAATATTTTCCTCATCTGACAAGATTTTCATGGAACAATAGGAAGAGGTGGTTGATGGATCTCTAGAGTTCCTCATCCTCGCAAGTGATGGACTGTGGGATGTAGTCTCCAATGAGGTAGTTCTGAATTTTTACTTATAAATGTTAGCATGGATCAGATTCCTCTGAAAATAATAGCTTTGTGATGTCTGCATGCAAACTAACCCAGGAGGCTGTAGCCATGGTCAAACCCATTGAAGACCCAGAACAGGCTGCAAAGAGCCTGCTGCAGGAGGCTTCCCTTAGGGGAAGTGCTGACAATATAACCTGTGTCGTCGTGCGGTTTCTTGGTTGCATTAGTGAGGATAACACTCACAGCGTACAAGAGCAGTGAGGTTGGAATAAAATTCACTTATAAAGTTTTTCTCTAGTAAAGCAAAAGGCATCAGAGGAAGGTATGTTTTGCATATTTCAGTACTGCAAGCAATGAAAAGGAATTGATTTTGCTAGCACAAGGTAGGTTTTTTTCTGGAACGGCTGTTGCTTGAAGAACGTAAATTTTTTTTTCTCAATCTAATCTCTTAGGTTGTAATGAATTTGTTTCTAAATGGAGCCCAGTTTGGTGTCGACATGCTTCTGAAAATTATCTGGTGATTTTGTTCTGTTGATCGTCTATATGCTTCTTATATACATTTTTTTTTTCAGGTCAAAATTTTAGAGTTGGTTTTGGTTTTATTCATTTTAGATTCTGGTGAAAGCCTTAAATTCACATTGCTGATTTAATTTTTTTAGTTTAATTTTTTGCATTTGGTTTCAGTTTTTTTTTTTAAGGAAGATTTACATTCTACCTCTCAATTCTTACATATTTACATATCTAACATCTAAATTTCAAAGTTTTCATAGATGCCACTTTACCTGTACATGAAAAGGTGTATTTCACTTTTTAAAAGTTGAAATAGTGGCACTTTTGATGTGATATGGAAGATTTGGGTGGCATAAATGCAAAAAGTAAAGGTTTCAGCGTTATATAAAAATTGGGTGGTATGTAATGTATGTAAATGACTCATTTTTATTATCAGAATTGCAAGCATCTTAAAATATTTTAAATATCTATTAATCTCGAATTATTACAATTTGGAATAACTAGCAGGAAATGATACTTTTTTAAGGCCTGTGTCCACCATGAAGAGGAAAAAGGGGGGGTATTAACATATATACCACACAATCCGTATGTATTTACTCATCGAGCATCAAAACTTTCTTATTTGCATAGAAAATACTCAAATCCTTAATATCATATAAAAAACATTACTACTAACGGAAATATACCTTTTCATGGATAGGTTGACAATAAAGTGTTATACATGTTAATATCAAATTTTAGGTTCAAGATATGTAAATAAATAAGAACATTAGGGTATGTCTAGATTTCTGAAAGATGAAGCTGCAAAATGTGATACTAAGTGCAATAGTTATATAGATTAAGTTTTAGGTGCAAAATCTGTAAATAATTGAGAATTGTCTAGTATGTGTTACATTTTTGCAAAAAACATTGTTGCGAAATGTGGCTCTTAGGGTGGCATGGTGTTAATTGTGTTATTGTTTTTAAAAATATATCTATTAGTATTACGTCTTATTTTATTTTTATATTTATTGAGTATTACATGCTGATTTAAATTTGTTTTTCTACATAAATTTGAATAACTTTTATTGAATGATCTGCTAGCCGCAGAGTTATAGTGGTAATGGTTATCTCTCGTAATCCCAATCTTTTAAATACTAATAATAGCATAAGGTTGATATTTGCTCTTAAATCACATAATGTTTTCTGTCTCCTATTGCACATAAAATTGTAAAGCAATCAAGATCTTTAAGTTTTTCAGGAAGTTTTTTCTGAATTATAGCATTGCACTCTTTACTAAGTGGAACTGTTTCAATATCTTCAAATTTTCTTTTTTTGTTAAAAATATCTTTCATAACTTTACATAGCTTGACATTTGTTCTAGAGCTTCAACAAATGAAATATTAATTGTAAGCTTATTAAAAATTTTAAAAAATTTGAAAATTGTTTATCCAACTGTTGTTGTCGAAGCCTCTGAGGAAATGAAGGTGATGGTTTTTCTAAATCAACTTTAAGTGGAGAAATAAGTCTCTCTAAACCTTTCAAAGCATCATCTTTTGGTTCTTCAATCTCTTGTCTCTCTAATTTAGTCTCTTTTTGAACTCTTCCTTCAAATTCTCTTCCACTTTTCAGTTGAATGACTTTTACTTGTTCTTTATTCTAGTTTTTCGTTTTTACTTCTGTATTACTAAGAAGCGTTCCTTGGGATCTGTTACTTGATGAATTTGCTTGTCCCAATTGATTCTAAATATTTCTAATTATAGCTCATTGACTTTATAATTGATTTCTCATTTGTAACACTACTTATTTTATAGACAACTTCTTCTCCTTAAATTGTGGATTATTGTTAAAACCTGAAGGATACGTAGGTCTATAATTATTATTCCTTTGGTTGTTCTAGTTTCTCAATGTGTTTACTTGATTGTTCACCCATTGTTAATTACTAACACCCGAAGTATTATTCTAATTAAAGTTAAGATGATTCTTCTAACCTGTGTAATAATAGTTTGAATATGAGTTATTTTGTTTATTGTTTATGACATTGAAAGTCTCTAATGATGCTTGAGAATCTACCATTTGGCCTAATGAATTCTCTTCAATCATGAAAATTGGTTGAGAAAAATTCATTCTAAATTGGTCTAACTTCCTTGAAACTGCTGCAACTTGATTTGCTAGCATGGAAAAAGCACCAGTTTCATTAATATTGGCTACTTTCTTAAGATTTATTCTTTCAGAAGGTCATTGAAAATTATTTGTAGTCATTTCTTCAATTAAATCATAAGCGTCATGAAATGATTTTGACATTAATGAACCACCAACAACGACATCAATAATAGATCTAAGAGATCTAACTAATCCATTATAAAATGTTTGAATTATTAATCAATCTAGTATAGCATGGTGTGGACACTTTCTTAAGAGTTCTTTAAATCGTTCACATGCTTCATAAATATATTCTCCTTCAAACTGACAAAAAGATGTAATATCATTTCTAAGCTTCACAATTTTTTATGGTGGAAAATATTTAGCAAGGAATTTTTGCTCTAAATCACTTTAAGTTCTGATAGATCCAAATGATAACAAAATGTAACCACATCTTAGCTTTATCCCTCAGGGAGAAAGGAAATAATCTAAGTCTTATAGAATCATTTGATACACCATCATATTTAAATGTATCACACAATTCTAGAAAATTGTCAAGATGTAAATTTGGATCTTCAGTTGGTGCTCCCTCAAACTTATTATTCGATATCATTGGATAATAATAGGTTTAAGTTCAATTGAATTAGCCACTACAACATATTTTTGAATACTACAATGAAGTTCATCCACTGTAGGGTTTGCATAATCTCTTACATGTCTAAACTCTTCAACATTTTGAATATTGTGATTTGTCATTTCTTGAATTTTTTTAGTAATTTTTATTTTTTTAATTTTTCTAATAGTTCTTTCTAATTCAGAATCGTAAGACACAAGTCCTGCGGAACCTGAACTACACATACATTACTATAAAACACATATAAAATGAAATAAAATAAAATAAAAATAAAAACACACAAACAAGAACTTTATATAAAAACAACACTACAATATTCCTGCAATAAATCTTAAAGTTTAAATAAGACTATAAAAATAGAAATTTTGTTTTCCAAAAACTTCTTTTTGAAAATTTTTGCAAAATTCTTTAATCGAACTCTTTTTTTTTAACCTCCCCGGCAACGGTGCCAAAAACATGATCCCGACTTTCTATATAGATGTAAAATGCAATGCATGCGATTATATGGTTAATAGTTATTCTTAATTTGCAACAAAGTCAAAAAGCTTGATCCAAAGTAAAAGCTAAGTAAGTTTTATACTATGAAACAAATAAGAATACAATTATAATATTTAAATATGAGATATTACGCAAGTATACGTATCATTATCAAGTAATATGTGACTTTTTGATTAAGCCCCGAATATCAAACCCACAGAGAGATTAGCAATATGCACTTTAAAAAACTAGAAAGTTTAGAAATTTTAGATGACAAAAATCTACTTAGCAAAATATTCTTACTTAAAACTAAAGATGCTAAAATAAGAATGCAAATTCGATTCTTTTTGTAATTTTTGGTTTATGAAAATAAAGTAAGCAACTATATAACTTAACTAAATATTTGCAAGATGAAGGCAGTATAAGCAAAATATCTTTTTCCTTATCATGAATCAGTAATAAGTAGAGAAATTATGTTATGAAAGTATTTTAAATGTGTTGTGCCAAATATGAGTAATAATATTCGTTACATTACTAGAGATGCTATAAAGAGCATTGATTAATATATATTTTGAATAGTCTTGAAGATCAGTTAGGTAGAGACGATACTAGCTCTCACTCTAGAGTTCCCTCTTCTCCCTTCACTTGGGGGCTAACATCTCATATTAAAATCTAAAACTATAGATCAAATTGGGAGCTTTAGCCTGTCACTCTAAAGTCCTCTAATTCTACACCTTTGAAAAGTTTATTTCCCTATTTATTTGCATTCAACTACATGAATTACATTCTCATCCATGAATCAATATGTGATTCTAAACCATTTGTTGACTGAGACAATACCATCTCGGATTTTACATGATCTCACAATAGGTATTAACATCTTAATTGGTCAAATCAAGAAGTAAATGGAGTGCAAGGTTTCAAATCATTAAAACTTCTTCCAAAATTGAAACCTAATACTTCACTCAACTTCCTTTCAACACTTAATCACTTATCATTTTATGAAAAAAGATAAAGAAAATTACTCAGAATCCATGGAAAAAACATGAATACATATGAGTTTAAAAGTAGAAATCATGCACAAAAACAAGAAATCTAAATTAAAACCAAGTGTAGTCACAAAGATAAACACTTATCTCAAATCAAGTCTAAATGTCTTGAAGTTCCTTTGAATTCTCTTCATTCACTCACAATACAAACTAAACACTTAGAATAAAAAAGAAAGTGGTCGGCGGCGGCGGCAACTTGGATGGATTACAACTGTAAAATCTGATGGGTGGTTGGCCTTCTGTCTTGATGATCTAAGTCTTCTTTAATAAAAATCCAAAAGGTGCATTGGTGTCCCTTCAAAATGTGTCTCCATTCAACGAATCTTCTAGAAGTTGCATCCTCAAAAGCCAATTGAATGAATTTTCGTGTCCATGGGATATTTCTCATCTTTTTACCAACGATTTCTTCAAACATCTCTTTGAAAATTTGTTTAAATCGAATGAATCATCAAATAACTACTTCTGACGCTTAAGTGTGGGGTATCTGGCACTTAGGCGCGAGCCTCTGACGCTTAGGTGCCCTAGTTCATTTTTTGCAGTTTTCTTCATTTTTGCTTAAAATTTGACCCTTTTTTACTCCTTTTAGCATTTTTCATTCATTTGATTGTACCTAAAAGAAAAACACATAAATATCTTTCATTAAAGCGCAATATCTCAAAAATAGTTATAAAAATGTGTAAAAAAACACTATATATTTTAGGTGTATCAGTGATGCTTCTCAGTTTGGCATTTTTCGACAACTAAGGTGGCCAATAGGACTAAGGGAGGTCTTCATCTAGCTCAGGGAGCCCGGTGCTGGAGATTGGTGAAGTCAATTATGGGTTGTCATGTGTAAAGGTATTGGACCAAAGAAGAAAAGGGTTAAGCCAATTTTGGGGGGACTTGGGTTCAAGTCTTGTATATAGGTTGGGTTCACCCACCAAGGTGGCTTGGGCTGATGATCAGCTTGGGAGAGTGCTTAGTGAGGTTATTGTCCAAGGGATTAGGGCTGAAATTTGGTATGGGTTTTTCGTGGAAGGGGTTAGGTGCTTTTGGGGGGAATTGGAAAGTGCTCCCTCCTTTTGTCATTTAAGGTTTGGTGGCTTCACATGTGACTCATGCATGACTTCATGGCTTCTATGTGGCTTGGATGAAGCCACATGACTTGTGTATGGCTCACATGGTTTGTACTAAATTGGGAGAGTGAGAAAATCAAGCTTGAAAGGGTTTTCATGAATTCCATTTGGAGTTGATTAAATCATGTCATCTTAAACAAAGGGCTTGATTAATTTGATTGATGTGATGAGGGGAAGGGTTAATTTTGTCATGTGGGCTTTTTTTCATTTCGAACGAAATTGAAGTTGGGCTTGGTTTTTTGTGCTTTTAAGAGTGGTGATGAGAAATTGATTTTGGGCTTTTAATTTGATTTAAATGGTATTGAAAATTGGTCATGTGGAATTTCATGAGCTCTTGAATCCATCATGATGAAGTTTAGGACACAATGTGGTGAAATTGAATTTAATTTTGGGGTTCAAATTTAGAGGAAATTGGCTTGAGGTGGATTTGAGTGAATTTGGATTTGGACTTGGAAAATTTTGAATTTGGGTTTAGAATTGAGTAGGATTGAGTTTGAATATCAAATTGAGTGGAATTGGGGTGAATTTGGTGGAAATTGGGGTAATCAGAGAATTTTGGTGGGAATTGGAGATTTGGATCAAAATTGGGCATTTTTGTCAATTTGGGGAATTTTGTCAATTTTTGCAATTTTGAGTAGGTTTATGTAATTTGGGAGAATTTTGAATGATTTTGATGTCAAATTAGGTATTTGGAAAATTTTGGGGATACTTGGAAATTTGGGGGTATTTTGGTCATTTTGGATATTTTGGGTAATTAGGGTAAATTTTGGTGATTTAGGGTTTAGGATAACCCTTGGGTGTATTTGGATTGGATTTTGGCTAAATTGTATGAGTTGGGACAACTTTGTGGATTTTTGGAATTTTGGAATTTTGGTAAGTTTTGAGTATGTTTAGGGTTATGGAGGTGGTGATGGGGTGTGAGGTGTGTGTGTGAGTGTATATGTGAATGTCCAAGTCACAAAGGGTCTCCCTAAGCTCTTGATCCTATGAGAACTCATCTTTTAAGTTCTCACCCGATGTTCTTAACCACCAAAGTGCTGGAGGTATAAGACCACCCCTGCGAGACTTCAAAAAAAGAGCTAGGAAGTTATTTGAATTTATAGGTGGAGTGGGTTTCATCAAGTCTTCTAGGATAGTCAATATGAAAGTCAGGGGTTATAGGGAGCCATGGCTACCATTAGGGCAAGCCAGGGTGGCCGAGAGGACACTTAAGTAGATGGATAAACAACGCAATTTGCCAATAGGAGTGACCTAGCTCAGGAAGTCCTAATTTTTGGTTTTAGCCATTTGGGACCTCTCAGGCATGTTGTTTTCTAGCCACTAGATTGACTGACCATGGCTGAGCTAGTGCTAGCTAAGTCAGGGAGTTTAGTGGAGTTAATGGTGAAAACCTTGGGAGCTTGGAAGGCTGGTTGGTAGGATCTCATTGGTTTAGCCAATTTTAGGAGGAAATCCCCTAATTCAAAGAACCCTTGGTCCATGGCACCACTAAGGTGGGCTAGGTGGATCTTGGCTGGCTATTAGGGTCTAAAATGTGGCTGTGGTGGCCAAGGTTGGGCTAGACCAAGTGGCTTAAGGTGAATTTAGGGTTTGGGTTCAAGAATATGGTTTAGACTTGGACTTGGGTTTGGGCTTGGCTAGAGTTTGGATTTAGGTCAATTGAGGGTTCAACTTAGTGTAGAATATTGTCATGAGTGATTGGAAAGTCAATTGAGTGGAAATTGAGAGGTTATGAAGTTTAATTTGGAGGAATTTGGATTTTTGGGCAAAATTGGGGGTTTTGAGTTAAATTGGATTTGGGTTAGGTTTGGGTTAGGGTTGAGTTTGGTTCTAGGCCAATTGAGGGTTCAAATTGGTCTAAGGGAGTGTTATGAAGAGTTTAGGATTCAAAATTGGGGAAATTAGATTGGTTATGAGGTTCAATTTAATGAAATTTTAAGGTATGGTTAACTTGGGGATTTTGGCCCAAAATTGAAATTAGGGTTTGTAGGATGGTTCAATTGGGCTCCAAATTGATTCAGGGTGGGATTGGAATGTTGAAATTAAGTTTGGAATTGAAATTGGGTGAGATTGAAATGAATTTTGTGGAAATTGAAGTTCATTTGGGGACTTTAAGCATTTAAGGGTAATTTGGGAATTTTGCCTAAATTTGGTGGATTTGGGGACAATTGGAGTCAATGAGTGGTTAGGATTGTTTTTGGGGACATTTAGGGTGAATTTGGAAATTTTGGAGCTTGAGGGGTATTTTGGCAAGTTTGGCAATTTTTGGAGTATCTTAGGAATTTTGAGAATTTTGGGGTGTTTTGGGCAATTTGAGTGGTTTGAAATGGTTTGAGATGATTTTTAAAGAGAATTTAAGAATTTGTGTAATTTTGGTAAAATTAGGGTTTTAGGGGCATTTTGATAATTATGGAAAATTTTAGGGGCAAAGGGTCAAAATTGGGTATTTGAGCAAAATTGAGATTCAATGAAGAGGCTAATCACAAAAGTACCGATATGGTTCCATGAGAACAAGGAAATCCTCTATTTTAGATCCTCCATGTGTTGGTCCTAGCCATCCTTGCCAAAGGTTAAGGGTTTGGGGGACCACCCAGATGAGTTTTCAAAAGAACAGGGAATCAGGCAAAACATGATTAGTTTATGATTTTAGGTTGTGAGTGAAAGTGAGGGGTTCAAGTGTGTGTTTTTGAGACTGAACAAGACCACGCTACCCTGGGCTAACCCTAAGGCCAGACAGTCTTATGTGGACTCCTCTTAAGCTTCCCTATGCTGGTTCTATCCTACTAAGTACTAGAGGTTAGAACCAAACATGTGAAACTCCAAGGAAAGCAAAGAGATGTGTTTAGAATTTCTAAGGGGGTACAGTTCCATTACTAGTCATCTAGATCCTAGGCTTCTAAAGAAGAAAGACTAGACCTCAACAAAAGTGAGGTCAAAAGGCCCAAAATGACGTGTATACCTCATTTGATAGAGGGAAATGCAAAGAGTCCAATAGTGCAATTAGTTTTGAAAAAGGCGGCCTCTAGCTCAATATATCTTAATTTGAGGTAGCCATGTGATCATGGGTGATTATGACAAACAATTTTGACTTTAGCTCATCTCGTAAAGAAAACACAAGAAATTTAGCGGTCCTATTAATTTTTTTATAAAGTGAGCCCCATATTTAGATATTTTAGTTCAAAATGTGGGCCCAATTGTAGGATAGAAAATTTTGATAAATTTTGAGAGAGAACTTTTTAGTTGGGTTTTAATGGATTAAATTAAGTTTTCTTAGCTTAAATTTTGCTTGTTTAAGGTTTGGCTTCATATTAAGTCCATCTTGAGTTGATTACGAGGCATATTCTTGTTATTATTGAAATTATCATGGGTTTAACGGGCCTCGAAAGAGAGTCCAATTTGAACATGGAGGAGTTCATTTAAAAAAGAAATTGATGATCTAGGTGCACTCGCAAAGTCCATTTTAAAAATAACATTTTATTGAAAGAATTTTATGTTCTATTTTAATGCATAAAACCCCAAAATATAAATTTTACATAAAAAAATGTGACCATGATAGTCAAACTAGTTCTTACGCTCTTCACATGAGATTATGAACATTTTGCAACTTGAAGAATTTAATTTTGATCATCGGATTGATTTATGGAAAAAAATGATAATTTCAAGGTGTTGAAGCACTATTCATGTTTGAAAAGTTAAACTGAAGAGTTTCACATAAAAATTATAGCATATAATCATGAAACTTATTTGCATGATCTTTATATGTGATAATAAACATCATGCAACATTCAGAATGGAGGGTCAACTTAAGTGGCGTTCAATTGGATTTAAATTAAGAAAAATGGTAACCAAAAAATGAGGCCAATAATAGAAAATCAAGAAAGCTAGCCTCATCTTAATCAGTGAATCACTCTTCAAAGAAGCAAAACAAAATTTCCTATTTCAATCTTTAATCCTATTCTCAAGGATAAGAAGTTGGACCCCAATCTTTGAGAACTTGATGAATTCTTTCTCATCGACCGTTATGGCGAATAGCCCTCTGAAAAGGCCAATCGATTACTAAATCTTCAACACCTCATGTACACGACCAACACAGCGAACCCAACAAATGAATTTAACATTATTTAAGTTGGTTCAACACCATAATCATAAGAATTAAAGATGATTTCCACCAGCTCCTGACAAAGTAATAATCGTAGCACAAGAGAAGAAAAATCTATTATCATACACCGAGTTTGCCATTTTCTCTTTATTTGATGTTGCAAGGAAGTTGGAGGAATCAGAGACGTATTCTAGTCAGGCCATGTAGAGCCAATTTAATGGTCTTGTAGAGCATCTTAGCTTGGCTTAAGTTAATGACCACAATGAATGCATGCCATCACTCTGTAAAGAAACAAACATGGAGAAAATAATGAGCGTAAAATCATGGATTGGAATAGCGACACAAGTGGAATAATCACAATGGAACCGTTTTTTATAATGTAAGGGACCATAATTGACAACTATAATAAGGTAAAAAACAGAGTGCTAGATACAAAGAATAACATTTAATAGAATAGTCAAGTCATCGCATAAACCAAAGCACCAAAATTACATCCTTTATACAATTAAATCATAAATTTTTTTAGTGTGATTTTGTTCAACTAAATTTAAGCAATCACAATCAATCAAGAAAAATATAAAAATTCTATATAAGGAATTGAAATGATCTTGATCAACCAAATTATTCTCTCTTTATTAGAAACGCTCCCCCAGTCTTAAAATAGTTTATGTGACTTGACTTAGCCTAGTCTTGAAGAACAAAACATTTTCTTACAAGCCTTAGTTCACCTCCCCCGCAACATCTGATTGTATATTCAAGCTCAGCTGACCAACATTTTGTGTGAGATATTCATGGAATCAAAGTTTACTGCAAGTAAAATGCACTATAAAAATATAGAAGGGATGTGAAAACAATATATATTTCTCCTTGCATTCATAGACTAATAAGATGCTTTACAAATTGTCTGATCTGGTCTAATGTCGGATATCTGATACTGTATGTATCATATTTGACTAACCTAAACTTCTTGGTGCTGGTGCCCCCACAGTCAATCGTCATCTACAAAGGAGGATCCTTGGTCAGATTATCGATTGGTGAGTCAAACTTTATGATAGTTGCTCCCACAAGAGTCATCATTGATATCTCTCGTTGAAAGCAAGTCTCCCTTCCTTCGCTTCATCACCAATTTGTATCATTTATGGTCGCTCAAAAACATCCTTTTATTTAACAAACGTCGCAACAACTCTTCAACTTGGATGTTTTTGATTGCCATGGCATATCAAGCAAATGTTAAACAACCAATTCTGACGGCGGAAAAAAGAGGATGAACTGCAAATGCACTCAACATATGTCTCATCGTTTTATTTATATGAGTCAAAATCCAGAATTTGATGCACGTCATAAGTGGCATTTAAATTTTATAATAATTCAATGTATTAATTCTCTAATTTTTATTGAGTGATAACTTTATAAGAGATGAGAGAATAGAGAAACTAAATATGTGCATCCTAAAGTAAACAAGACATATCAATAGGAGCAAGAATCTAAGTGGGTCTCCTTTTAGATCAACACCTTTTAAAGGATCCAACCCAAAGCTTGAAAGATAAATGTGGCTTAGCCTCATCAGCTCATACACTCATCAACTGAGACGAACAACTAAGTAATATTACATTATGGATGCCAAACCCAAGATTCCCAAGTCATTAGAATAAGAATTAGTGACATGTGAGTCATTCGCCCCACAACTACTTGACTTTGAGCATAAAATCTTCATGAAAAATAGTGACTTAAATGATTATGTGACCAGACAACAACTAAATCTCCCTAAAAGCCTAAGCATAATCATAGTCTATAAAAAAGAGAAAATTAAATGTAAACAAATTATAATCCCCATCCAATGAAATCCTGCTTATTACCATAATAACAGTGCTCTCTAAGTTAATTTTTTTCCTCTTACTCTCCTTCCATACACTCTATTCTTTATATGCAATCCACAGATAAAATGAAATTGAACATAAATAAATAGAAGACTTCCTATTTTTTCTTGAATTTATTCTTCAGGCTTCTAACATCTATGCCATATCAAGAGCACTCCTTAAACTATTGCAAACATAAAGAAATCGAGTCACATGTCAATAATTGAGAGGAGGATGAACTTAGAGACTAGTGTGCAGCTAAATCTGCTTCAGGGGAGGAAGTGGACACAAAAATAAAAAGGTAAGAGAATGGAGATCAAAACATAAATGTCTGGTTTATTAGAAGGTTCTGCCTGATGATGAAAACAGGTCACAAACAAAGTTTTTTTTTTTGTTGTTGTGAAGGTATTAATGTTATCAACAATATTTTAGTTGGGTTGATCGTATTTTCTGGTATAATATTGAAGAAAAAAAAAAAAAGAAGCTGGGTTTTCTGTACTTAATTTTGATGAATATGGCTTCTGAAGTTATTTTATTTTTTGTCCTCTATTACTGATATGAGTTTGTTTTAGTCCTAAAATTTATAGAAATGTCAAAATAGTCACCTACTATTTTAAAATTAAACTTTGGTAGTCGTCTATACAGACTATTTTTGTCCCAATTTAAAGAGCTTGAGAACTATTTTGACAGTTTTATAAATTTTAGAACTAAAACACCTCCATGTAAATAATATGGGACTGTTTTAGAACTTATCACTTTGATTGTGTACAGTAAATTTATTAAAGAAGTAATTAATTAATATTTAATTATACCCAAAATAAATTAAAATTAGTTGTTGGACAAGTAATTAATTAATCATTAATTATAAAATATTTCTTAACTAAATTTGGATCATATTTTGGACCCTGATTTCTCCAACATTAATTATTGGCTTGATTGTGGCTGGTTGTAACATAGAAGTGGGTGTGCGAAGCTTAGCGCATCATTAATGAGAAAAAAATATTATATCAGAAGTCTTGATGAAAAAATGTATCAGCACTTCAATCATTATCTGTCACATGTACAATTCAAGTGTAAGCATAAAAAATACATCATAACTCGTGATGTAATATTTTGTCCATTAACAAGCCCTTGGCCGTCCCGTGATAAAAAAAAAAAAAAAAAAAAGTTTGAACCCGCGTGAGTGATGAGTGCAGGCATCAACTCATTTTGATTTTNTATTTCTTAACTAAATTTGGATCATATTTTGGACCCTGATTTCTCCAACATTAATTATTGGCTTGATTGTGGCTGGTTGTAACATAGAAGTGGGTGTGCGAAGCTTAGCGCATCATTAATGAGAAAAAAATATTACATCAGAAGTCTTCATGAAAGAATGTATCAGAACTTCAATCACTGTCTGTCACATGTACAATTCAAGTGCAATCATAAAAAATACATCGGAACTCGTGATGTAATATTTTCTCCATTAACAAGCCGTTGGCCCCGTCCCGTGACAAAAAAAAAAAAAAAAGAAAGTTTGAACCCGCGTGAGTGATGAGTGCAGGCATCAACTCATTTTGATTTTATTAAAATGTCAATCTTCTCTCCAAAAATATTTATATTTTAGGGTGCAAATAATTGGTTAATTTCAACCGCAGAAATAAGAATTTTCTCGTTCAAATGGCACGAGTTTACTCTTTGAAAGCTATCCAATCACAGAATTGCTTGCAGAAAACTTTCATGATGACTGGTGTGCTATTCCCGTACGAAACGAATAAAAATTGATCAAACTTTCTTGCTTCCCAGAAGCTATTAATTTGGGAAAAAATTTACTTACGTCAAGAGGTACGCAGAGTTGTGTATATAATAGGGTATACGAGGTTTATACGGAGATTACAAGAGGGTTATAACTCGTTATATCTCCCGTGTAACTCTCGTGTAACCTCCCGTGTAACCCGCTGTAACCTTGTAATCTCAATGGATAAAATAAAAGCGCGGGTTACAGCCAAGTTACACGAAAGTTACAAGAAAGTTATAACACGCTTGTAACCCTCATGTAACTCCCATATAACTCCCGTGTACCCTATTATGTACATATCTCTGCGTACCTTTGACGCACGCAAATTTTTTCCATTAATTTGGGGCAAAATCTTAATTATGAATTTATTATTAAAAGTTTGCCAAAAATGTCTAAACAGGTCATTACTTATTCTTTTTCAATTATAACATGCTTATGCTGAATAACACGTTTTAAGTAAAACTGAACTTTTTTATTTAGAAAGAAAATATGTTTTTCTTTTTAATAAATATAATTTTGACGATCAAATCATTATAAAAAAGGCCATTTATAAATTAAATTTTCTTAGATTTAAAAAGGGAGATCTACAGCACTTGATACATTAATATCTTAGCAGAGACAACAAAAGACCCATATGATAAAACAGTTAAATTTTAATTTAGATATTCATATATGTGAGTGTAAACTATATATTTATAATAGTCCATATTATATGGCCACTAAAAAGTGGCGGGTTACAAGCTATGAATATGAAAATTGGAAGGTTGCGTCAGGTAATTGATAACTGACATAAAATTTATGAAAAAAATCATGATATGAATCCTTTATATCATTGTGTAAATGCTAGGACATCCCCTGAAAGCAACGTGCTGAATGACCCGAATATTATGAAAAGTGAGTAAGAGTCGCTACATCAGCCTCCAATTCTAGTGTCAGATAAGTAAGTATTCTCACATTACAAACAAATGCGGGTAAAGAAGTTAGTCAATAAAAAAAATATTATGATAGAATCTTGGAATATAATTACTCTCATAGGTAAATTATTGAAATTAGTCAGTATTATGGTTTCTAAGAAAATAATTAGCTTGTGTATTTCAGAAATAAAATGGGTTGGAGAAAATGATAAAGAGATTGATAGCTTAGGTTTTAAACTTTGGCATTCAAGTAGGAGTCACACTAGAAATAGTGTATGTGCAATTTTAGAAATGAGTTTTAAAAAAATGTTGTAAAAATTAATAACATTGGAGATATAATTGCAACCATTAAGATTGGTGTTGACTCGATGATTTTTAATATTGTAAGTGCTTATACTTCTCAAGTAGGTTTAAATATAAGTTTTAAACAAATTTTTGGAATGACTTAGAAGAATTAATACAAATGAAAACTCTTGAAAAAAAAATTTTTATTAGAGGTGATTTAAATGGATATGTTGGAAGAGTTATAGAAGATTTTAGAAATATTCATGGTGGCTACAATTTTAGAATGATTAATGAAAAAGGAGCGTCATATTAGAATTTGCTTTGTTGTACGATTTTGTTATTGTTAATACTTTATTTTAAAAAATGGTATGAATATATTATTACTTCTAAGAATTGATCTAATAAAATATAAGTTGATTATTTTCTTATGAGAATAAGAGAATGTATAGATTGTAAGGTCATTCCAACTGAGAATTTAAGTACTCGACATTGATTATTAGCTTTGGATTTTAAAATGAAGAGTTGTAAGATAAAAAATACTAGGAATCATTACCTAGATGAGGACATATAAAAGGTAAATAAAACTATTTTAATGAGTAAAGTTAAATGTTTCAAGATTTGGGATGTTCATGAAGAAGCAAATTCAATGTGGAATAAAGTAAAAAACACTATTAAATAATAATTTTTTTATTTTTGTTGTCTCATTGGTAAAAAAGAAGTTGAGGAGGCATTAAGGAAATCTAGGGGTCGAAAATCAGTAGAACCTTATGATATCCAAATTGAAGTAAAAAAATCTTTTGAAGAATTGGGAGATTCTTGGCTTAAAAAAACTTTAATATCATTTTAAAAACCAAAAAGATGTTTGAGGAGTGAATGAAGAGTTTTTTGGTTCACATTTTTAAGAATAAAGGTTATGCACAAGAGTGCGCAAATTATAGAGCAATTAAGTTGATGTGTCATATTTTAAAATTATAGGAGAGCATAATTGAACATAAGTTAAGACATGTTATAAAGATTTCTCATAATCATTTTCAATTTATGTTGGGCAGGTATACTATGGAAGCTATACATTTATTGTGAGGTTTGATGCAAAATTATAGAAAGAATAAGGAGGTCTACTTATGATTTTTATTGATGTAGAAAAAGCTTATGATAAGGTTTTAAGAGAAGTCCTTTGAAGAGTTCTAGATAAGAAAGGTGTTGATATTACTTATACTCAAGTCATTAAAGATATGTATACTAGAGTTGTTACTTGTGTTTACACAAAAAAAGGACTTACCATATATTTTCGTATTTCAGTTAGACTACATCACGGATCGACTTTTTAGTTATTGATGCACTTACTAGACATTTATAGGAGGATGTACCTTGGTGTATGCTTTTCGCCCATGATATCCTTCTTGTGGATATGATTAGAGAAATAATTTTGGAAAAACTTGAATTATGGAGGTCTACATTGGAGTCTAAAGGGTTTCATTTAAGTAGAACTAAAACTGAATACATGGAATGTAATTTTAGTAGTAGTATTTCTAATGTTAGAGTTATACTATGGGTAATCAAATCTTTAAATGTGTGAATGCTTTAAATATCTCAGGTTTATTGTTCAATGTGATGGTGCCATAGATGGTGATGTTATTAGTAGAATTCATGTTAGTTGGTTAAAGTAGAGGAATGCTTTGGAGCTAATGTGTGAGAAAGGTACTTCTTAGACTGAAAGAAAATTTTAATAAGATGGTGGTGAGACTTGCAATGCTTTATGGGGGTTATAAGCGTCAAGTTTAAAACAGAGCTGAAACAGAGCAAAATGAGGCGAAACGGTGGAGCTGCCTGCAGGGTGTCTTGCCCCAAATGTGGTGCCTAGGCGCCATAAACTGTTAAGGGGTAGTTTTTGGGTGATCTCGGGCTATTCGGGGATGTTCTGGAAGATTCTAAGCAAACCATAGAGTAGTTAAATGAATCTAGACACTTAGAAAGGCTATTCGATGAAGTGGTATGTCTCTTGGAGTGATGATGTGTGTCTCTTAGAAAAAGGAGGTGCTTGGCTTCTCTTTAAAGAGAGAGGCTGGCAGCTCTCATAGGAAGGGGATTTTTTGGAGAGAATTTTTGCATGAGTGTAGAGAGGAGATGGAGATGTAGATTTTCACCATGTCTGGAGAGATTGGTGAGAGATTTTGAGAGATATGTGTAAAGGAATTGTATGATCATTACATGGATCAGTGGAAGACTTTGTTAGAGGAATTTTCATCTTTCTTTCGGAGGAAAATAACTAAGTATTGTGTTCTTCATTATCTTATAATTGTTGTAAACACTTTCTAGTAGATTTTCTTTGATTCAAACAAAATTTTCTATTGTGTTTAATCCATGCTTTGTGAGTAGTTTTTTTTCACTCTTTTCTTTTGATATGAAGTTGTGACATGAGTATAAAAACTTGGTTAATGATAGACCAACTTTTGTTTTAATGTGATGAGTAATATCTCATTCTCTTCATTGACATAATTTAAATGGGAGTAGGTTATGCTAAAATCTATTGTAAGTGAAACTATAACTCAGGAGAGTAGTGATCTCGCAACATGAGTGCACTCACATTGACCAATTGTCTATGAAAAAGTAGTTTAGGCTGTAATGAAACTTTTAAGGAAATATAATTTAATGACTTATTTCTATTAGGAGCTTTTAGGTAACAGATAGTTGCATGAAACTAATAGAATATTAGGCTTACCTATACACTTGAAAGAGGGTAGGTAAACATATGTTCCTTGTTGGAACATAATTAATTCATAATTCTATCAATTTTTTTATTGCTTAAGTCATTGTCTTCATTTTATTTTCCTTTCACAATGAAATGAAAGCATTGTTTAGAAATTTAGATTTTCTTAGATCTTATCTTATTTCATTAATGTGATGGAAATTTCACGGGCTCTTAATTTACTTTACAAACTGATCACTTGTAATGTTAAAATCCGTTGTAGAACATAATGACCTGGAAAGGTTATAATTTCATCCAACTAGTAAGTACCACACTTCACTTTCGAAGAAGGGGATGCCAAGTCCAAAGAAAAAAGAAAATAGATAGGGAGATAAGATTTGATGGGTGTAAATTGAAGATTTTAGAGTGATAGACAAAAACTCCCAATTTGATCTAGAAGTTTGGAACTTAGAACTAGATGTTAGCCTTCAAGTGAAGGGTATGTGGGATAGCTAGTATCTTCTAAGCCTAACCTCGGATTTAGAGACTTAACTTTGGATTAACCAATGTTCTTTATGCACTTGAGAGAGGGTAAACAATAGGTATGCTCCTATTTGTCATTGGAAACATTATATTTTAAGAATTTCATTCCTACACATTATTTAGGTCATTACACATGAAGGGTAGTCTTTATCAACTCAAAATTCTCCAAACCAATTTATCCTGATAAGTTATCTTTAGATTTAAGATATTCAGTTAGGAATAGTTATTAACAAAACCACTTTAATTGACATCCAAACTAAGACTTTATAGCAGTAGAGTAGAACTTATCTTAAGGGATTTCTAACTTTGCTTCTCTATGGGATTGATACTGAAGTTTTTAAGAAATTAATATATTACTTGAAACGATACATATAATTGCGTAGTACCCCTGGTGTGTAAACTATTAATCATAAATTTTAAATTTTATAACATATCAGTTTTGCACACTAGCCGCTAAATATAAATTGGGTCAAGTTTTTGACAATCTTTTGGAAATTAAATTACTGTGTAATTGTGGGTCCACTCAAGTTTTTTGCGTCGTTGTTTGGGAAGTACTTTAGGAGAATTTTTAGTTGAACCTATAAGACTTAGATTTGAAAATTTTAGTGTTATTATCTAGTATGTTTTATTATTGTGTGTTTATTTTAAATAAAAACAAAAAATATAATAAAACTTAAAATACCAAAGATAATTTTTATTGTTTAACGTGTTTGATATCTATCCTATTAGTTATGTTTCTAGATTTGTATGCATTATTTAGGAGCTGTAGACCTTGAATCATAAGACTCAGAAATAGAGAGACTTGTTAGGAGGATTAGGAAATAGGAAAATTCTTCACAAGCTATTGTAGAAATGATGAATTATTATGAAGATGATATACTGAATATTTTAAACTTCTCATTTTGCAGATATTTCAAGAAAATTGGATCATTATGTAATGTGCCAACCTCATTAACCCTAATCATTCAGGAAATTCATTTGGATGGATGGTTGACACTAAGTTTTTTGAAAATGTTGATGACATAGAAGATCACTCAAATAACCCTTATTTCAAGTAAGACAATCCATAATGGGTGATCCTTCCAACTTTAATTGGAATAACAATTATGTGGGAGGAAACCAATCATAGGATTATAATCAAGATGATTCTTTAGGTAATTGGAATAATCAGGATAACTATAACTTTGGACCTTCTTTTCCTTTTAAATTTAACTCAAACATACCATATGAGGAGAAGGAGATGTCAATAGAAGAGGTTGTTTATCAAATGGAAAATCATTTGAAATGTAAAGGAGTTGTTATAAGGAGTGTAGAAAACCAACTAAGGCTGATTGTTGACTCAATTAATATTAATCCCCCATATATTTTACCTAGTTACACAGAGATAAACCCTAAGGAAAAAATGATGAGCAAGACAAAGAAATCGAACTAAGATTTATAAGAAAATTACAGAATGTATTTCAAAAGAACTTTGAGTTGAGAAATGAGGATAAGGATATTGAAAGGCCCATGGAATAAATTCCTAAGGAATTAGAAAAACCTATTTACTCAACCAAGATAATTATAGAGAGACCACCTCTACCATTTACTCAGTACCAATGGGAAGAATTAGAAGATAACTTGAGACAAAAGAATATCCCAGTGAAATTTGATCTAGAATTTGAATAATCTAGGATAAATCTAACTAAAAATTTAAAAGACCTAGAATCATCATCTAGAGATCTATTTCTTATAAATTTTAAGAATGATATTAATATGCAAATTGAGAATACCAGTAGAAAAATATTTGATCTAGAAAGAAACTCGAGGAATAATAATTGGAATCAATTATAGAAGTTGAAGGAAAAACTAAAATTTGAGGATTTGATAGGAATGCTAGAATCTGGAAATGAATTGGTGATTGATCAGTGTTTACTTAAATAGAAATTTGATATGGGAGGAAATCCTTTGTAGAGATAGCGAAGTTAAACTAAAAGCTTCATGGAAGGCAAACCATAGTTATTAGTGTAGTCTGATTTAATATGTTTGTGAGTTGTGATTGTTTGAGTTGCATTGTGTTTGACTTTTTGTGGATTGATCACTTTGATTTATGTTGGCAGATGTTTGGATTATTAATAGATTGACTTGATCTTTTTGAGTCATGAGTGAGATGATTCCAAAATTTCAATTTGTGTTTGAACTTATGTTTGTTCTCTGGTAATAGTGGATTAACAAGTATATTATAATTCAAATCTAAACCAAACTTGAGGATTAAATAAAGACATTATGAGTTTGGACATAGAACAGATCCATCAAAATTTTGTTAATTCCTTTATCTGATATTGTTTTCTTCAATTTGGTTCCATAAACCGGATGAAGAATAATCTGAGAATAATCTTCCAGTATGCTTTATAATTGTTTGAGGTGCATACATAATGGGATAATGTGATGCCTGATTTGGGGTCACGAGCCAAAAAATTGGGGATAATCATGTCCATGAATATAATCTATAAAAGCTTTTAAAAGTACCTAATTAATTAGTGAAGTGATTCCGTTGGAAAATTAGAAGTTAGAAATTAAGGTGAGATGAGATGGAGAAATAATTTATTTCATTTATGCATTAATATTTGTATTTGTATTTATGCTTTTTTTGTTACAACTTTATATAGGACTTGAAGAACATTTTGATATTTCTATGATGATACATGTTATGCTAATTAGACTTTTGTTTAGTCAATTTTGCTCTGTCATGTTTAGTTTAGATTTACTTTCTACTACAGGTTTTCTATCCTGATTAATAATTATAGATGTTTTTGATAGACATTTGTGGCAAATAAAATTTCTAAACTATTTTTCTTCCTACTTATATTTTCTATAATTAATATTATACATGTTTAAAATCAAGTTTGGAGGGGAAGAAAAACCATTTTAAAACTTAATTTTATTTGTTTTCAGTAGCTGTATTTAATTCAATATAACTTTTTTAAACTACATGTGGTATGTGGTGGTATCTTTAGGATACTAAGCTTGATTTTTATAAATGTTATAGAGGAACTTAGTAGAAAAGTTAGTAAAAAGGATGAAACTAAAGTTAAAATATTTAGTAGAAAATATTAGGGAAATAATTTCACTATTTATAGTAGGAAAAATTGAATTTTTGAAAAATTAAATATGTTTATAAGAATAATTTTTAAGGAATTTAGATTCTATGAAATTTCTTTTTCAAAAACTAATACTAGATTTTATGTTATGGAAAGAATATAAGTTTTTAAATTTAGAAAAGGGATAGTGAAATTCAAAATCATTAAAGACCTATCTAGATATAATAATCCTCACTTAAAAAAATAAGGATTAAAAAGAACCTGAAAGAAAATGAAAAAGAAAAATGAAAAAAAAAGGAAAAGAAAGTAAAGTAAGAAAAAGGGAGGAAAAACTTGAGGAATTGGACCTAAGTAAAAATTGATTTCATTTGAATCTTTTTAATGAAAAAAAATTTAAATCAATCCTATGCTTAATGTCAGAAAATAATAGTAAAAATTATTTTCAATATAGAATTCATAAATTTTGAAATTAATATTTTTCCAAAAAATCCTAAGTTTGGAAAATTTTCAATTAAGTATGAATTAAATAGAAAATATGTATTCCTAAATTTAATACTAAATGGTCTGATACTTTAGATATCATCAAATCTACTAGAACTTCTTCTAAGTTAAGCTATAACATTTCTAAAATAAAATTTTAAGTCATCTAAGAGATACCCATAACCAGAAATTAACAATTTTAGTTTTAAAAGTTATAGCGTTACTTTAGGATACATAATATTTAAGTCTGGGAGATATTGTTACGCCTAAAAAATGACTACTAATCATATAAATTTTTATGCTTATTTTTATTGGTATTACACTTTAAAGGAAGGTATTTCAATTATTTTTTGTTTGAGGTACAAGAAATGAAATTTGAGAGAAAACGAGCAAGAAAAAAAATTCTAACCCGACATATTTCGATATGTTTTTCTATGCTTAATTTCCTGTACATTTTTTAGATTTATTTGAATAAAATTACACTTTAAAGAAAAGTTATTTTCATGCTTATCTTGCAGGTATAACAATTTCGAGCGAAGTAGAGCTGAAACTGGAAGAAACGTAACTAAAATGGAGCGAAACTGAGAAAAAAGGTGGAGCTGCCTGCAAGGTGGTGCATATGCACCCAAAATGGCACCTATGCATCAGTTTTTCCCCAAAAATGGTGCTTAGGTGATGTATTTTGGTGCATGGGTACCATAAACAGTTAAGGGGCAGTTTTTGGGCGATTTCGGGCTATTCTATGTTATGGAAGATTCCAAGCAACTTGCACACCCCATGGAGTAGTTAAATGAATCTAGACACTTGAAATGGCTTTTGGATGAATTTATGTGTCTCTTGAAGTGAAGAGACGTGTCTCTTGGAGTGAAGAGGTGTCTCTTGGAATAAAGAGGTGCTTGGCTTCTCTTTAAATGGGGGGCTGATGTCTCTCATTGGAAGGAGATTTTTTAGAGAGAGTTTTGGAATGAGTGTAGAGAGGAGATGGAGATGTAGATTTTCACCATGTCTGGAGAGATTGGTGAGGGATTTTGTGAGATGTTCGTAAAGGAATTATATGAGCATTGCATGGATCAGCGGGAGATTTTGTTGGAGAGATTTTCATCCTTTTTTCGGAGGGAAAAAGTTAAGTATTGTGTTCTTCATTTTCTTATAATTGTTGTAAACACTTTGTGGTGGATTTTTTTTTATTCAAACAAAGTTTTCTGTTGTGTATCCATGCTTTTTGTGTAGTTTTCTTTACTCTTTTCTTTTGATATGAAGTAGTAGCATTAGTAGGAAAATTTGTTTCATGATAAATTTTTTTTTGTTTTATTTTGATAAGTAATATCTCATTCGCTTCATTGAAATAACTTAAGTGATAATATGTTATGTTAAAATCTATTGTAAGTGAAACTAAGACTCGGGAGAGTAGCGATCTTGCAACATGAGTGCACTCACATTTATCAGTTGGCTATGACAAAGTAGTTTAGGCGGTAATGCAACTTTTTAAAAAATATAATTTAATGATCTCTTTCTATTAGGAGCTTCTAAGTGACAGGTAAGTGCATAAAACTAATAGAATACTAGGCTGACCTATACACTCGAAAGAGGGTAGGTAGGCAAATTTTTCCTTGTTGGAACATAATTAATTTATAATTCTATCAATTCTTTTACTGCTTATGTCATTATCTTCATTTTACTTTTCTTTTGCAATGAAATAGAAACAATGTTTAGGAATTTATATATGCTTAGATCTTATCTTATTTCATTAATGTTATGGTATTTTCACCGGCTCTTACTTTAATTTACAAATTGATCACTTGTAATGTTAAAATCCGTTACAAAATATAATGACCCGGAAGTGTTATAATTTCACACAACTATTGAGTACCACACTTCATTTTGAAGGAAGGAGATGCCAAGTCCAAGGAGAAGTGCAAATAGATAAAGAGATAATTTTGATGGGTGTAAATTTGAAATTTTAGAGTGACAAACTAAAATTCTCAATTTAATCCAGAAGTTTGGAACATAAAGCGAGATGTTAGCATTCGAGTGAAGGGTGCGTGGGAAGTCTAGAGTGATAGCTAGTATCTTCCCATCCTAACCATTAATTTGGGGTCTTAACTCTGGATTATGTAATGTTCTTTATGCACTTGAGAGAGAGTAAAAAATAGGTATACTCTTATTTGTCACTGACAACATTATATTTTAAGCATTTTATTCCTACACATTATTTAGATCATTGCGTGAAAGGGTAGTCTTTATTATCCTAAAATTCTTCAAACCAATTTATCCAGATAAGTTATCTTCAAATTTAAGATTTTCATTTATGAATATTTATTAGAAAAACCACTTTAATTGACATTACAAACTAAGACTTATAGTGGTAGACCAGAACTTATCCTAAGGGATTTCTTACCTTGCTTCTTTGTGGGATCGATAAGAGGATTTTAATGAAAGCCCTATTGTACTTTAAGCGATACATATACTTGCCTCTTGTGTGTAAAGTATTAATCATAAATTCTAAATTTTATAACAAATCGATTTTGCACACTAGCCGCTAAATATAAATTAAGTGAAGTTTTTGACCATCTTTTGGAAGTTAAATTACTGCGTAAGTGTGGTTTGGGTCAGTGATGCGAGGATTTGTTGTGTGTTGTTTTTGTAATATTTTTCATTATTACAAAGCACACACACTGTGGTGCTAATAATAAATATGCAATTCAAATTCAAATAAAAATAATTTTAGTAAAAATAATTTTATCTTTTAAAATATTTAAACTGTCAAACCTGTAATAATAACACAAGTATATGTATCACTCAGGTAATAAAGGACTCTAATAGAGTCCTAGATATCGATCCCACATGGAAGTTGGAAATGCTTGTGAATAAATTCTTATGACTATAATGTAAAACATAATTCAAACTACAAAATTTAAGTACAAAATTTAAATCTACAGTAATTGAGTGTAATGCAGTTACAAGAACTACGATAATTAAACTAATTGCTAAACTTCAAAAGTAAAATTATATAAACTAAACAAAGTTTCTGTGACGAAGAGCTCAAATTTAAGAAAACATTCTTCTCATTTGCAATGAGTAAATGCGACAACCAATGTTTAACACATGGATTTAAAGTAAATCCCAACAAACACAAAAACAAAAAACAATAAAAAAATAAATAAATCCAACACTCTATTAGATCAAAATTATTTGTCTTTTCTCCAGCATAAATCAAAATTTACTAGGTCCAGTAGTGTGAAGGATTTAAGAAATTACTATGTCGTCACTCCCTTTGTTGCTCTTGCCTATTGCACTATCATAAATTTGGGTTTATTGAATTTCATAAATTTTATTTAACGTAAATCTAGTCTGCAACCCAACTCTTCCTTAGTGGGATATAGGGCTTTTTTGTTGTTGTAGGCGTTAGATAGGTTAATATATTGGATTTGAGTGTAATGTGCATAAATATAAAAATTTAGATGTGAGAAATGTAAATACATAAGAATTGTGACCTTTATATGAAACTTTTCCTTAAAATCCTAGCATTCACTAGGAAAATACCTAAGATTGAAACCCTCAACATACATGAATTATAAGAATAGTGAAAAACAAAAAAAAAAATCCAATTAAAAATTGCATAAATCTTATAAGTTGAATATGCAAAAACAAATAGATTCAAATTACATTGAAATTTAGAGAAAATAATGAATAAAGAGTACTTTTGATTTGACTGTAAGAACTTGAGAGAAATGCTTCACCATAGAGAACCTTTGATCGGTGCATGCATGCATGGATTTAGGAGAACGAGAGAGATCGGGAGGTTGAAATAAGGAACTTCAGCAGCCGGTTCGATATATTAAAACTTTTCAATGACTTAACTACATTACTAAAGCCGTCAGCTATTAATAACTCAATAAGCAGACCGTTTAAACGTTGGTTACTATGATATGCTTGTGGGTTCTTAACATAGAAAATCAACGATATGAATGGCCGACTACTTTTGCTTGCCGATTTATATTTTACTATTAACCAATGGAAAAAGGTCGTTGGTGAGTTCACACATGCCATCAGAAACATTTTTCACTAGATAGCTACAACTTTTAAACTTGAAAAGCCTTCAGAAGTTCGATTTCCCATAAACTATTGATTAGCTGTTGAAAATGAGCTCAACATTTCTAACACACATGAAGTTATCGGTTATTCCTCCGATTAGAGCTGTTTTTCAAGTTGTGGGCATTTAGGCAGCCACTCTCCACAGGTAATGAAATGTCGACGGTCGTGGCAGTTGCGCCCATTCTTGGGAAAGTGCGCTTATGATTTCTTCCATCATTTTGATACGTTGAGTTACAAACACACAAGCATATTTCATTTTATCAAGGGTTCGCGAGGTTGAGAATATTCTCCTTGAATCACTCATCTTCTTGTTTGTACTATGATTCCACTCTCACCACTCTTTTCAGGGAGTTGAATCCATATTAGTAAGTGAATCATATCAAGATATAGAACGTAAATAAAGAGAGAAAAAGAGAGACTTAAGAGCCCTAAGAATATGATATTAATAATATATTTTTGCAGTTTGTTGTTATATTTACAGGAAATCAGGGTTGTTTTGTGAAATCTCAAAAATACACCAATGTTGTTCGGTATCGATCGGTCATTACTAATTGCCCTTGAGAATGCCCTGAGTATAACTAAGTCATGACTTGACGAATATTCGTGTCTTCGACTTCTAAGTTGGTGAGACAATCATTGTTGCGAGACATTCATCTTTCCTTTTTGTCGGCCTTTCTTGGTTCGGTTAGCTGATTCGTTTGGTTCGATCTTATGAATATCTGGTTCTATCAAGTGGCTCATGTCCGATTCTGGCTCATTTGACTCGGTCCAATGCATTCAATCACATAAGAAATAATGAATTTAACAAGATTAACGTATAGTTTTTTTTATTGCGGTCTTCTCGAAGAAGAATCTATAAGAAATCAACGTACGATTTTTGTCTTTAGCTGGCATTAGAGTTTGGTATTGCTTATGCCAAGCATTAGCAATTAAACCTTGTCTGGGGAATGTGTATTATTATAAACCATTACTATCTGTAATGAGGAATATTGATCTGTGGATTCTAATGAAGTTTTTATTTTAGTAGAATTTTAAATTATTAAATATAATATCAGAAAATAATTAAATATTTTCATTTCTATTAAAAAATGAGGTAAGTATATGATTCTATCAAAATTCAAAAACAATTAAATATATTCTGAGATAAGTATAGTTCTATTTAAAAAAAAATTAAATTTATTTAATATAAAAAATTATTTATTTTAATACAAATTTAAAATTTTATTCAGAGATAAATTAGCCTCAATTATTTATCTTCTACTATTAATTTGAAGTTACCCATAAATTTATTCCACCATAGTTAATAAAACAGTTATTTTCCAGCTTTAGTAAAAACTACATAAAACGTTCATTGTCCCAATCAATTCCAAATATCCAGTCGGCTACAGAGAGAGAGGGAGATATATATTTATATCCATTCGCGCATTGCAGGTGCGAGACACAAATGATGGACTAACAGCAAACCTTTTGGTGCCATAATCATGCATGGGAACAAATTATTTTGCATGAAGTATTTTCTTCCAACGGATGAGTTATTAATGATTCCATTAATTTACTGCCACTAAATTTCTCACAAACCGACAAGTCAAAAGAAATTTGCTCCCCCGCCATGAAACCCCCCGGAAATCTTCAATCCGTTAGACTTCTTTCCATTCCATTTTCCATGGTCCATCTCTCTCTCTCTCTCTCGCTCTCTCTATCTCTTCCCCAATATTCTGTCCTGCTTCCCAACATTAAAGCATCGATCTTATTCCCAAATTAAAGCACCAGAAACTCTCCTCTCCTCTTATTTGTTTTAAGTTACTATTCCTTTTATATAATCCCCTTTCCTCCCCAAACCCATACATCAAAATTATATGTTTTTTTTCCACCAATCTCTAATGGGAGAAGACATATGTGACACAACGCTTGGCTTAGCCATCGGAGAAGGCCGCCGTTGTGAACCGGAGCCGACTGTCCGGCTTCAACTTTGGTTTCCTTCTTACCCGAAAGAAGAAATTAAAGAAGAAGATGAAGAGAAGCGGTTGCCGATGGCAACAAAGAGAAAAAGTTGCGAGGATGAAGATGACAACAAGCATGGTACGAGGAAGAAGCTTCGTTTGAATCCGGAGCAAGCCAACATCCTCGAGGACAGCTTTCGGGCTAGCAACACCCTTACGTCTCTTCAGAAGGAAGAGTTGGCTAAGAAGCTTGGTTTGCTTCCCCGGCAAGTTGAAGTCTGGTTTCAAAATAGGAGAGCGAGGTACTAAAAGAATATATATTTTTTTCATGTTTTCATTATGAATAAGTTACAAATGATGCTATAGATATGTAAATTAGCGCGTGCATGAAGAAATGTTATTTTTGCTTAGATTTATAAATAATCATGAACAACCTGACTTTCTCTTTTGTTCATCTTGTGAATTGAGTACATGCATACTCATTTGAGATGAAATGCTAATGTGA
This sequence comes from Phalaenopsis aphrodite, assembly GCA_003013225.1. Classification (NCBI taxonomy): domain Eukaryota; kingdom Viridiplantae; phylum Streptophyta; class Magnoliopsida; order Asparagales; family Orchidaceae; genus Phalaenopsis; species Phalaenopsis aphrodite. Next base: position 179,170 of record NEWO01000633.1, read on the forward strand.
TTTGGGGCAGTTTATTTGTTGCGGTGGCGTTTTGAAAACGCATCTATTTTGTTTGGGTAAACTGTGTTTTGTCAGCTTTTTTCAAAAGGCTAAAAATAGTATTTTCATGCTACATCTAGCAGCTTTTTACTTGTTGTCTCACTTTTTTAAAAAAATAAAAAATTATAATAGCCACCGAACCTAAGTTATCAAAGATTAATTTTAGTCAGCTTCTTGGCTGTAGCTGCCCCAAATAGATCCTTATAATTAAAGAACAATTTCAAAATAAAATAGAATTAAATCATGAAAATTGTTTTGAGTGCTTGTACTTTGTTCAGGACAAAACTGAAGCAAACAGAAGTGGACTGCGAGGTGCTGAGGACATGGTGCGAGAATCTGAGGGAAGAGAACAGGAGGCTGAGAAGGGAGGTACAGGAGTTGAGATTCTTTGCTGAGGTTTCCAAAGTAGAAGGAATTAGGGTTTGTCCATCATGCGAGGGCCTCATGGCTGTGGAGGAGAAGGGTGGAGGCTTTGTCCTGGGAAAGAAGAGGCCTAGGGTTCTTCAGCTATGCAGTTAGCTATAGCTAGAGCTGGCTAGCTTCTGCACGATATTTGATGCACCGATTTAGGAGTGCAGATTGTCGTTTGTGTAAATATATCAATTGTTGTGGTCGGTTGTTGTAGAAACAAAAATATTTTGTATGAAAAAGCTTATACTAATTTCTATGAATAATAGCTTCACTTTTAACTTTTTCTTTGCAATCTCTATTAATGAATTATAGGAGAAAAATTTGTAGTTCAGGTTATTCCCCTTATAACATATCTATAACTTATCTATAAACTACCTGCAACCAGTAAATTCCGCGCTTCTGTCTTCATATATTTGTGAGTTACAGGTATGTTACAGGAAGGTTACAGAGGGTATAAGGTGGATATAACCCCCAATATCATTCCTGTAACCTACATGACCTACGCAGCGCTACATACACCTTACGTACGCAAATTTTTCTCAAATTATAGAATTGTGATTCTTGTTAATTCCATGTCAATAAGAAGTGGCATGATAATAGATATTGCAGGGAAGAAGTTTGGAGGTGAAGAAAGTAATTAAGTTTGAGAATAGCCTTTTTATGTTTTTTTTTTCTCTTTTTTATTTTAAACGGTTAAATATAATTACTAACATTCTTAACGTGACTTTGCTTTTTTGGCATTTCAAAACTGAATTCGCATTTAACGCTAATTTGAGGAGGAGGAGGTGAGGGAGAGGGAACTGTAAATTGAATAATTTTATGAAAGTAATCATCATTTAGAGGCTTAATTAGGGAAGTTATGATGAGTTTCTTTACAACTGATTCCGGTTTTAATTATATTGGTATATTATGTGGTGAGAATATCTCAATGGTCGAATTATTTTTTAATTATATTCGTATAGCTACTTCAATATAATTATAAAGCTTCCTTTGTGTTATTATATGATTGCAATCACAACTTTAATGATTATTTATTTACAATTGAAGAAAATTAATTTTCTAAATATAAGGTAACTACTGAATTATTATAAAATAAATTTCTTATGTTACATGTTACCAAAAAACTTCATATTCTCGGTTCGAATATCTCATGAGCTCTCTATTCTTATTCATGAAGATTATTTAGAAACTCCTTATATTCGATGTGATAATATTTTTTAGACTTTTTTGTGTGAGTTGTACTTAGTGACTGATGGTTTTCTTTTTTTCGTGAAACTGTTAATCAAAAATCATGTAATGTTTTCTTTATCGGAATAAAATTTTCTGCGAGATTCTTTAATATATATATATATAATAATAATAATAATAATAATAATAATAATGTTATTAAAAAACTAATCTGGGCCATGTATGGCATTCTCTTTAATTGTCACGTGAGCAATCCTTTTAAATTATGGAAGAATAATAATGTACAAATTCCAGCTGATTTGGGTGATGGTCCTGTTACCGAAATCATGTTAGCAAATTTAGTACTTGCTGTTGGGGTTGGGAAGGAGGAAGTCCGCTTTAATAATTAAAATTTTTAGAATTTTAAAATATGCAATCCTTATTTTGAGAAAATTTCTAAAAAGTTATGGTTGTGGTTCAATATGATTAGTATTACATTATTTGAATGATTAAGATGGAGTGAAGGTTTAATGTAGATGGTGATTGCAATGACAGTGGACGAATCTCAAATATATCAAATATAGCATTAGAATGTATTTTGAACCTCTTAAAATAAAATTTCCTTATTTGATTTATTTACAATTATTATGAATGAAGTCATCTCTTGAAAATTTAATATAATATTAATTTTGGATATATTCAAAAATAAAATTATTTAATTAATGATATTAAATCATATATATATATATATATATATATATATATATATATTTCTGTTATAGCATTGTTATTTTGGATAAATTCATATAAAAATAAGAATCGGCTACATAAAGAAGTCCACTCTAACAATGAGCCATAAAGACATCGTATTGACTTGTCAAATTATTCTATCATTATTCTATCTTGCACATAACCATATTTTTGTTTCATTATTACAACAACAACAAAAAATTATATTTTTAAAAACAACACTTAGGGTCCATTTTGGGCAGCTTATAAGTGCGGGCGGCGTTTTCAAAAATCCGCCGTACCGTTTGGTTCGTACGTTTCGTCAGCTTATCTGAAACTGCGTTTGAGTTTTTACACTAAACGCAGTCCGCGGGTCGACCTCTGCGGCCGGCCCGCGGGCCACGTTTCAGGGCAAACAACTTATCCTAAAAAGCACAAGTGTCCCAAATAGACCATTAGTATGCCAAAAAAAATTAGAATACTTTTCCAAGCATTAGAAGTAGTGAATAAGGCCAACCATTTGAATGGTATAACATTTTGATTAACCGATAATGCTTTTCCATGGTAAGTGATCCCCACACGGTAATTCTTCCAGATTCGGTCTATGTAACATCGGGGATCAACAAACTTGAAAACTAAGTTCTCCCGAGCTTAAGAAAACCTGGACTTCAGCTCAACGTTCTACCCTAGCACTCGTTCAATAAATCTCCATTCTCCAGCAATCAGGCATCATTACCCGTCAACCAATAACCATGGAGTTTGTAATTTAATTAACATGGTCTTCGATGGGAATGACTTCAATTTATCTAGAATATTCTAGACTTTTAATGTCCTCTTATTATTCATCTCGACACCGAGGTATGAGAAAATATTACGTAGAATGTTCGCATGTGCGGAAACCCAATTAGAGGAAAAACTATTCTATATGGACACCGTATGCGAAGATGTATGTGGTGTCTGATCTCCACCTTCGATCACTGCAAAAATGTATTTCAGTGGACTCCACTTTTATTATTATTTTTTAAAAAAAACTTGATGGCGATGATCGACGGTGGAGATCAGACACCGCATGCATTTCTGCATGGTATGGAATAATTTCTCCAATTAGAGAGGAGCAAATGTGATATTCATTAAGTGTACTCCACTTTGATTGGTTGCCCACACATGAGAACAATCATACGTAATATTTTTTTTCATGAGACAGATGTTCAATTTTTTTTACTCGCAACTACTTTGAAGCCTTTTTTTTTTTTCAGGATAGTTTGGGTTTCAAAGTTGAAGCTACTTCACAGATTTTTATTCACTGTGCCATTTTGAGCTCTACATTTTTGTTAAAATTTAACTTTATAAAGGTTACACTTAGATTTGAGCAAATATATCAACATTCGAGCTAACCACCACAAGAAAGTCAAGCAAAGGCATTGACCTATACTTAGTCAAATCAAAATTGAGGAACAAATTCAATTCCTCACCATCACCACTAATCCCACAGATTCCACATGGTTCCTCTTATAGGACCAAGAATTAGCATTACAAAATAGCTTCAAAATTTTCTCGTAGGCTCTCCCTCATTAAGGAATGAACATTCTATCAAGTTACGATGAACCACACTCTGCTTGATAGTCTAGTTTCATTATACCAATAGAAGGTCCTCATCTAAGGATCAAGGGTCAATAATTAAACCAGAGCAACCAATTGATCACGTTTATCCGAGCAAACCAGTCTTGCTAGTCAAAAGTTAACTTAATCCATCTAATCAGCTGTGTTGAGTTACTCAAGCCAATTAAACTTGTCTTATTAAGTCAAAAGTTATACTAGCCCAATTGACCGAGTCATAGGACTGCCAAGCAATATGCTAGAATATGTAAAATACCTAAAACATTTTGTAAGGGCCCCATTAAAGAAGGTACAACAATATAATATCAAATATTTTGCCTTCTCCTTTATAAAAAAAATTAGATCATTTCATGGGAAATGCAAATGGACAAGATGTTTTATTATTAATTTTATCTCTCTTATTCTTTATCCCTCTCCTTTCCTATTCTTTAATCCATGGGGTATGATTCAATGATAAATCAAGATTCAACAATCTTATATTTACTAAATACTCAAGTTTAAAAATTACAAACTTTAATTGATTTTCAAATTGGATATTTGATGGCAAAATTTTTTAGTTTAATAAAATAATACTAATAGTATTTTTTTTTCTTTATGAACATTGTTGAAGGTTACACTTTTCTTAAATCAGCAATAAAAATCATCCTGCAAGAACATGGTGTTTATTAATCTACATATAAAAATATGTCAGCATGAATATCAAGGTAGTTGAATTGCTCAGGAGGATGATACTCACGATCGGTAATACCTGTTAACGACTGTCTTGAGCTAGATGTTAGCAAGTGAGACTTCTTGTTTGTGAAATCAATGAAATGTGCCAGGAGATTTTCTGCAGGCCAGGGATCAGCCCTAGGACAATCGATTAATCAAGTCAATGCTCACCTGACAGTCAACAAACCATTATTGATTGAATCAATCCCTCAGTTTTATTATATACTAATAACTCTGTAATTTTTAAAAAGTCCCTATTAAAAGTCAATGATGAGGGGACCAATATGCATTTTGTAATACTGGGATCTATGCCTCTAAATCAATATTATGAATAAAGGCTACACTATCTTTTAATTTTCTCCAATATATTCTCTCCCTCTTTCTCTTAACACTTCCTAACAGGCTGGTTTATTCCTTAGATGTGTTTCCCCGACACTTTTAGATGCAACATCCTTTAAGGTGTGGTGAGCATGGATACATATTATTAATAAGAAGAGAAACCCAAGAACAACAATAAGGAGAGTCCCGTCATAGGAACGTATGATAAGTAGCATGCACCTAATGGTTTATGGAAGAATTTGTTCACAAAAGCTATAACATTTAAGAACTCAAATCACCAACCAAATGTTAGAATAGTTCACAAAAGAACTTAGAGCTATCACTTCCCTTGCAGCAGCACCAGTTCTAATAGAAGAGAAAGCATGTTAAAGAGCACTCAACCCCCCTCAAGAAGAACCACTAGCAAAAAATGCAAGGAGGGTGATCATCCTGCAAGAAAAGCCTGACGAAGGTCTATACCAAGGCAATGCTAAAGCTGCCCCATGGAGAGAGAAACTAACCAGTGTGGACCAAGGAACAAAAGCAACCCGAAAATGCCTTCTCCTTACAAGTTTCTGGAGTTGAATCTCCAGAGAAGTTCAAGCTGTCAGTCTTAGAGCTTTATAAAGGATGATCATATCCTAACGACACCTCGAGTCGTTTTAATCATCCATATGCCTATTGAAATTTTTTTATGCCCTCAAGTGTAAGCTCTTCTTCATGTCATTCAGATCAACCACATTAAGGTGGTTTGATGGACTACCCATGAGGGTAATCATATACTTTTTGGAGTTCATAAGGCTCTTGCTATCACAGTTTTCTAATGCTCTAAGGCCTAACAAGAGCCCCTGATGTCTGTGGCAACTGAAGTAGGGAGCTAACAAGAGCTTGTAGTCATTTATCATGTGCTGCCAAAGTGAAACATTGGATTTCATGGACTTGAATCCTGATATAGGCCAGACCACGCCTACATAAGGAATGAGTTCAAAGAGATTCCATTTCGATCATGAGCTAACATAGACATAAAGATTTGTCAAACTGCTAGAGATGACCAACAAGTACATCAATGCATATGAGAATGTGACCAAAGGAAACTATGTTGAGATTTTCATACCTATTTTACACTGATTTTGATGATATTGCACTTAAGAAGGGTTATTTTGATGTTTTGTTGTAGGTATGATGAATTATGGACTTTTGGAGAAAAAGAAACAAAAAACGGTGCAATTTGGAGCAAAAATGAGCAAGAAATGAAATTTTGCCCTATCACCTTTTGATAAGTCTTTCGATGCTTAATCTATTTTACACTTCTTGCATATTTTTGAATGAGATTACAATTTAAATGAAGGTTGTTTTCATGCTTATTTTGTAGGGCTATCTGTTAGGAACACAACGCAACTGAAATGGGGCGAAACATAGCTAAAATGGAGTCAAACTGAGCGAAACGGTGGACTGCGCAGTCTGGTTGCCGACGGCGCCTAAAATGGCGCCAGAGGTGAGATTTACCCGAGAAGACCAAAAAATGATAGAAAAGCTCGCTGATAGCACCCTCGAGCCTGCTGACGGCGCCCAGGACGACTATGTACAGACTTTTGGCGGTTATGGTCCCAGATTTAATGTATTTGGACGCTTTTTGAAAGGATTCTTGTGGCAACTCTTCAAACTTCATCCCTACTCTTTAAAAGAACAAATTTAGGTTATAAAAGGGGTTTTTTTTCCTAAGAGGAATGTTAGGAAAAGTGTGGAGAATGTTTAGTGTTTTTAGAATAAGAGTAGAAATGTAGATTTATACCCTTTTGGAGAGATTGGAGAGGAGATTTTGAGAGAATTTGTAAGGAGATGCTCTAGCATTGCATGGATCGGTGGGAGACTTTGTGGGAGAGATATTCATCTTTCTTTCAAAGAGAAAAAGCTAGGTATTGTGTTCTTCATTATCTTTTGATTTTTGTAAACACTTATTTAGTGGATTTGCTTTGGTTAAATGAAGTTTTCGTTGTGTTTTTTTTGTGCTTTGTGACAGGCTTCTCTTACTCTCTCTTCTTGTTTGGAAATAATGGCATGAGAAGATTATGTTGTTGTTCTCATTTTATTTTTCTTTTGTAATGAGTAGAATTCATGTTTAGGATTTTGTGATGCATGTTAGAAGCAAATTTAATTATCAATGTGATGGTTTTTACTTGCACTTTATTTACATTACAATAAATGACTGTTGTAGTGTTAAAATTTGTTGTAATTGCATTAAGACCCAAGAGGGCTGTATAATTCTCAACAAAGTAGAACCACATTCAGATTTCATGGATGGTTAAGTTCATGGGAGTTGAATGCAAATAAATAGGGAAAAATACTTTGATGGGCGTAGAATTGGAGATTTTAGGGTGACAGACTAAAATTCCCAATTCGGTCTTATTGTTTGAGTACTGAAGCAGAGATGTTAGCCCTCATGCAAGGGGAACGTGGGAGCTCTGACGTGAGAGCCTGTATCCTCCCAGCCTAGCCACGAATTTAGTAAACAAGCATAGGATTAGTCAATGTTCTTTATGCCTGGACCAAATTGTAAAGAATAAGATTGCTCCTATTTGAAACATACCATATTTAATCTATCTCATTCCTTTACATTATCCATTTCATTACATAAGAATAGTAGTTTTTAATATCTCAAAATTCTCCAAACCAATTTATCCAAAAAGAGTTATCTTTAGAATTAATATTTGCATTTAGTTATAGTTACTATCTTTACATTTAACACTTGTGTTTAAGAGTAGTTGCTAGATAAAACATCATTTTAATCGACGTTCCTAACTAAGGACGAATTGTAGTAGACTAGAATTTGACTAAGGACCTCTTGCCTCGCTTCCCTGTGGGATCGATAAACGGAACTCCACTAGAGCCCTATATTACTTGAGCGATACGTATACTTGTGTTTGAATTTGTGACTTTACAAAATCATTATAAATATATAAATCTGGGTTCATAAATTCTTGCATAGTAAAAGTTGCATCAAGTTTTTGGCGTCATTACCGAGGGTTTAAATCTTCTATTAGTGGTGTCAAATTCTTTTATTTTTAGGTATATAAAAAGTCGCTGTCAGAATGCCCCAGAACCAACAGAATAGAGACCAGAAGAGGACATAAAAAGATAACTAGAGGGCCTCTAGATAAGGACAGGCAAATCTTACTCCCATGCTACAAATGTTCCTCCAATAACAACTCTACCCACTATTGTGACAATTAGAGGAGAAGGCCCCTTACTCCTGATCTTCTCAGTATAATGAATCCCAATGAAAACCAAAGGTTCCTCAGAAAACCCCACTAAAGGTATCCATGGCTGAAATAGTGGGCTCCATTTAGGAGGAGTTCTTCAAGAAGGCAACACTGATGAGAGTCAGAGCTTTCCTTATATATAGCCAGAATTCTTGCAAGTATCACAAAGATCATGGACATGACATAGAACAATGGAGACACTTACAAAACATGATCGAGGATTTGATAAAGAAGAAGAAGTTGAAAGAATTTATCTCCTCTACAGCTTTGACCTAAGGGTAGGGAAATGTTCCCATAAAAGGAGCAACTAATGGGCCCATCCACATCGCAAGATATGTATTGGAAATCATAAAAGGAAGGAGAACCTCCCAATAAAGCAAACTAGAATAGAAAGCAAAAGAGAGAACTCTGCACTATAACCTTTGTCCTGAAACCCAAGGGTCATTTGCCTATTTACTTTACCGATGAGGATCTGCCCCCAAATGGAAACCCATACAAAGAATCCATTTTAATAACAAAAATATTCTACAATTATCAAGTAGGAAGCATTCTCATTGATACAAAGAGTTTTATGAGTCTACTAATCAAGTAGGTTTTCGATGAAGCGGCCTCATAATTGATCGGATGACTGCCTGATCTGCTCTATGGATTCTCGAGTGAAAGGAATGAAGCAGAAGGAGTGCTCGGGATTTTAGTAAGTTAGGTAGAAAATAAGAAATAATTTATACTCACAAAAGATTTTCTTCTAGTAGATTGGACCTAAACATATGACGTTGTACTTCAGGGTTGTGGTCTCTACTTACCATGTTGTTATCAAATTTCCTGGAGATGTAGAAACTATCATAGTTATGTGTAATCTTAAACAGGAATAGGCCTGCCACTTTTGAGCCATAAATAACATGGAGTATGTCCCCCTAGACATCCAGAATGCAAGGGAAGGTGACATCGATACCAACATGACCACTCGTGAAGTCTCAGTAGTCGAAGGAGAACCAGATAGATGTTTTTTGATAAGTAAAATTGTATATGTTGATCAAAAGGAACTGTTGATCCAAACCCTCTCAAAAATTGAGATGTTCTTTCATAGACGATTGTTGAGATGCCAAGCATACATATCGACACAATGTGTCATAAATTGAACATCGATCCATCAACTTGACCCATGAAGCAGAAGATTAGAAGCTCAACCATGACTTTGGTGGGACCCATCCAAAAGGAAGTACAAAAGTTGGAGGAGGCGAGGTACATTCAGGAAGTGCAATACCCCAACTGGGTCTCCAATGTGGTGATGATGCAGAAGGCTAATAGAGAATGGAGGATGTGCGTAGACTTCACCAACCTAACCTTTTCCCTCCCAAAGAACTCTTATCCTCTACCAATGATCAAAGCTTTGGTGGATTTAATAGTCGGCCACTCAGTCCAATGTTCTCTCGATGAATTCTTTAGGTACCATTAAATCAAGATGCACCAAGCTGACGTGGAAAATACTGCTTTTATGACTTATTAGGGAGTTTTTTTATTAGTTCTTCGTGCTTAAAAATACCAGGGTGACTTACCAACACCTCATGGATGAAATTTTTGCTGATAAAAAAAGGAACATTGAGGCGTATGCTGATGATGTATGGGTAAAGAGTCGATCGACCGAACAACCCATTAAGGATTTAAAAGAAGCCTAATATATAAACAGTTTAACATAAAACTTAACCCACTGAATTACACCTTTGGGGTCCCAACATGCAAATTTCTGGGATATTTGCTAACACTTGAAGTTATAAAGGCTAACCCGAAAAGGATTCAACCAATCCTTAATATGTCCTCCCCTAAGAACACCAAAGAAATCCAGATACTAATCAATTGGATAGCAGGTTTGAATAGGTTAATCTCCAAGTTAGGTGATAAGTGTGCCCCATTCTTTAAAGGTTCAAGAGAGCTAAATGCTTCAAATGGACACCTAAATACGAGGAGGTGTTCAAAAATCAGAAGTAGTTCCTTGCCTCTCCTCCCCTCTTTCAGAGCCCAAAACTGAAGGAAAAGCTATATCCTTACCTCAGGGTTAGCCTAGAGGCCTTCTGTTATGTCTTTGTTAAAGAAGAACTTAGAAAGCGACACCCAACGTAATACCTTAGTTAAGTCCTCAATGATATCAAAATCTAGTACCTAATAATGGAGAAACTAACCTTCGACTTGGTTGTTTCTACATGGAGGCTTTGAGCATATTTTTGTACAACCCAAACAAGTTATAAAAAATCACACATTAAAATCTGTTCTCACTAGGCCAGAGCATTCCATTTGATTGGTCAAATGAGCCAAGGAAATAAGCTAGTTTGACATCTCTAAAATCCCTTAGACAGTGGTAAGGGCACAAGATGTTGTAGATTTCCTTGGAGATTTCTCTGAACTAAGAGGTGCAAATGAAGAACTGGTGATTAACGTATTGTCTTGGACTCTATTTATCAATGGTGCATTTAGCATATCAAGTGTTGGACTTGTAGTTTTTATGTGCAACCCCATAGGGGAAAATGTATACAACTTAATCGAGGTAAAATTTTCAATGATTAACAACTAAGTGAAATATGAAGCTTTGATTGTAGAACTTTGCCTAGCCTTAGAAAGGGGAGTCCTTTACATAATAGTAAAAGCTAACTCATAACTTATAGTGAACTAGATCAACGGAGAATTTAAAACCAAGGACATGTTATGATCAAGTACCTAGGGAAGGTGAATGTGGAGGTTGGTCAGTTTGCCAGCTTCAAAATTAAACATGCCCAAAGGGAGGAAAATTAGGTCACTGAGCTTTTATCCCAGAGCTTTTACCTAAGAGAAGGACTAATGTACTTGTTGTCATCTCTAGAATGAAGGAAACTAATGAAGATAATAAAATCAGGATGAGCTCAAACATCTAGTACCTAAGCACAAAGGAAAGTAATGAAGAAATCACTGATCATAAGAGATTCAAATATGAGGCTAGCCAATACCTTCTAGTCAATGGAAAATTCTTCAGTAAGTTAGCCACATCCTTATACCTAAAGTGCATTGCAGAAGTGATACACCCAAAATATATGCATATTGACCAAAGGAAAATATGTTGCGATTTTCATACCTCTTTTATACTATTTTTAATGATATTGCACTTTAAAGAAATGTATTTTTGATGTTTTGTTGCAGGAATGATGAATTAGGATCAATGGAGCAAAAAGATGCAAAAAAGAGCGAATTTGGAGCAAAAAGGACCAAAATGTGGAGAATTGCACTAGGGCACCGACGGCACCCTCGAGGCCGCCGACGGTGAAATTTTCCCGAGGCTACAGGACAAATTTTTTAGAAGGCCACCGACGGTGGGATTGACGGTTAGGTGACATGTATAATGGATAAGGCTAGATTTTGGAGGGGTGCTTAAGCAACTCTTGGGAAAACTCATCCACATCTTTAAACAGAACATTTTTGGTCGAAAATAAAAGGAAGAGGAGAAGACTTTTGGAGACCTAGAGGTTAGATAGGTTTCATTTGAGCTTGCTAGAGCGTGTAATTGTGAGGAATTCTTCGAGAAATTGTAAGAGTGGAGGGAAAGTGAGAGATTTCTTCCTCCTTGCTACTTTGAAGAAGAATTCTGTGTGATGTAAGGAAAGGAAGAGATTCAGAGGAACTTTGAGGAGTGTTCTTGGGGAGAAATTTAGAGATAAGTTATTTACTTGTTATAGTTTGTATGACTTTGATTTTATTTATGAATTCCAAGTTGTGTTGTGCTTTTCCCATGAGTTCTGAATAGTTTTCTCTGTCTTTCTCCTTATCTCAAGATTTGTGAAATGGTGATTTGAATTGATGAAGCCATGAAAATGTTTAAGAAATTATGATGATCTTTTCACTTCGATCTTAATTTACTTTCAATCTGGCCAATTGAATTGTTAAAATATGTTGAGTCTTACAACTAAAGTGAAGATTACATCCAAGATTCAGGGAGGTCAAAGCCCTTGGAAGTTGGGTGCAAATAAATAGAGAAAGATTACTATCGGGCTTAGAATTGGAGATTTTAGAGTGACAGACTAAAATCCCCAATTCGGTCCTGTCGTTTGGGTGCTGATGTGTAGATGTTAGCCCTCAGGTGAGGCGGACGTGGGAGCTCCGAAGTGAGAGCCGGTATCCTCCCAGCCTAGCCGCAAAATCAGTAACCAAGCATAGGATTAGTCAATATTCTTTATGCCTGGACCAAAGGGTAAAGAATATGTATGCTCCTATTTGGCACAATATAATTGAACTAATTCATTTTATTCATTCACTATAATTCTTTGGCAAGGAGAATGATGCTTTCTTATATATTGAATATCACAATTAAACGTTATTCTCTATAATTAGTTACTATCTAAAATTATCTACTTATTTCAATTTCCTATTAGTGATAGATAAGCAACTTGAACGTTGTTGTAGTTGAAGTATTACTTTTTATTAAATCTTAGTCCGTAGTATTCTATTTCTCCCTTTGGGATCGATATCTAGGACTCCATTAGAGCCCTATATTACTTGAGCGATACATATACTTGCATTGACAAATCGACTTTAACATTATTGAATATTATATCTATACATCTTTATTAAATCAAATATATATATAAAGTTGCAGTCAAGTTTTTGGCATCGTTGCTGGAATTTAAATCTTCTAGCAGCGTCATCAAATTCTTGTAATTGTTGATTTACAAAAAGGACGGGCGAAACTGATGATTGGGAAATGCGAGAGAACGGGTATGTTAGTTTTTCTTCAACACTTTTGAATCCCATCCCTAAACACTGACACTTCTTCATTTCTTCGAAACTATTACCGACAATGAAGGTTGGTAAATTTCTAAAGAAAGTGTCGTTCTGAATTACTGCATCCAAATGGGACTGTCGATCGATATTGGATCTATAATTGTGAAGTGAGTCTTAGTCCTGATCGTTCACGGATCAACTTATGGGCTTGGACACCCTTCAACAATTTTCTCACTTTGCAGCCAGTCCCAAGTATCCTATGAAAACTGGGAAAAGGTACTGCTACATTGGAAACATTTGGATCCAACTGAAAGATTCCCATCATTTGAAGATGAAAATGACATGGCTATGATAGTTGATCAATCTTCTCAGAATTCTCTGCCAGTACAACCCTTAGTCCCTGATAAGTCTTTGGTGATCCTGTGCCGAATCAAGAAATTGGAAAAGGAGGTATAAAATGTGATGAATGTAATTAATAATATCTACCAATGCTTCCATCATCTAGACCGAAGGATGAATGAACATTTCGCGCACACTGGACGTTTAAAAGATAGCTTGATACGACTGATGAAGATGATGAAATTAATTGAGGAAGATTCAACTGAAGAATTTCTTTCCCAACCCTTCTACAACCTCTTCGTCCATGTGCAATCAATGGGTGATCTCAAAGGAGAAACGAGCACAGAATCTGACGAGTAGTAGATCTCATATGTTACATTTATGTTTGTGTGTTTAGATTTGAACTTTATATTTACTTTGCTTTAGAATTATGCTTAAAGATCTCTGTATAGTTGAGACTAAGCATATGATGTTTTGTTTTCAGCATTTTGAGTGTTGTGGCTTGGATTTCGATGCTGAATTAATGTATTGAGGTTGAGAAAATACCTAATTTAGGTGTGTTATGTAACGTTTATTGTATCTCTTAGAATTTATATATAAATGTGATGTTATGTTTTGTGAAAGTTTGTATGTGTTAAGTACATCAATTAACTATTCAAAATTATGTTTATAAAGATTAAACGGATATCGTTTAGGCTTAGAATTGATCAAAATCGCAAAAATACGGAATTTGGACAAAATTAATAGAGCCCGCCGAAGGCGCCCTCAACGCCGCCAACGGCGGGAATTTCCCGAGACTTAGGTTCAAAAACAAAATAGAGTGCGTCGACCGGTCAACCTCCACTATTCATCATCCCCTTCCTCTTAAAAACACCATTTTCGAATTAGGGTTTGATAGATCTTGGATAGGGAGATGATTTCAAGGATGTTTGATATCAGATTTGATCTTCTTTAGGTAAGAGCTTCACTCCAACCTAAATATATTTGATTTTCACCATGTATTTCTTCCACATTGAGGAAACCCAAAAATTTGAAAATGTGAAGAAAATCTTGGAAGAAATTCATGGATTTTAATGTTGAACTCTTAGAATTACCATTGGAAGCCATTATTTACATATTAAAAGTAATTTTTGGAAATTTTATTTGATTGATTAGATTAAAAGTGGCTCCACGTCAAAAGAAAAGAGTTGAGTTTGAAAATTTACGCTTTGTCAATGTGATAGCTCAAACTCCATTCACTTCGATACTTCAAGGAAAAAAATGTATTCAAGATCGAGTCTTTGAGAATTTGGGAGGAGAAATTGAACAGGTTATTGCAGAGCGGAGGTGGGAAAACTTTTGTTACACCACCAATAAAGCCGATGCAAATGTGGTGAAAGAGTTCTACGCCAATGTGATTTATGCTGAAGATGGAATCGTGCAAGTGCGTAGACTTCCTGTGGAATTTACCGCCGCCCGCATTACACTTTTTATGAAGTCCCAAATTCTTACATCTGCCACTATGAATCATTTAGTACGATGGAAGAACCCCTCAATGATGTGATTAACTTTCTCACTGATGGGAAAGGAATGTGGAAGATAAAGCAGCGAGAACGGGTAAACTTTTCTGCTTTCATGTTAAATGCCACCTCTAAGGCGTGACACTATTTCATTTCCTCTACTCTGTTACCGACTTACCACCATAGTGAGGTAACTAGAGATAGAGCTATTCTGAATTTCTGTATTCAGAATAACAAAATTATAAATGTGGGGAAGATTATTTTCAAAAATATATTGACTACGGTAAGGAGTGAGACTAGTGGAGGTCTAGGACATCCTGTACTTATTTTTGCACTTTGCCAACTTTCTGGAGTGGAAGCTGGAGAGGAAGAGTGGGTTCACCCTATGAAACCCATTAGTAAATCAAATTTGAAAACTTATGTATCCCATGAGAAATGGAGAACTGGAAGTAGGAGTCAGGAACCTTCTACTGGTAGAGACGTTCCCTCTACAAGTTATGACCCTCCTCCTCCTTCTAGCTCCCCTACCTTAGCAGATTTGATGAATGAGTTGACCTTGTAGCGGAAGAGCATAGATTTGATAAATTAGAGAATTGGAGGTTTAGAACGTCGACATGATTATGATAGTGAGTACCTGCAGAGGCATTTCTGATTTTGAAATAGCCTATTACGATGCTCAAGCCCGACACTACAGAGGAGAGCCTGATGTTACATTTCCTGAATGCCCCCGATATACTCAGTATCAGCCCGATCCACCTGCTGATCAAGGCGACGATGAAATAGTTTGGGATTTTGATATTTAGAATGAGATTGATGTATTGATGTTTGCATTTTTATTTATTTTTATGTTATGTAATTTTTTTATGAGAAAAAGGAATGAGTATGTAATTGGACTTTCATTTAGTGTATTTTGTGGATTGTAATGTGATGTAATGTTTATTTTCATTTTAGTATTTTTGTCCTTTATTTAGTATTGTGGTTGTGTTAGGAAATGTTGTGTTTGTTTTAGTTTTATACTTTTTTCAAAATTTCATTTCCAAGAAATTCTTCTAATGATTTATATGTGTAGAAAGCTCTTAATATTTCAGACCAGGTGAAGTAAAAAATGGAGAAGGCCTGCAGAAATTTCAGAATGATAAAGATGCCTACAATACTGAGGTATGATTTATATTTATGGTATTTTCTTTCCACCCTTATTTCATATTTAAAAACTTAAGTTTGGGGGAGGGAAGAAAAAGATTAACTATTAGATGTCCTCTATTTCAATATTTTCAAAAATTATTTATATGATTTTAAGTAGTAAATTTAATTCAGGTAACTATATTTTTTGTAACTATTTAAATATTATGGTAGATTTAAAGAAATATTTTTGTAATGAAAATTAATTTTGTAACTTAAGATATTTAGTATAAGAGAATAAGATCATAGTTAACTATTTAAAGTAAAGGAAACTATATTTTAAAGTATTAAGAATCTGGAATTTCAATTGAGAAGAAAAGATTGGGTCTCAATGATGTAAAAACTATGAAATACTTATAAGGTAAGAAATGCTTTGAGTTTCAAATTTAGGAAAAGAAAAGTGAAGTTCAAAATCATTAAAGGCTATCCAGATATAGTAATCCTCACTTGAAAA
>NEWO01000633.1:196947-218504 GCA_003013225.1 Phalaenopsis aphrodite
GGTGCAAATAAATAGAGAAAGATTACTATCGGGCTTAGAATTGAAGATTTTAGAGTGACAGACTAAAATCTCAAATTCGGTCCTGTCGTTTGGGTGCTGATGTGTAGATGTTATCCCTCAGGTGAGGGGAATGTGGGAGCTCCGAAGTGAGAGCCGGTATCCTCCCAGCCTAGCCGCAGAATCAGTAACCAAGCATAGGATGAGTCAATGTTCTTTATTCGTGGACCAAAGGGTAAAGAATAGATATGCTCCTATTTGGCACAATATAATTGAACTAATTCATTTTATACATTCACTATAATTTCTTGGCAAGGAGAAGAATGCTTTTTTATATATTGAATATCACAATTAAACGTTATTCTCTATAATTAGTTACTATCCAAAATTAGCTACTTATTTTATTTGTCTATTAGTGACAGATAAGCAACTTGAACGTTGTTGTAGTTGAAGTATTACTTTTTATTAAATGTTAGTCCGTAGTATTTTATTTCTCCCTGTGGGATCGATATCTAGGACTCCATTAGAGCCCTATATTACTTGAACGATACGTATACTTACATTGACAAATTGAATTTAACATTATTGAATATTATATCTATACATCTTTATTAAATCAAATATATATATAAAGTCACAGTCAAGTTTTTGGCATCATTGCTGGAATTTAAATCTTCTAGTAGCGTCATCAAATTCTTATAATTGTTGATTTACAAAAAGGTCGGTCACATATTTAGACCTATATTTTATAATCATTTTTTGTGATATTGCACTTTAAAGGAATGTATTTTTCATGTTTTATTGTAGGTTGTTGATTTTTAGGACTTGAAGAAAAAAGGAAGCAGAAGGGATGGAATTTAAAGTCAAAATGGCATTTTTGAAGAAATACTTAGCACAGATGGTGCCAGGATGGACGCCGAAGGCGCAAACCTACGGAACTAAGGCCGAATATACTCAGCGTCGACGGCGCCATTTAGTAGAGTGCACAAAATTAATTCATGGGCCACTGGCGTGAACGACGCCAGATTGGGCGTCGACAACGTCAATGTTGGTGCAAGACCCATTTCTAGAAGATTCAATGAATTTGGACTCTTTTTAAAGAGTTTTTGGATGCACTAATGGAAAACTGACATTAGGCTCTATTTAGGGAAAAAATTGATCAAAAAACTCTCTTTATCACTCCCCCCAACCACATAAAGTCCATTAGTCATTTATTTCCTTAGAGATTTGAGTTTTTGTGGTGATTTTAAGTGTTAATTCTTTTTTAAGAGTTGCTAGAGAGGGAGAGAAGTGAGATATTTCTTCTTCCTACATGTTCTAAGAGAGAATCATAACTATTATAAAGAGAGAAAGAATCCAAGAGAGGCTGGAAGGGATTTGCTTTGAGAAAGAGTTTCAGATAAGTGTTGTTTGTTTATTATTATTGTATGAACTTTATTTTATATATATAATTTATGCTTTTTTGTATCTTTCTCATGAAGTCTGACTAGTTTCATTTATCTTTTTCCCAACTCTTAGATATGGTGAAATGAAGAGATAATTTGGATGTGCCAATTTTAAAATATAAAATAAATTTTGATGGTTTTTCAACTCAATTCTCAATTTACATTTTGATCTGGCAAATTGAAATGTTAAAATATGTTACAAAACATATGATCTGAGAAAATGAGTATGAGTTCTACTATAGAAGGAGAATCATATTTAATTCTATGGAAGAGTATTTCATTCATGGAATTAAGTGCAAATAAATAGGGAAATATACATTGTTGGGCGTAGAATTGGAGATTTTAGGGTGATAGACTAAAATCTCTAATTTTACGCCCAACTTAGGTGCAAATAAATAGGAAAATATACATTGTTAGGTGTAGAATTAAAGATTTTAGGGTTACAGACTAAAATCCCCAATTTAGTCTTAGTCTAAAGCGAGTGTTAGCCATCAGAAGAAGGGAAGTGGGAGCTCTCAAGTGAGAGCCAGTATCCTCCTAGCCTAACCATGGATTTAGTGATTAAACCTGAGATTAACCAATGATCCTCTATAACACTACATCAGGGTAGAGAATTAAATGTGCTCCTATTTGGCACAATACATATTTAAACCATTTATCTCATCTCATTTTACCAAAAACTCATTGTAGTGGGAAAGATGCTTTTTCATATTAGATAACTTCATCACATAAACATAGTTTCGTAGTTACTGTTTAACCTTTGCATTTCAACTTTACTAGTAGTTAATAATTTAGTTCTGATGGTACATCAAATATTCAAAATTAGTGACAGTAATTTTATTTTATTGCTGTGAATTTCCAAATTAGTTTATCACTTCAAATTTTAACCTTTCTCGTGGGATCGATATTTGGGGCTTAAAAAGAAAGTCTCGTATTACTTGATAACGATACGTATACTTGCGTAAAATCCCTACATAATTTGATTAAATTTCTTATTCATAAAATAACTTATCAAGTTTTTGGCACTGTTGAAAAGTGGAGTCAACTTTATATATTTTGCACAACTATATCATCGGGATCAAGTTTTTGGCGTTGTTGTCGGGGAAGGTAAATATATTTGGTAAATTAGGAAATTTAGCAATAAATATAAAATATGAAAATAAAAAAATAATAAAACCAAAAATCCAAAATATATATATATATATATATATATATATCAAACATTTTACAATTGTTTAGTAGGATCACTTAGAGAGAAACTGAAGTTGAGGAGAAGGAAGAGATTGAAAGTGATCACAATTAAAATGAACCAATACAAGTTTCTTTAGAAAAATCACTACCTCCATTTCCTCAATGATTGAAGCTGAAGAATAAAGATAAACAATTTATAAAATTCTTGAAAATCCTTAAAAAGTTAACGATAAATATTCCTTTCATTGAGGCTTTGGAACAAATGTCAAGTTATGTGAAATTTATGAAGGATATACTAAACAAGAAAAGGAAATTTTCTGATCATGAGACTGCTACACTCAGTGAAGTGTATAGTGCTATTATTCAGAAAAAGCTTACTGAAAAGTTAAAAGATCGTTGTAGTTTTACTATACCTTGTGCAATTGGTGAAATGTCTTTTGGAAAAGCCTTATGTGATCTAGGAGAGAGTATCAATCTTATTCCTCTATCAATTTTTAAGCTTTTAGATTTAGGAGAGATTTCCACTACTACCTATAACTCTTGAATTAGCTAATCGATCAATAACTTATCCTAAAGGAGTTATAGAAGATGTATTAGTGAAAGTGGATAAATTTATTTTTCATGTAGACTTTATCGTATTTGATATGGAGGAAGATAAAGAGATTTCTATTATTTTGTGGAGATCATTTCTTGCAACAGGGAGAGCTGTGATAGATGTGCAAAAAGGAGAATTAATAATGAGAGTCAATGATCAAGAAGTAACATTTAATATTGCAATTGCTATGAAATATCCTGCAATAGAAAAAGATAATGAATGTTTTAGGATGGAAGTTACTGATTATATGAGTAATGAGCAATTTAAGGAACTATTTGAAGAAAAATTAAGGCAAAAAGAGAATTGTGAGCATAAAATGTAAATAATAGATTATGTTCAGAACAAATTTGAAACTTTAGATTTTTTGAAAAATGATAATAAAATTTTTATTCCTTTAAGTATTAAACCACCTGAACTTGAACTGAAAGTATTACCTACCCATTTAAAGTATGTGTTTTTAGGAGATTCAGCTACATTGTATGTTATTGTATCTTCTAATTTAACTAAAATTCAAGAACAAAAATTAATAGAAATGTTGAAAAGATATAAAAAGGCTTTTGGATAGACTTTAGCAGATATTAAAGGAATTAGTCCTTCAATTTGTATGCACAGAATTTTGTTAGATGAACATTATGAACCTAAAGCTGATCCTCAGAGGAGATTAAATCAAATAATAAAAGAAGTTGTTAAAAAAGAAATCTTAAAATGGTTAGATGTTGAAATTATATATCCTATTTCAGACAGTGCTTGGGTAAGCCCAATTCATTGTGTTCCAAAGAAAGGAGGAGTGACAGTTAAAATAAAGGAGAAAAATGAATTAATTCCAATAAAACAAGTACCTAGTTGGCAAATTTGTATAGATTATAGAAAATTAAACATGGTCACCGAGAAAGATCAATTTCCTTTACCCTTTCTAGACTAAATGTTGGATAGATTGGCTGGAAACAAGTATTACTGCTTTCTAGAAGGATATATTGGGTATCACCAAATTTCAATTGCTCTTGAGGATGAAGAGAAAACAACATTTACAAGTCCTTATGGAGCATTTGTTTTTTGTAGAATGTCTTTTAGACTATGTAATGCAATTGCGATATTTCAAAGATATATGATGTCAATTTTTAGTAATTTAATTGAACATGAAATGGAAGTATTTATGGATGGTTTTTCTGTATTTGGGACTTCATTTGAAATATGTTTAAATAATTTAGAAAAACTTCTGGAATTATGTGAAAAATCAATCTATTACTAAATTAGGAAAAATGTCAATTTATGGTTGGGAGAGGAATTGTACTTTGGCATAAAATTTTTTGAAAATGGCATAGAAGTAGATAATACAAAAATTTAAGTTATTGAAAAATTACCACCTCCTACTACAGTTAGAGGGGTAAGAAGTTTTCTAGGACATGTTGGTTTCTACAGGTGTTATATAAAAAAATTTCAAAAATAAATAAGCCAATATGCAAACTTTTAGTAAAAGATACAAAATTTGATTTTAATAAGGAATGCATAAAAACATTTGAATTATTGAAAGAAAAATTAATCACTGCACCTATAATCATTCAACCTGATTGGGAGAAACCATTTAAAAAAATGTGCGATGCTAGTGATTATAGTATTGAAGCTCTTTTAGGGTAAAGACACAACAAAGTTTTTAAAGTAATATATTATGCTTGTAAAAATCTAAATGATGCTCAAATTAATTACACTACTACTGAAAGAGAGTTATAAGCTATAGTTTATGCCTTTGATAAGTTTAGACCTTATTTAATTGGAGCCAAATGTATAGTGCATACAGATCATTCTGCTATCAAATATTTGATGCAAAAGAAGAATGTTAAACTAAGATTAATTAGATGGATATCTCTATTGTAAGAGTTCGATTTTATGGTAGTTGATAGAAAGAGAAATGATAATCAAATAGCTGATCATTTATCTAGACTAGAACAAAAAATATTAACAAATTTTGTAAATGAAATTTTGTAAACTTTCCTTGATGAACAATTATATAATATTGATGTAATAATATACTGTGGTATGTCAATATAATAAATTATGTTATGAGTGATATTCTTCCACTAGATGTTAAGAATCAACAATTAAAGAAATTTATTTATGATTCAAAATTCTATTTCTGGGATGACCCTTATTTATATAAGCAGTGTAAAGATCTAATTATTAGAAGGTGTGTGCCTTATGAAGAAACTCAACAAATAATTGAAAAAATATCATGATTCTAAATTTGGAGGACATTTTGGAACAAATAGAACTGCACATAAAATTTTGCAAGCTAAATTTTATTGGCCTACTTTATTTAGAGATGTCAATGATCATATTAAAACATGTGATCGATGTCAGCGAGCAGGAAATATTTCTAGAAGAAATGAAATGTCTATAAATTACACATTGGAAGTTGAAATTTTTTATGTGTGGGGATTAGATTTTATGGGACCATTATGCCTTCATTTAGAAATATATATATATATATATATATATATATATATATATATATATATATATATATATTACTTGTTGTTGATTATATGTCCAAATAGATTGAATTAATTGTTGTACCTAAATGTGATGCTCAAAATGTTTTAAAATTTTTAAATAAAAATATGTTTACAAGATATGTAATGTCGAGAGTGATTATTACGGATGGAGAATCCCATTTTAGGAATAAAAGATTCGATAAATTGATTAAAAAATATGATATTATGCATAGATTCTCTATTGTTTGTCATCCCCAAACGAGCGGTCTAGAAGAGATATCAAATGGTAAAATAAAACAAATTTTAAAAAAAGCTTTAAATCCCTATAAATTGGATTGGTCTGCTAGATTAGATACTGCACTGTGGGCATACAGAACAGCTTATCAGACTCCTATTGGAATGTCCCCACATAGACTTATTTTTTGAAAAACATGCCACTTACCAGTAGAATTGGAGCATAAAGCATTTTGGGCTATTAAATAATTTAATTTTATTCTAAAAGATGCTAGTAAGAAAAGATTATTGCAACTCAATGAACTTGAGGAGATAAGAAATGAAGCATATGATAATGCAAGATTCTATAAAGAGAAAATAAATATATGGCATGATCGGAAGATTATAAAAAAGAAATTTAAATCTGGACAAGAAGTTCTATTATATAATACTAGATTGAGATTATTTCCAGGAAAACTAAAATCTTGATGGTTAGGACCATCTAAGGTGATTACATTCTATCATTATGGAATTATAGTTATTAAAGGTCCTAAAACTGGAAAGATATTAAAGTTAATGGACATCGATTGAAACATTACTATGAATGACACATGTCACAGTTTAAAGAAATTTTGATGTTGAGTCATCCTGAATAAACAATGGTACGTCAGACTTATGACGTTAAACCAAGCGTTTTCTGAGAGGCAACCATATATATACATATACATAAGTGTTTTATAATAGGAAATAATAATGTTTTTGAATCCTACACAATTCTATATATAATAAAATAAGACAAATATTGGTATTGGAAGAAAATATGGAATTGAATTGAACAAAAAAAAGAAGCGACACAACATTGGCCGCTGGCGCCAACGGCGCCAGAATGGGCGCCGACGATGCCCGTCTATATGTGCCATGACATCGACAGCGCCATTGGGAGTGCCGACAGTGTCCCAAGCAGTTTTGTACATTCAAGTCAAATTTGGTGGATTTTTGCGGGATTGCATTCCTAAATACCCACCGAGAGATGTTTTTAAAGGCCTGAAAACTGGCTTGGACAGCTAGAAACTTCCAAATTTTGAAATTCATGGATTCCAATTCTAAAAATACTTCAACGTATGGAGTTTTCAATAGAAGAAAGTTTATCAATTTTGACGCATAGAGATTATACAATAAAGTCATCACGAAAAAGAGGCTTATCAAGGAGAGAGGTTTTTTCAATCATGGATTGAGTAATCCAAGTTCATAGATTGAGAAAATCATAGTGCAAACGCATTGGGAAGTTCTATGCTACACTACCGATGCAGTTGTTGTACAAGTGGTAAAAGGAATTATATGCTAACTTACATGGAATTACCCAAGGAGTCGTCTTCGTTTTAGGTAAGGCTGTACCATTTACTCCATCTTAAATTAATGATTTGTGTATGATAGAAAACGTGTCAATCTGTCATTATACAAATTTTATCCCAACGAGAGATATGATGCAAAATGTATACCAATTTCTGACGAATGAAAATGATAATAGGGAAATCAGAGAAGAGGGATACATTAGTTTCTCTGCTTCACTGCTTAATCCAATATCTAAACAATGACATTTCTTCATCTCTACAAAATTACTCCCTACGGATACACTGAAAATATCTGCAATTTTAGACCCATATTTTATACCTATTTTTGGTGATATTACACTTTAATAGAAGGTATTTTGATATTTTCTTGCAAGTTATTGATTTTTAGGGCATAAAGCAAAAAATAAGCGAAAAGGATGAAATTTGGAGTCAAAATTTAAGTTTTTGAAGAAATGCTCAGTGCGGGCAGCACCGCGGTCAGCGCCGGCAGCGCCGACGGCGCAGAACAATTTAACGTTGGAGATTTTTACTCAGCGTCGGCGGTGTCAAAGATGGTGCAGACCCTGTTTCTAGAAGGTTTGATGTATTTGGATGACTTTTTGAAGAGTTTTTGGAGGCACCTCTTGGAGAACCAACCTTGGGCTCTATTTGGGGCCAAATTTCATGAGAAAATTTGCTCCTCAACGTTTTTTACTCCCCTACGTTCATTTTTCGTTCCACATCATTCCATTCCACTACCATATTGGAATAATTTAGTTATTTTGCTTTCATAGTTTAGAGTTTTTGTGGTGAGATTTAGTGTGAAACTTTCTGTAAGAGTGTTGGAAAAGGAGAAAAGTGAGAGAATTCTTCTTCCTGCATTTCTAAGGAAAGGCTACAAATGATTTGCTTTGAGAAAGAGTTCCAGATAAGTTTGTTTGATTTAGTGTTGTATGAACTTTATTTTATATATGAAATTTGTGTTTTGTCGTATCTTTCTCATGAAGTCTGAGTAGTTCCCTCTATCTTTCCCCTTACTCTGAGATATGGTGAAATGAAGATATAAAGTGAATTTGTCACAATTAAAATATAAAATAAATTGTGATGATTTTTCAACTCCAAACTTAATTTACTTTTCAGTCTGGCCAATTTATTTGTTAAAATATGTTGTGAAACATATGATCCGAGAAAAGGAGTACGAGTTCTATAATAGAGTGAGGATTACGTTTGATTTCATGAAGGAGAAATTTGTTCATGAAATTAAGCGCAAATAAATAGGAAAATATTCTTTGTTGGGTGTAAAATTGGAGAATCTTTAGGGTGTCAGACTAAAATCCACAATTTTTTCTTAGGTTTAAAAACTAAAGCGAGAGTTAGCCTTCCGGTGAAGGGAAGTGGGAGCTCTGTAATGTGAGTCGGTATCCTCCTAGCCTAGTGACAGTGACTGTATATATGCTTAAAAATATAAGTATTTAATACTGCTGCTAAAAGAATCAATTCCTTAGCAACTGCACCAAAACTTAATAACAGTTATAGATTCGATAAATATGGATGTATAAAATATTCAATAATTGTAAAGTCACACATATCAACTCAAGTATACATATTGCTCAAGTAATATAGGGCTCTAATGGAGTCCTAGATATCGATCCCACAGAAAGTAATATTAGAACTACGAACTACGATTTTAAAAAAACAACACTCAATCGCAACAATGGAATTCAATTTGCTTATCTGTCACTAATAGACAATTGAAATAAATATGCAATTTTAATAACTTTTAAATAACTAATTATACTAATGAGGTTTATAATGTGATATTCAATATATAAGAAAGCATCATTCTCCTTGTCAAGAAATTATAGTGAATGGGTAAAGTGAATCGGTTCAATTTTTATTGTGCCAAATGGGAGCATACCTATTCTTTATTCTTTGGTCCAGGAATAAAGAACATTGACTAATCCTACGGTTGTTTACTGAATCTGCGGCTAGGTTGGGAGAAAATCGACTCTCACTTCGGAGCTCCCACGTTCCCCTCACTTGAGGGCTAACATCTACACTTCAGCACCCAAATGATAGGACCGAATTGGGGATTTTAGTCTGTCACTCTAAAATCTCCAATTCTACACTTGATAATTATATTTTCCATTTTATTTGCACCCAACTTCTAAGGGTTTTGGCCTCCCTGAATCTTGGATGTAATCTTCACTTTAGTTGCAAAACTCAACATATTTTAACAAATCAATTGACCATATTGAAAGTAAATTAAGATCGAAGTGAAAAGATCATCACAATTTCTTTAACATTTTCATGGCTTCACCACTTCAAATCACCATTTTATAAATCTCAAGACAAGGAGAAAGACAGAGAAAACTACTCAGATCTCATGGAGAAAACACAACAAAACTCGGAATTCATATCTAAAATCAAATTCATACAAACTACAACAATAAATAAACTTATCTTTAATTTCTCCCCAAGAAAACTCCTCGAAGTTCCTCTGAATCCCTTCCTTTCTTTACATCACATAGAATTCTTCTTTGAGGTGGCAAGGAGGAACAAATCTCACTTTCCTTCCACTCTTACAATCTCTCAAAGAATTCCTCACAATTTAGACTCTCTACACTTTTTTCACACTTTAATTTTGAGCCTCCCCCTCTATTTTCAGCCAAAGTCTTCTCTTTTAAAGATGTGAATGAGTTTTTCCAAGAGTTGCCTAAGCACCCCACCAAAATTCATCCTCATCCAATGCCTAGTTGGACATAACCGCCGATCTCGCCTTCGGTAAGCCTTCTAAGTGAATTAATTCTGGAGTCTTGGGAAAAGTCCGTCGTCGGCGCCATTGGGCTCTCTGTTGGCACCCTAGTTCAAATCTTCACATTTTGGTCCTTTTCGCTCCAAATTTGCTTCTTTTTGCATCTTTTTGCAACAATGACCCTAATTCATCATTCTTACAACAAAACATCAAAAATACCTTTCTTTAAAGTGCAATATCATCAAAAATAATGTAAAATAGGTATGAAAATCTAAACATATTTTCCTTTGGTCAAAATCCCCCAAACTTGACTATTACTTGTCCTCAAGTAATTTTAGTATTATATAAAATTTATGATCTATTGTAGTAAAGTTTTAATTCAGAAATACTATAAGTTTTATTTAGATAAATACCATAATGAGATTTTCAGAAAAAATTCAAGTAATTAAATTAACTTTGTAGCTACAAAATTTATCTAGTCGTCAAGTTTAAGAGTTCTAGTATCATATTCATTTCAAGAATGACTATATGTCGTAATATTAAGCCACATAAAATATTCAAATGATAGGAACTTCATGGGAAAACTACTAGTAAAAGATCTAATCCATAAATATAAGTTCATGAATGTATTTAGGTTTTCCCTTTAGGTAGGTCCAGTGAAGCTAATTTTTTATTAGGCATAACCTCAAGCTTCTCCTCACTTCCATATTTTTTTTCTTTCTTTTCTCTTTTCATTTGGATTGCTTTCAATCCTATAGATTTTTCTTTTCTTTTCAGGGATTGTTATCAATCCTTTCTTTTTCCTTTTTCAAGTGAGGATTACTATATCTGGATAGCCTTTAATGATTTTGAACATCACCTTTCTTTCCTTAAATTTGAAACTCAAAGCATTCCCTTACCTTATAAATATTTCATAGCCTTTACATCATTGAGCCCCAATCTTTTCTTCTCAAATGAATTTCTAGATTCTTAATACTTCAAAATATAGTTTCCTTTACTTTAAATTGTTAACTATAATCTTATTCTCTTATACTAAATATCTTAAGTTACAAAATTAATTTCTATTACAAAAATATTTCTTTAAATCTACCATAATATTTAAATAGCTACAAATTATAGTTACCTGAATTAAATTCACTACATAAAATCATATAAATAATTTTTGAAGATAATTAAATAGAGGACATTTAATAGTTAATCTTTTTCTTCCCTCCCCCAAACTTAAATTTTTCAATATAAAATAATACAGGTGAAAAGAAAAAACTCGAATTATAAATCATACCTCAGTATTTTAGGCATTTTCATCATTCTGAAATTTTTGCATTCCTTCTCAAAATTTCTACTTCACCTGGTCTGTAACATTAGGAGCTTTCTACACAAATAAATCATTAAAGAAATTTTTGGGTAATGAAATTTTTAAATAAGTACAAAACTAAAACATTAAACAAACATAATATTTCCTAACATAACCACAATACTAAAAAAAACAATTACAATTAAAATGCAAAATAAAAATCACATTATAATCCACAAAGTACTAATCAACATTCATTATAATACAAATGCAAACTTTAACTACCAC
The DNA here is from genome assembly GCA_003013225.1 of Phalaenopsis aphrodite. Taxonomy (NCBI): domain Eukaryota; kingdom Viridiplantae; phylum Streptophyta; class Magnoliopsida; order Asparagales; family Orchidaceae; genus Phalaenopsis; species Phalaenopsis aphrodite. The sequence goes on from NEWO01000633.1 coordinate 208,546, forward strand.
ACTAACTTTATAACAAAAATAAAAAATAGTCCGATTACAACATAACAATAAAATGAAAGTTCAAATACACACAAACATCCATTTCTATTACAAAAGATTACAATAATTAAAGTACAAGTACATTAATTATATTTAGATATCAAAATCCCAAACTATGTCTTCGTCTCCTTGATCAGCAGGTGGATTGGGCTAATATTGAGTATATCGGGGGCACTAAGGGAAAGTAACATCAGGCTCACCTCTATAGTGTCGGCCTGAGCTTCATAATAAGCTACCTCAAAATTTGAATGCCTTTGAAGGTACTCACTATCATAATCATGTCGACGTTCTAAACCTCCAATCCTTTCTTTTATTAATTCTATACTCTTTTGCTGCAAGGTTAACTCACTCATCAAATCAGTCAGAGTAGGAGAACTAGAAGGTGGAAGGTCATAACTTGTAGAGGGGACATCTCTACTAGTAGAAAGTTCTTGACTCCTACTTCTAGTTCACCATTTCTCATGGGATTCATAAGTTTTCAAATTAGCTTTACTAATGGGTTTCATAGGGTAAACCCATTCCTCATCTCCTCCAGCTTCCGCTCTAGAAAGTTGGCAAAATGCATAAATAAGGTCAGGATGTCCTAGACCTCCACTTGTTTCACTCCTTGCCATAGTCAATATATTCTTACAAATAATTCTCCCCACATTTATATTTCTATAATTCTGAATACAAAAATTCAGAATAGCTCTATCTCTAGTTACCTCACTATGGTGATAAGTCGGTAACAGAGTAGAGGAAATAAAATAGTGACACACTTTAGAGGTGGCATTTAGCATGGAAGTAGAAAAATTTACCCGTTCTCGTTGCTTAATCTTCCACGTTCCTTTCCCATCAGTGAGAAAGTTGATCACATCATTCAGAGGGCCTTCCATAGTACTGAAGGATTCATAATGGCAGCTATTAGAGTCTGGGACTTCATAAAAGGTGTTAATGCGGGCGGCATTAAAATCAACATGAAATCATCGAACTTGAACGATTTCGTCTTCGGAATAGAACACGTTGGCATATAACTATTTCACAATATTTACAGCGGCCTTATTGGTGGTGTAACAGAAGTTTTCCCACCTTCGCTCGGTAATAACTCGTTCAATTTCTTCTCCCAAACTCTCAAAAACTCAATCTTGTATGCATTTATTTCCTTCGAATACTAAAGTAAATCTTGATTGAGCCTTCACATTGACGAAGCAAGACTCGTCGAACTCAAGTCGTCTCTTTTTATGTGGAGCCATTTCAATCAAATCACAATTATAAAAAATTCCAAAATAGACTTCAAATATACAAATAATGGCTTCCAAAATTAATTCTAAGAGTTCAACACTAAGTTCCATAAATTTCTTCCCAATTTTTTCTTCACATTCTCAAATTTTTTGGATCTCCTCAATGTGGAAGAGATCCATGGTGAAAATCAAATATTTTTAGTTTGGAGTGAAGTTCTTACCAAGAGATGATCAAATCCGGTGTCTAAATGCCTTGAAATTGCCTCCCAATCCAAGATCTCTCAAGCCCTAGGTCAAAAATCATGTTTTTCAGAGGAAGGGGATGATGAATAGTGGCAGTTGACTAGTTAGAATTGCGGTTAAAGGAGTTTTTTCTGGATCTCGCCGTTGGCAGGGTATTCGGCTCCGTCGGCACGCTCTATTGAAATTATATCCCTAGTCTTGGGAAAAGTCCGTCATCGGCGGGTTTTATTGATTTGGTTCAATTTATGGATTTTTGCAATTTCGATCAATTTCAAGCCTCAAAGACATTCGTTCAATCATTATAGACATAATTTTAAGTGATTAAATGATGTACTTATCACAATTAAACTTTCACAACACAAAATATCACATTTATATATAAATTCCAAGAGTTACAGTTTACATAACACGCCTAAGTTTGGTATTTTCTCAACCTCAATACATTAATTCAGCATTGTAATCCAAGCCTTAACACTCAAAACACTGAAAACAAAACATTATATGCTTAGTTTCAACTATACAAAGATCTAAAAGCATAATTCCAAAAGAAAGCAAATGCAAAGTTCGAATCAAAATACATACATAGACAGACAGGTGGCAATATAAATCTACTATTCTTCAGATTCAGTACTAGATTCTCCTGTGAGATCACCCATTGATTGCACATGACCGAAGAGTTTATAAAAGGGGTGGTTTGAAAATTCTTCAGTAGAGTCCTCTTCTATCAATTTCATCCTCCTCATCAGCCGTATCAATTTATCTTCTAAATGTCCAGAGTGCTCAAAATGTTCTTTCATCCTCCAATCTAGATGATCGAAGAAATTAGAGATATTTTTAATTGTATTCATGACATTTTGTAACTCCTTTTCCAATTTCTTGATTTTGAGCAGGATCGCCAGAGTCTTGTCAGTAACTAAGGGTTGAATCGATAGTGAATTCTAAGACGCCTGATCTACCATAATAGTCAAGTCATTTTCATCTTCAAAAGCTGGGAATCTCTTAGTTGGGTCCAAAGGCTTTCAAGGTAGAAGTACATTTTCTCAAATTTCATAAGATACTTGGAACTAACTGAAAAGTGAGAAAATTGTGGAAGGGTGTCCAAGCCCATAAGTTGATCTATGAACGATCAGGCCCAAATTTGACTTAACAATTATTGATCCAATATCGATCGACAGTCCCATTTGGATGCAGTAATTCAGAATAGCACTTTCTTTAGAAACTTTATTAATCTTCATTGTCGGTAACAGTTTTGCAGAAATGAAGAAGTGCCAGTATTTTGAAACGGGATTTAAGAGTGTCGCAGAAAAACTAGCATACCCGTTTTTTCTCATTTCCCAGTCTTCAGTTTCATCCGATAAATATTGGTAAATCTCATTCATCTGGTTTCTTGTCGGGATGAAGTTGGAATAATGGCAGACAAGAATGTTCTCGATCATGTATAATTCATTGACCGTGCTAGAGTGAAAGTTACCCGTCTACCTAGCACCTAAACGACTCCCTGGTTGATTCCATGCAAATTTGAATAAAATTCTTTCACCACAGGAACAACTACGGCGCCGGTAGTATAGCACAACACTTCCCATCTTCACCGCACTATCATCTCTTCAATTTTCAAAGAGGGATTATTCAATCCACGATTTACGAATACTCATTCCTTGATCAATCTTTTCTTCGTCTGTACCTTGTTGAAGATTCGCTGCGCCTCCGCACTAATAAACTTCCTCCGATTGATCACTCGCATTCTGAGATTATCAGGGGAATTAGATGAAATAAGGATGAATTTGGTGGAGTTTCACTTCATTTTTGGGGTAAATATGAACTTAGGAATCGAATTTGGGGGTTTAAAAGAGGTGATTCCTGCCCAAAAACTGCCAAAACAAAACTCTAGAAACCGCCATCTCATCGGTCTCGCCGTTGGCGGGGTCGAGGGTGTCGTCGGCGAGCCTTCTGTAATTAATTTCTTGGACTCTTGAGAAAAACCTGTCGTCGGCGACGTCGAGGGTGTCGTCGGCACCCAAGGCAAAAATTGTACAGTTTCGCTCTGATCCGAATGCGTTCCAAATTTTCTCTATGGATCCAATTTTTATGATGATTCAAGGGTAAATAAGAGTAGTAGAGCTCAATACTACCACAAAATAACGATAATTTCAAATAAAACTACTATAATCACAATAAACGTAAAGATAACTATGGGTTGCCTCCCATAAAACGCTTGGTTTAACGTCGTCAGCCCGACCTACTTAGGTGTTATTCATGTTGACCGATCATTAAAACCTCTTTAAAATTTGGTCTTTTACCCTCAAAATACGATTTTAATCTATGTCTATTTACTTTAAATCCGTAAGTAAAAAACTTAAGTCACAGTAAAGGGTCCTAACCAATGAAATTTCAATTTCCCAGCAAATAACTTCAGCCTTGTATTGTAAAGCAAAACTTCTTGTCCTAGTTCAAAGTTCTTCTGGTTAATCTTCCGATCATTCCATAACTTTAGTTTCTCCTTATAAATTTTGTCGTTGTCATAAGATTCATTTTTTAACCCTTCCAATTCATTTAATTGTAACAATCTCTTCTTACCAACATCTTTCAAATTATAATTGAATTATTTAATCGCCCAATACGCTTTATGCTCCAATTCTACTGGTAAGTGACAAGTCTTTCCAAAAATTAGTCTGTAATGAGTCATTCCAATAGAAGTTTTATAAGCAGTCCCGTAAGCCCATAATGTGGTATCCAGTCTAGTGGACCAATCTACTCTACTAGGGTTTACAATCTTTTCATGTATATGTTTAATCTCTCTATTAGAAACTTCAGCTAACCCACTGGTTTGTGGATAATAGGCAGTAGAGATTCTATGAATAATATTAAATTTTTTCTACCAATCTCTGAATATATTTATTCCTAAAATGGGATCCTCCATCAGTGATAATCATTCTAGGCATTCCGTATCCAGTGAAAATATTTTTCATTAAAAATCTTGAAACACTTTTAGCATCACAACAAGGTAAAGCTTGTGCTTCAATCCTCTTTGAAATGTAGTCTACTGCAATCAATATGAATAAGTTCCAAAATGAAGAAATAAATGGTCCCATGAAATCTAATCCCCAAACATCAAAGATCTATCAACTTCTAACAAGAAATTCAGAGGCATTTCATTTCTTCTAGATATATTGCCTACTCATTGACATCGATCACAAGTTTTTATGTATCTATAAACATTTCTAAAGATAATAGGCCAATAAAATCTAGCTTGTAAAATTTTATAAGCAGTTTTATCAATCCCAAAATGTCCTCCAAATTTAGAATCATGACATTTCTGAATGATTAGCTCAGTTTCTTCATAAGGTACACATCTCCTCATAATAAGATCCTTATATTGTTTATATAAATAAGACTCATCCCAAAAATATGCTTTCGCATCATGAATGAAATTTCTTTGTTGTTGTAGTGTCAGCATATATGGCAAAATATCACTTACAATATAGTTAACAATATCAACATACCACGGTATTTTCCACTCGTTAATATTATAAAGTTGTTCATCAGGGAAACTGTCTGTAATTTCATTGTCGGTGTCAGATAATTCCTGATTTTCTAATCTCGATAATTGATCAGCAATTTGATTATCAGTTTCCTTTCTATCAATAACCACAAGATCAAATTCTTGCATCAAAAGTATCCATTTAATTAACCTTGGTTTGGCCTTCTTATTTTGCATCAGATATTTAATAGCAGAGTGATCAGTGTGCACAACACATTTAGCTCCAATTAAATAAGATCTAAATTTGTCTAAAGCATATACAATGGCTAGTAACTCTTTTTTGGTAACAGTATAGTTAATTTGAGCATCATTAAGAGTTTTACTAGCATAGTATATAACTTTTAAAATCTTTTCATACCTTTGTCCAAAGACAGCTCCAATAGCATAATCACTAGCATCACACATCTATTCAAATGGTTTCTCCCATTTAGGTGAAATTATAATAGGGGCTGTGATTAATTTTTCCTTTAATAACTCAAAGGCATTTAAACAACTTTCAGTAAATTCAAATTTTTTTTCCTCTTCTAAAAGTTGGCTTAGAGGTTTAGTAATTTTTGAAAAATCTTTAATAAAATGCCTGTAAAAACCAACATGTTCAAGAAAACTCCTAACCTCTCTTATAGTAAAAGGTGTTAGTTTAGATATAACTTAAATTTGTGCAGGGTCTGCGTCCATACCATCTTTCAAAATTTTATGCCCTAACACAATTCTTCCTGCAACCATAAATTGACATTTCTCCCAATTCAGAACCAAATTATTTTTTTTCATAATTCCAAAACTTTTTCAAGGTAATTTAAGCNTTTTTGCAGGGTCTGCTTCCATACCATTTTCTAAAATTGTATGCCCTAACACAATTCCTCCTGCAACCATAAATTGACATTTCTCTCAATTTAGAACAAAATTAGTTCTTTCGCATAACTCTAAAACTTTTTCAAGATAATTTAAGCATGTGTCAAATGATGATCCAAATACAGAGAAATCATCCATAAATACTTCCAATCCATCATCAATTAACTTACTAAATATGGACATCATACATCTCTAAAAAGTTGCAGGTGCATTACATAATCCAAAAGGCATTCTTCGAAAATCAAAAGTTTCAAAAGGACTAGTAAATGTTGTATTTTCTTGATCCTCAGGAGCAATAAAAATTTGATGGTAACTGGTATATCCAACTAAAAAATAAAAATATTTGTGCTCAGCAAGTCTATCTACTATTTGGTCTAAAAAGAGTAAAAGGAAGTGATCTTTCCGAGTGACGGTGCTTAATTTTCTAAAATCAATGCAGATACGCCACCCAATAACTTGTCTGATAGGTATTAATTCATCATTTTCTTTTGTCTCAACATTCACTCCTCCTTTCTTAGGAACACAATGAATTGGACTTACCCACATACTATCTGAAATAGGATATATAATTCCAGTGTCTAACCATTTCAAAATTTCCTTCTTAACTACTATTATCATTGGATTTAATCTCCTTTGTGGATCAACTCTTGTTTTATATTGTTCATCTAATATAGTTCTGTGCATACAGATCGAAGGATTGATTCCCTTAATATCAGCTAAGGTCCAACCAAAAGCTTTCTTATATCTTTTCAATGTATCTAACAGTCTTTGCTTTTGCAAATCATTTAAGTCTGAAGATATAATAACATGTAATGTAGATGAATCTCCCAGAAACACATACTTCAAATATCTAGGCAATATTTTCAACTCAAGTTCATGTGGTTTTATAATTGATGGAAATAGATTCTTATCAGCATTTTCTGTGATATCTAGCATCTCAAATCTTTCCTGATCATAATCTAATTCTTCATTTTCTAATTCATCTAATATAACTTCATCATTATCTTCAAATTGTTATTTTTCTTCAAAATGCTCTTTGCAATGTTCCTTCAATAGATGTTCATTAATTTTCATGCGAAAACATTCATTATCTCTTTCAACAGCTTGTTTTTTCATAGATTTTGCAATGTTAAAAGTCACTTCTTGTTCGTTAACTCTCATAGTTAATTCTCCTTTTTGAACATCTATCATAGCTTTTCCAGTAGCTAAAAATGGCCTCCCTAAAATAATAGGTATTTCTTTTTCTTCATCCATATCTAAAACAATGAAATCCACAGAAAAGATAAATTTATCAACTTTTACTAACACATCTTCTATAATTCCCTTAGGATATGTAACTAAACGATCTACTAACTGAAGAGTTACAGAAGTAGGTGAGACTTCTCATAATCCTAATCTTTTGAAAATTGATAGAGGCATAAGATTAATGCTGGCTTCCGAATCACATAAAGCTCTTCCATAAAATTTTTCACCGATAGCACACGGTATAGTGAAACTGCCAGGTTCTTTTAATTTTTCAGAAAGCTTTTTCTGAATAATTGCACTACATTCTATGCTAAGTGCAACCGTTTTGTTATCTGTGAACTTCCTTTTCCTGTTCAGAATATCTTTCATAACTTTTACATAATTGGGCATTTGCTCTAAAGCTTCTACGAAGGGAATATTTACCGTTAACTTCTTAAGAATTTCTAAAAATTTGGAAAGTGTTTATTTTATTTGTGTTGCTTCAATTTTTGAGGAAATGACGATGGAGATTTCTCCACAGTAATTTTCATTGGTGTAAGTGGATATTCTAATTCTGGGAATTCATGATCCTTTTCTTTTTAGGTATCCACTTTCTCTTTTTCAATTTTAGTTTCTTTTTGCACTCTTATTTCCAATTCTTTTCCACTTCGTAAATGTATTTCCTTTATCTGTTCTTTTCCTTGATCCTTAGGATTTGGTTCCACAGTATTAGGAAAAGTTCCCAATGTATGGTTAATAAGCGCAGTAGCGATATGCCCTAATTGATTTTCAATATTCTTAATAGCAGTTCCTTGATTTTGTAATTAATTTCCTTGAATTTGTAATTGATTTCTTTAATTCTACAATTTTTGACCCATGTTTAATATCAACTCTTCCATAGACAACTTTTTTTCCTTAATTTGAGTGTTACTGTTAAATCCTAGAGGATACGAAGGTCTATAGTTAACATTTCCTTGTTTGGATGAATTTCCTAATGGGTTCACAGGGTTATTTGCCCATTGTTGATTTGTAGAAGAATTGTTAATCCAATTAAAATTTGGATGATTCTTCCAACCTGGGTTATAATAGTTCGAATAAGGGTTGTTGGGTCTATTAATAGCATTTAAAGTCTCATATGAAGGTTGAACATCCAAAAATTGCCCAGATGAATTCTCTTCCATCATAGGAGGTGTTGGAGAATAATTCATCCTATAATGATCTAATTTCTTTGATATTGCAGCAATCAGCAAAGCTAACATAGATATTGCATCAGAATCATGGATATTAGCTACTCTTTTAGGATTTACCCTTTCAGAGGACCATTGAAAATTATTGGTAGTCATCTCTTATGTTAATGGATAAGCCTCATCAAAAGGTTTTGACATTAAAGAACCAGCAGCCGCAACATCTATAATCAATCTAAGTGATCCCACTAATCTATTATAAAAGTTTGAATTATCAACTAATCTGGTAACGAATGATGACGACATTTTCTAAAAAGATCTTTAAATCTCTCCCAAGCTTCGTATATTGACTCTCCATCAATTTGACAGAATGATGTTATATTATTTCTAGGTTTAGCAATTTTTTTATGGAGGGAAATAATTGGATAGAAATTTCTATGAAAGTTCTCCCCAAGTTCTAATAGATCCTAGTGCTAACGAATTTAATCACATCTTAGCCTTATCTCTCAGTGAAAAAGGAAAAAGTCTAAGTTTGACAACATCATTTGAAACTCTGTCATATTTAAAAGTAGCACGCAGTTCTAAAAAACTAGTGAGGTGTAAATTAGGATCTTCATTTGGTGTACCTCTGAATTGATTGTTTTGTATCATTTGGATAATAACACATTTAAGTTCAAATGAATTAGCAGCTACCTCAGGATTTTGGATAGTAAGTGAATTTCATCTTCTGTAAGATTTGCATAATCTCGTAGGGGTCTAGGTTGGTGTTCATTCTCTATTCCTTGATTGTTCATGTTGTTTTCCATTGTATCAGAATTTCTAAGTTCTCTTCTCAATCTTCTAATATTTCTAACAGTGCGTTCTAATTTCGAATCGTAGGGTATAAGATTTTCAGGTCCCAATTTACGCATATAATTTGACATCAGTACACCGTAAAATAATTAACTAAATATGAAAATAAGTTACAATTCAAATAAAAATTTTCTAATAATCCTAATTTGTCCATTACTCTAATTGTGATATCTATTTTACTCCCCGGCAACGGCGCCAAAAACTTGACAGCGACTTTATATATGCTTAAAAATATAAGTATTTAATATTGCTGCTAAAAGAATTAATTCCTCAATAATTGCACCAAAACTTAATAACAGTTATAGATTCGATAAATATGGATGTATAAATATTCAATAATTGTAAAGTCACACTTATCAACGTAAGTATACGTATCACTCAAGTAATATAGGGCTCTAATGGAGTCCTAGATATCGATCCCATAGGGAGTAATATTAGAACTACAAACTAAAATTTTAGAAAGCAATACTCAATCGCAATAATGGAATTCAATTTGCTTATCTATCACTAATAGGCAATTGAAAAAAATATGTAATTTTAATAACTCTTAAATAACTAATTATACTAATGAGGTTTTTAATGTGATATTCAATATATAAGAAAGCATCATTCTCCTTATCAATAAATTATAGTGAATGGGTAAAGTGAATCAGTTCAATTTGAATTGTGTTAAATAGGAGCATACTTATTCTTTACCCTTTGGTCCAGGCATAAAGAACATTGACTAATCCTACACTTCTTTACTGAATCTGTGGCTAGGCTGGGAGGATACCGTCTCTCACTTCGGAGCTCCCACATTCCCCTCACCTG
>NEWO01000633.1:227227-261919 GCA_003013225.1 Phalaenopsis aphrodite
AGGAAAAAGTAGAAAAAAGATGTGAGGAGAAGCTAGAGGAGATGCCTAAACAAAAATTGGCTTCACTTGAATCAACTTAAAGAAGAAGGCTTGGCTACATTCTCTAAACTTATATTTAAGTATTAGCATATTTATTAATAAAGTTTCATGAAGTTCTTTTTCATATGGATATTCTAAGTGGTTTTAATATGACAATTTGCAATTTTTCTTGAAAAGAATAGAGAATCAGAAATCTTAGACTTGACTGTTAGATATTCTTATCCCTTTAGTATTAACTGAAATTATTTTACATTTTTTTAAGTTACGTTATTGTATTTAGTGGACGAAAATATGGAAATCTAGAAGTTAAATTCTTTGCCATGAGGCATATTTTTATGTAGAAAAGGAGTTACTTGGGGACTAGTAACATTTAAGTTTGGGGGTTTTTGATACACCAAAAATATATGCATATTTAGACCTATATTTTATACTCATTTTTGGTGATATTGCACTTTAAAGGAAGATATTTTTCATGCTTTATTGTAAATTATTGGTTTTTAGGACTTGAAACAAAAAGAAAGCAAAAAAGATGGAAATTGGAGTCAAAATGGCGTTTTTGAAGAAATACTTAGCGCTAACGGCGTCAAGATGGATGTCGACTGCGCAGACCTACAGAACTGAGGCTAGAATATACTCAGCACCTACGGTGCCAGGAACAATGCCGACGGTGCCATTTGACAGAGAGCACAAAATTAATTCATGGGCCACTGGCGCCGACGGTGCCAATGTCGGTGCAAGACCTATTTCTAGAAGATTCGACAAATTTGGACACTTTTTGAAGAGTTTTTGGATGCACCTATTGGAAAACCAATATTAGGCTCTATTTAAGGAAAAAATTGATAAAACAAACTCCCTCTTCCACTCCCCCTAACCACATAGAGTCCATTAGTCATTTATTTCTTTAGAGATTCAACTTTTTGTAGTGTGTTTAAGTGTGAATTCTTTGTAAGAGTTCTTAGAGAGGGAGAGAAGTGAGATATTTCTTCTTCCTAAATCTTATAAGAGAGAATCAAGAGTATTGTTAAGAGTGAAAGAGGCTACAAGGGATTGGCTTTGAGAAAGAGTTTCATATAAGTGTTGTTTGTTTATTATTATCGTATGAACTTTCTTTTATATATAAAATTTGTGTTTTGTTATATCTTTCTCATGAAGTCTGAGTAGTTTCCTTTATCTTTCTCCCTACTCTGAGATATGGTAAAATGAAGAGATAATTTTGATGTGCCAATTTTAAAATATAAAATAAATTGTGATGGTTTTTCAACTCCGTTCTTAATTTACTTTCTGATCTGGTCAATTGAAATGTTAAAATATGTTGTGAAACATATTATTTGGGAAATGGAGTATAAGTTCTACAACTGAGTGAGAATCACATTTAATTCCATGGAGGAGTATTTCGTTCATGGAATTAAGTGCAAATAAATAGGGAAATATACATTGTTGGGCATAAAATTGGAGATTTTAGGGTGACAGACTAAAATCCCCATATTGGTCTTAGTGTTTAAGAACTAAAGCAAGTCTTAGCCTTCAAGGGAAGGGAAGTGGAAGCTCTAGAGTGAGAGCCAATATCCTCCCAGCCTAACCACGTATTTAGGGGCTAAACCTGAGATTAGCCAACGATTCTCTATAATATTGAATCAGTGTAGAGAATTAAAATTAGTCCTGTTTGGAACAATACATATTTAAACCATTTATCTCATCTTATTTTACCAAAAACTCATTGTAGTGAGAAAGATGTTTTTTTCATACTGGAGAACTTCATCACATAAACATAGTTTGGAAGTTACTGTTTAAACTTTGTATTTCAGCTTTGCTAGTAGTTAGTAATTTAGTTCTGATAGTACATCAAATATTCAAAATTAGAGACAGTAATTTTATTTTATTGTTGTGAATTTTTTAGTTAATTTATCACTTCAAATTTAAACCTTCCTCGTGGGATCGATTTTGGGGCTTAAAAAGAAAGTCCTGTATTACTTGATAATAATGCGTATACTTGCGTAGAATTCCTACATAAATTGCTTAAATTTCTTATTCATAAAAATAACGCATCAAGTTTTTGGCACCATTGAAAAGTGGGGTTAACTTTATATATTTTGCACAACTATATCATCGGGATCAGGAAGATGAAGTTGAAGACATACTCCAAGAAGTTCATGGTAGGGAGAGTGGAAGCCCTTCTTACAGAAATATGCTTGCTCACTAATTCAATGACAAGGTTACTCCAAATTCTCAAAAGTGTGCACAATGTTAAAAATATAGACCATTGCACCATCAACTGGCCTAAGAATGCCACTTGATCGTCAGTTCTTGGTGGTTCACCATGTGGGGCCTCAACATCCTGAGACATTTACCCCAGTTGAGAGGAAAATGAAAGTTCTTACTGGTGACTGTCGATTATTTCTATAAGTGGGTAGAAGCAAAATCTCAGGCACACATAATGATAAAAGTAGTCTGGAATTTCATTTGAAAATACCTGATTTCCCAATACATATTAGCTCTCGTCATAGTTACAAATAATGGTACCTAATTCATCAACAAAGGAGTTCAAGATCTCTATAAGATTCAAATGATCAACCTATAATTTACTTTGTACATCACCCTCGAACTAATAGACATTCGAAGGCTACAAACAAAAGCATCCTAAATTTGCTAAAGAAAAAGGTAGAAGGAGCAAAGTTCAAATGAGCAAACTTGATCCCTTTAGTACTCTAGGCAATCTGAACAATACCATCCATGTTCACCAGACAAACCTCCTTTATGTTGTCCCACAAAATGAAAGTTATGTTACTGATTGAATACACAATTATTGTTAGAGCGTACGCTCTGCCTCAGCTTTCAATAAGGAAAATCTAGGAGAGTGGCTTGAGATGTACATAAAAAAAGTTAGGCTCACCCAAGATCTGGTTGAAGAGAATTGAGCCAACTCAGCCCTCCGGCAAGAGAAGTTAAGTGGAGGATAGCAAAATTGTTTAACAAACATGTACATCAAGAGAAGTTTGCTCAGGGGACCTAGAGCTAAAAAAGGCAAACCTCGTTTCAAGTGGATGGGCTATCAAGAAGCTGAATCAAACCCAGAATGACCCCTACATCATCAACTAGAGAGCGAGACCAAGAGAGTACAAATTGAAGACATTCACAAGAAATGACATCCCTCGATCTTGGAGTGGTGACGATCTAAGGAAAAACTCCCCTTAAAGCTACCCCAAGTGTAATTACATCTATTCCTCGAGCGTAAGAACAAGTAGAAGAAGTATTATTAGATCTATGAAAAATCTAACAAGATTTATGTGTAGAGGTGTGAACAATAGTGTCTCACCTCACAGAGCTTGTCATTGCTGGGTGTTAAAGCTTAAAGTTGGGCATAGAGCGATCATTCACGCACCCCTCAGGAAGCTTGTTTCTACCAGGCGCCAATACATCCATAGACCACTAGTAATGGATAGACGCCTCACACAAAACTTGTCACAAGAGGGTGTTAATGATTATAGTAGGGCATAGGAAATTACTCTTAAAATAGAACAGTTGTGGTGCAAAAGAAAGAAAACTGGAGGCACTAAAACCTTAAGTTAAAAACAAATAATAAAACAAAATAAAAATTTCTTTTGCATCATAAATTTTGTTTGTAAAAACTAAGTTACAAAATTTTCATACGAGCATGTGTAAGCATCAGAACAAAAGAAGCTAAAAAAGAGAACATTCGTCAGCTGTACATTAGAAGATTCCTCATCACCCCTTACTCGATTTTTTCAACTTCCTGACACCATCTGACTTTCTATTCAATGACTTTTATTCTCTACCATCAAAATCTAAAAGCAATGTGTTGAACTCTTCCATGTCCAATTCCTTGGGATCAACCAATCTATGTTTCACAAATCTCTCTATAGGAAGAGATCTGTCAACTTTAATCTGATAAGAAAGGCCCTGAACATGCTCTGCCCAAGTAATCATAGAGGAGACTTTCTCTTTTAACTCTTTTGTGCTCTTTAAAAAGAGTCTTTAACTCCATATACTCTAGAGACAACTTCAGCCTCTCCTTGGCTCGTAAACCTCTTAGCCTCAATTTTTGTATCCGCAATGCATCCTTGCAATTTTCCCTTCGGCCTGACCCAGAATAGTCCCAATAAAATACAAAGCCTCTCATTCAAGAACTTGATAGTGATCAATTGTGTGATAAATATCCTACCAGTCCATCATTGTCTAGTGTTTTTCAAAAGTGGGAGACCAAAAGTGGGAGACTAGAACAACTCCATCTTGACGGGTAGTCTCCATTCAAAGGAGTAAAAGGATAATACTCAATATCTCTATCAAAAAGAGTGTAATTGTGTTCATACAAAGTCTAGCTCCTTAGTCATGAGAGAAAAATCACTCGAATACGATCCTCTTTCTAGGAGGAGGAGGCACCTCAGTTTCGGAAACATGAGCCTTTTCTTGCCTCCGAGGCACCTCACCTTCCACCCTCTCAGCATTTCCTGGTTCGTCTCTTGACTTGATTTCTACTTAGATTGGACGAGAGCGGCTTGCCTCCAATTGATCCTGTAAGCTCATGAATGAAGTTCCATCAAAATTTGTAGCAGAAATCCTAAAATCTAATACACTGGGTGTCTCAAGGACATCCTCGTTGCCCCCTTCAAATAGTGCTAATATATTATAAGCACATACTCATATGTACAAGAAACTAAAACGAGGAAATTTTTGTTTACCCTCAACACCTTTAGCCAAACTAGTGAGGATAGACCGGCCCTCACCTCTCCCTAACAAGGAATGATCACTTTTTACTTGTTATTACTTCGAAGCTTCACTTTCTCAACAGCCTTCTATGTGACCATTTACTAAGTGTCAAATGATGTTTATAACCTTCGGTCATGGTCTCGCCACCATTGGGTCAAAGTATATGATTTATCATGTCTGGACTAAGGTATTGAAATAATGAGAGATGTTAACCCTCGATCAACACCTTATGATGTCTAAGATTACTTGAAAGTGTCTTCACTTCACTTTCCATCGGAATGATGCAGACCCCCAGACCATTAGCACAAGATTCCACAAAGAATTTGCTTTCCAATCCATTATCTTTTCTCAAGACACACCAGATGGATCATGGAACTGGTGGCAAACTAAACATCTTTGCCCCGACCAATTTGTAAAGAGAAGAAATGTTTGAACAATTTGAGCGACCAAAGGATCTTCTGTCTTCAAAAAATTAGGATGAAAGTCATTAAGGAAGCCACATATTCTGGACGGACATAGGCAAAAATAACCACATACCATCCAAAAATCAATCAAATTTCCATACAAAGCAGCATGTGAAGACCCATTTTAAACTGATCTTCATAGAAAACCAATTCAGTGCAGAAATGACCCATTTCTCGCTCATGGCTGGCAGCTGGTAGAAGATGGATAATAGGATCAAAAACGTAAAAGCTATGGATAATAGACTTCTGATGTTGGAATCTACACAAACAATTCTTGGGAGTATTTCTACGTCATGTGATCTCTAACAGCGCACAAGACAGGGGGAATAATAATAATAATAATAAGGGAGAGTAAAGTATCACAAACAAATAAAGGCTATTATGTCATATCCCATGAATATATATATATATATATATATATATATATATATATATATATATATATATATATATATATATATATATATATATCACATTGCCATGTAAAAATGAAACAACACCGACAAGACTGGTGTGATAAGAACCACATAGTACTTCAAGAGAAGCAATCATTACTATAAATATTAAATTTACATTTTATATATTTATTTATTTATAAAAGGAGGGAGCATCACATTACAACCTCAGATACAACTAAGATGGGAAAAACTTAACTAGGCAGTCATTTGCGGCTTCGTCTGGGACAAACCCCTGTTGACACAACTGCTCGTACATAAACTTGCCACCCAACTTAAAGAGGTCATTCTGACCAATCCTCAACTGGGAAATAAAATCCTCTCTAATGACCTACAACACCTGACAAAGTTGAGCCATATCCCAACGACTAGCCAACATCTCCCTTCAAAAAATGGCATGTTCCTCAGCTAATGCAGTAACTTCTTTCTCTACTCGAGCGACTCACTTCAATACCTCGGCCACTCCACCATTACTATCCCACCTGAGGTCATACTATGAGAAGAATAAAATGCTCCTCATTCTAGCAAGGCAGTGCACTAAAAGGTCAGTATATACCTGATGGGCCCCGGTGCCGCCTCCTCTAATGTCGCGCTGGGAGGAACTTGGCTGCTCACCCTCCTGCCTTTTCCCATAAAAGGATTCTCTCCTACCCTCTCGGCCACAACATCCAGCTCCATGGTACCCTGTTTTATGGTCCCTTGTTCCAAAAAAACCTGCTCTATGGTCCCCTCTTCTTGGCCTGATCCAAGGAGACCACATAACCCTTAGAGTCGACATAATTGTCCGAGGAAGTAGAAGCGATCATCAGACCTCCTGCAAATGAAAAAGGAATAGTAAAAACAAGATTCAAACTATATAAATAAAACTTAACACCATTCAGAAGTGATGTAAGAGATTGATTCCTAACCGGTCTCCTCCAGTCCTCTACCCACGGAGGAAAAGAAAGACTTTTGCGACTAAGGATGAGTTCCATCTTTAGCTCATGCCTTCCTGATCCCCGGGGGAGTTAGATTCTCTACTACTGTCTGAATGGTCATTCCTCCCCTTTGGGCGGGAGCGACCACGTCCAATGTGTGTTTTGAAAAACGATCTCTGGTATACCTTCCAAACTCCTCCGCAGCTCCGCCCACTGGACCTATAGAATTCAATCTTTATTTCACCTCACTTGTGTGCCCTGCACAATTCTCTTCTGCTCGACTCTCACACAGAAGCCTCGACTGCTGGTTTCCACTATGCGTCAGGTTTGTGAGTCTTCACCGACATTTCACTCATTTCTTTGAAGATGGCGCTTTTGTCGGTTGATGGAGCACCCTCACCAGACATTCCGGCAGCCAAGAAAAGAAGAGATCTAAGACTACAGAACCGAGAAGAAAAGGAAAGAATGGAAACCCTCCTTACCCCGAGATCTATTAATAATGTTTCGGGCACGGAAATCTAGGGAAGTCCTTTATTGTGCAATAATTTCTTTTAATTATTTCATACATGCTAAAAAGCTTCTTCTATCCTCGTGTACTGTGCAACTTCTGGGGAGCAAGAGAATCAGGAAACTAAATATGTATATATAAAAATATATCAACATGAATCTCAGGGCAAATCAACGACTCAGGAGGATGATACTGAAGATCATGCATATATGTTGATGACCATCTTGAGCTAGATGTCAGCAAGGGAGAAATCTTGTTTGAGTAATCGGCATAACGTACCAATAGATTTTCTGCAAGACGAAGATCAACCCTCAAGTTGATTAATATCAAGCTTTCTTTTGGATAGATATCGATCAAGTCAAGACTCATCTTACACTTAACAAACTACTAACGATCAAGCCGGTACCCCGGTCTTATTACATGCAAATAAATATGTAATTACAGAAAAGACTCATTGAAAAGTCAATGATGAGGAGACCAATATGTACTTTTATAACATTGAGATCTATACCTATAAATAGGGGTTTCATATCATAAATAAATGCTACACTCTCTTTTAGTTATCTATTGTGCTCACTTTCTATAATCACTTCTTAGCAGAACGTTCTATTATTTAGGTGTTTTTCAGTCACTTCTGAATTTAACAATTAAAAATTTTATCATATATGAGTTTTACGTCGGATATTGCTGAAATCAATAAACACTTCAGACCGATTGAGGAAGAAGTCAACGAAATTATCGAAACAATTGAAGGAGGCCTAATACTTCCAAAACTGTGTCCGTTGGACAATAATGCATAATTATTCTGCTTGTTTGAATTGCGGTGGCGTCAAGATCTTCGGCCATGTACAAAAAGAGTGCGTGAATCATTTCAGTTTGCATTCGATCTCATTCATTTATTTGTAAAGATTCGCTGACTAGTCTTTATATAAGACAAACCATATTTATGGCAAGCATCAATAATTGTTACAGGAGCAATTTAGGATGCAATATTCCCCATCTCTTGTGCAGTGCATTTACAGATTCTGAGTCTGTAAAGATTACAATGAGTTTGATAATTCCTTACAAGAGATGTAGTATGGGGTTTTTGAACGATCCAAAGTGCATAATTTTTATGGATGGCAGAGTGCTGCTACTTTGATATTGTTCTGTTTATTATTATTTGAAATGTTATTTTCTTCCTTTGCTTTTGCAATCACTGTTTGTTGCATTGTTAATATAGTATCAGAATAGATTTGCCTCACAACACAATCGGTCACCTTTCTTCTTTTCCTTTATTGAAATTGACTTCTGAAATTTCCTTGAACAATGATGCTGATTCAAGTCAGTTTAGCAGCTTTTTTATGTCTCTGCAACAGAAGTTTTTAATGAGTTCTGCTTAAAATAACTTCTCAGTGCAATTGACACATAAAAATTACCTCACCCTGTCATAAGTTTAAGGACACTTGATTGAATGAACTGTTTGAATCATGACAATAAGTTTTCAAGGAAGTAAGAATTTGGCCATCATGATTTGATATAGTTTTCAGAAAGTTTTAATGCATAGATTTTGTCTTAGCAAATATTATGTAGTTATTCGTATTAAATTTATATGTTTTTTATCACTAAAATTTTTAAAAAAGATTCCTTGAATCATAATGATAATTTGGCCTAGAAAAAAATATATTAATTAATTAGATTTTTTATAGAATAATATAAGATCAAAGCACAAAGAATATTTATAATATTAGGTGTATAACGGTAAAACGTTTTACAAATAATTTGCAAACTTATAAGATGTTGCTCAAAAACTAATGAATTCATTTATGTAAAAAAATGTAATCAATGAATAATTTAACTTTTGTGCACCAATCTTTTGGATAAAACATTAGGTATAAATTTTCTTAGTTAAGTGGGTTTTTAATAAATATCAAAATGAAAAGACCAATCTTTTTTTTCGGGATCAATTGATTTGTGGTCAAATGGAATAAACATATAATACAAATTGTATGTCGGAAATGATTCAACACAAATATCTTGCAATTTTAGTGGACTATAAGAAAAAATTACTGTCAAGGATGTCATACCGAAAGGAGATCAGAAAACACATCAACAGAAGACCAAAGCATTCAATTGATGAGCTACAACACCTCTGGAGAATGACTCCAAGCCAATCGAACGAAGAACGCCCAAGCCAAAGATCAAGAACCACCGAATCGAGAAAAAAATCATTGCAACTATCATTGAAATATAACCAACTGCTCGCAGGACTCTCCAAGTCTCTTCAGGAGGTGTAAGGTTCTCATCACTAAACACCCTTTGAACACCTTAGATGGATCTCCATTTAATGGGGGTAGACTACAAGAAAAATTACAGTGATTCACCCTCAACCTGACATCCTAGTTTCATCCCAACAACATGAGTTTCCCATCCAGGGGTCAACAGTCAACAGTAGGACCAAAACAACCAAAAATTTTACTCAAGCCGACCGAGAAAAGTCCAAAAGACCGAATAACCATCAGAGCCCACCGGCGACCTCGACTCAATTGAATTGACTAAACGGGCCTTACTTATCCAATGACTATCGACCTCAACCGAGCAAGTAATAGGATAGCCGAGTTACAAGCTCTTTTATTTTTTGTACCTAAAATATCATATAACACCCCATAAAAGAAGAGATAAGCATGTAATTGTACAATTCATACTCCTCTTATCTAAAAGTAAAGGCTCATTTCTATAGTATAATTCAATCAGTCATTCTTTAGAGAACCATTTCTTTATTTTGTTCTCTCTCTCTTCTCTTCTTCTTTCTTTCATTTTCTCTTTCTTGTTACACTCTATTCCTTCGGCTTGATTCAACATTATGAAATGTACAATGATCGTGGATCATTCCAATACAAGAAGAAGAACAAAACAACAAGATGAAACCTACGAAGGAGACACGGTGAAATTGGAGAGTAGTAAGGAATTCATACAATAGTAGTTATAGGAGCTAAGAGACTAGAAGTTGGTCTAGATGTTAGAAGGCCATTAGAGAAGCAGTAGAGAGAGAAGGGAACCAAACTCTAAATAGGAACTAACACAAAAAAAAAGAAAATAAGAAGGAACTTTTGCCTAATGAAAGAGTGGAAGATTCCCAGTACCATGAAATTATCAGGGTTGTATTGATGTATAGACAATTGTTCAAGTGCACTGAGACCACCAGACTGCCAGAGAATATGTTCTCTTAGCATTTCTCACCCATTGCCTGGAAAGTTCAAAGTATTATCGTTTAACTCTTCCTAAGGTTAGACTAATATGATGGACCACTATAAGAATTTTGCTTTTTACCAAAGGTCAAATACCGTCTGTAATAATGGATAAATCGTAGGTAATATATTTGCAGATGGTTTAGCGATGATAATGTTGACGTAGCAAAAAATGCTTGTCGGTAATGAACTTATCGAACGATTTAACTACAGTTTACATTAACAGAAGAGTATCTAATGTGCAATAATCATCGCTCTCAATCCAAAAACATGCCATATTTAAATGTAGCTTATCCTTCGGTTATATAAGTGACAGAAGTATTTGTAGCAAAAGTGTAGCGTTGTTGCTGGAAATGTGTTGCGATTATGTCAGAAAAATGTAGCTTAACTATCAGTTTACTGAGGGAAAAGTGCCGCACTTTGTCTATATGTTGTTTATTTGATATGCTGTCAGAAGTTCATCGACATATATCCAAGCGGTTGTACCATCGAGCAGTCATCGAAAACAAGTACCATAAAAAAAAATTAAAGCCCTCTTTCAACATTGCAATCTATACAACTGCAATCGTTACAGTGCAATAAAAAAATAGCACAACACAATAACAAAACTAATTAATGCGTAAATCATATACAAAAATAAAAGAAAAACTATTGAATTAAATCAAGCAAAATATTAAACTACACGATAAAGACAATGTTTGCTAATAATAATTTGCTTAATACGCAAACAAATAAAAAAATAACTTGCTACTCATCCTCCTCATCCTTCCGTGTTATCTCCTCGTCATCATCATCCCCACCCTCATATTGCACTGGTTTCTTCCCTTTTTCCAATTCAGAATGCAACATCACTTCAATCTTTGTCGTCATCTCCAATCTCAAGGCTGCTACCTGAGCAGCAACCTCAAACATCAACCTGACGACATATCTCCTCCTCATATGAAGTGGAAGTGGATGCACATGATGTGCTAGAGGCCAGGAAGGCATCATAGGCTGGCGCCTGGGAACCCAACTCATAGACCTTACCCTTCTTCTTCCCGCTGACAGCCTCCCTCCTAAGGTCATACTCAGAATGATAGTGAGATGTGCCCAAACCACAGCCCGACTAGTGAGATCCGCTCTCCTTGAGCCTCTGGGAGGCCTCCTACAAAACATATGATTAATGAAAGTGAGAGAATAAATAAATTTTAATAGCTATTTGAATTTTATGCTCTCTAATCTTGTGAATTATCTTGGTCTCCTTTAAACTGTTGTCCTCCCAGGACTGATTCCACTATGCCTATGGGTGCGCTCATGTAACTTTACAGTAATTGCCTCCCATCCATTCTCCAACTTCTATCAATGTAATGGAATAGTTAGCATATATTTAATCTAAAATAAGATTTAATACAAAAAAAGTCTTACCAACCTCTTCTTGTACTCCATAAGTGGGAGCGCACCACTGGTGTGCTTCGAGGCCCCATACCCCTGAAGTCAGAGCGACGAATCAGCATTGCCTACTTCCTCTTTCTCTAATATTCGAGAGAGTCCCAAGCCATGAGTAGTGCAGCAAACATATCCTAAACCAGCCACAAGGGGCACTCACGTTTCCGACGTATATCGTCGAACTGTTTGCACAGAGGATTGCTTTCCTTATGTTCAAAGTTCATGCGGATGTGTGCTTCCTCCTAGAGGAGAAGGGGGAGGGGAAAAACCATTATTTATGTAAATTAGATTATAAATTGTTAGATTCTAAAAATAAATAAATAATTTTAATTACTGTGTTTGGGGTTTACCTTAAATTCTCCAAACCTCATAGCTTGAACTATCATTGAGATCTCCTTCAAGGATAAATACACGTGGTTGTACTTGCTATAAATTATATCTCTGATGGATTGGATGACCTGTGTGGGGGAGTAAATCTTAAAATAGCATATGAATGGTTCTATATTAAATTTTAAAAATTTAAGGCAGTAATGTCAGTATTAAATTAAAGCTTACGTGTTCCCCACTTCCCAGAGATGTTTGTGGTTGCTCGTGTTGCTCAAACTAGATGGCGCATAAATAGTTGTTGATGTCAATAATGCTAGTGATGTCGTGGTCGTGGCTGGTGGTTGTGGTAGTGTCATGGTTGTGACTGGTGATGGTGGTGGTGTCGAGGCTGTGACTGGTGGTGGTGGTGGTTTTGTGGCTGTTGTCGGTATTGGTGTCATGTTCTTGACTGGTACTGGCTGGTGTGGTAGCCAAAACTAAAGGTAGTGTCGGTGTGGTTGTCATTGTACCACCACGTCCATCGTCTCGTCGGCTGACGAACTTTCTCTAGCCAACACACCCGCCGAAGGGGGGGGGGGACACTAAATTTCATGCAATCTAAAGACTAGTAAAACTAAACAAACAAGTGTATGTGTTAAACAGAAGCGAAATCTATAAAGTACAATCTACAAACTACTGAAATTGAAAATACAAAAGTACTAAGTAAAAACAAAATAACACTTACACCTCTTTATTAACCTCCTCTGATGAGTCACTTGAATATGTAGTTCAAATTACTTCATCCAAACCATTGCAAGAATCATGTTCATCGATATCAATTTCTTTGTGTTTTGAATATCAATAGTCGATATCGGTTTACCAGTTATAACTACTGCTAACTCTACTTTGTCTATTATTCTATGGAGATATAGAAGATAAAACATCTGACTTGCTTGTCTTGAAAAAATGAATGGATTAAATTAACCATATATATCATTTACTTTTACTTCTATGACATTATATGGTTGGATGACTCTTGTTCCATAATTAGGAATAATATCAAACCAATTACAGTTGAACATGAATACTCAACCACAAATAGAGCCAGGATAAAATAGTTTAACAACTTCTTCGAGAATCTCATAGTAATCTATCTCATCGTCTGATTTAGTATTTGCTTTAACAAAAAAGCTAGAATTATAAGTCTTTTTTCCTTGTAATCAGGACCTTGCATAAAACTTGTAGCCATTTACATCATAAATTTGTCAAGCTTTGACGATGCACATTAGTCTCCAAGCAAGATCTAACACTTCCTAATCCATTATTCCATTGCTTCGATAATGAATCTAGTAATTCATAACTAACTCATTTTTCATTAAAGATACCTAATAACAATTATGTTAAATGTTCAATAATTTAATTAAACACTCACTTACATGTATTGAGAACCAACGGGAGAAATTATTTTCCATCTCCTGATTTGTGACATCATCTTCAACTGAGTACAAATAATTTAAGAATAAAATATTACCTCAATGAAAAAATTATTGATTACCCCATCATAATATTTTCACCTGAAAGAATGAACTATTAAAAACATTCAGTGTCTTACTCAATAAAGAGTTGAATTTCATCATAATTTAGAAAAACATAAAGTGTCACTACTCTATGTTTCTGATCACTGAGATAACACGATGTGCACATTCCTGATGCTTTACCAAACTGCTAAAAAACAAAAACTGTCGTTGGAGGCACCACGCTCAATGAAACGGTCTCTTCTTGCACGAAATAATAGGAGTAGAAAGTGGTGGTCTCCCATAGTAATATTTTTTACATATGGATCTTTCTTGTCATGCTTTATTCTTGACAGTTCATTTTTGTTTATTCAAAAATTTGTAATATAATTATTTTAGTATTGCACTGGTGCTCGAAGTAAGGCTTCGTGTGGTAGATGTACTGATAGATGTTTCATGGAGTCAAGAAAACTAGGGGAGAATATTCTTTCAAACTTTCACAATATTATCAGAATATTTTATTCTAATTGTTGTATGCCAGCAACTGCTATATTATATTCACATTACTACTAAAAAATATACATATAATCAAGATATTACAAAATATCACATAGAACAAACAAAATACAAAAATAAAAGAATGATCTTAAATGGATCAATACAATACCAAGAATATTTCCAATTGTTGAATGTCTCCCAATGCATTTATTTGAGCCAATGTTGCATTTCTTTTTCATAATAATAACTCCAAACTTGATGTAAATAAAATTATTGTTTTCTTAAGATAAAAAAGGGAGCCATTATTTTTCATTAATTTTTGAAAGATTTACATGCACACCATTCAATCCCTACATATTTACATATTTAACCCCTAAACTTCAATTTTTACTTGCATGAAAAGTTGTATGTCAATTTCTAAAATTTAAAAATAATAATTTTTTGACATGATATGAAACATTTGAGTGTTATAAGTATAAAAAGTAGAATTTAGGTGTTAAATTACATATATAAATTGAAAGGATTTGAGAGGTAGACAATGCATCGTTTCCTACTGCTTTGGAAAAGTAAAACAAGAGGTCAATTTTAATGTTATCTTGACTGCACTCTACAAACTTCCGCGTTGTTTCATTTTCAAAGACAAATAAACGCCTTAATCGTTTTCAGAACTTGATTGACAAATCTAATGGTTTATTTGATTCGTCAAAGTAATCGAAAGATATTGAACAAGACTAATTTGAATTGTTGATAATACCTACAATATATAGAAAAGTGACATCTGCCTTGTTATGAAAATATTTCTGTGGTCTGTTCGTAGAGCAGCTTCTCTGAAGGTCGTAAGTCTCTTCAGGTCACTGGTTCGAATTTCCTGGTGGCGCAAAAGTCAGGTGGTACTCGACGCACTGGCCCATTCTTTTGATGTAATCCTATTCATTCCTAATTATTTAATATTATTTAAATTTATTTATATATTTGTTATTTTAATTATATGCCTTTAAATTGTTTAATTAAATATATTTATGATTAGTTTGAATAGTACTTTCTGCCTCGAAAATAACTGTATTTTGTTCCGTGCAAGGCGTTTACCGAAAGAATTTTTAGTCCTCCTAACCCTCTAGTTGACTATAAACAGATTTTACCAACGACAAAAATAGATTAAACATGTAGTTGCTATGCAATTACGAACTCAACCACATATTACGTTATTACTTGATCTATCAATTACAAAAGAATTGTTTGGTTATAGTCGTTGATAGGATAAATAGTTCCCATCAAATCGAGCATAACATTCTATTTAATCTAAAACAAAGGACTCAAGTGCTCGACGGAGAGTTTTTAAAATTAGTTTAAGAAACATTAATATTTCACATTTTTTAAATTTATAGTGGAATTACTATCTCATTGTTGGGATGAAAATTAGTGGGGTTTTGATCATTTACTATAAAAACCACAAAGTGGAAATAAATGATCAAGAAATTTGGAATAGCATAGCTAACATATACACGAACCAAAGTAATCGCAGAAAAATACACTAAGATTTAACAAGAAAAACCCGCGAACAGGAAAAGCCACACAACCCAAAATTCACTGTAAAAGAAGAAATATGCAGAGAATTTCATTTCTTAGATCTTCTCTCTACAATACTGGAACTTAGAAGAGTGCTGCTCTAATTCTTCTCTTGATCACATAGAAGAAATCACATGCTAAAATCTACCTCTCTCAACACGTCGTTATTTTACTGCATTGTCAAGAGACTACCATATGCGTACGAGTCATTATTCCAATTTGAGGAATTTATCACTTGTAATAGATAAGTCGTTAAGGTCTTAACCACGCCATCACAGGTGTAAAAATTTCACACTCTCTATTTAAAAGCTTGGATTGATGGAAACCATGATGTGGCTAAGCTGCTACTTGATGTAGGTATGCCATCTGGCGTAGCTACACCTAATTTTGGTATGGCGACGACATTCTTGCTGTGCACAGGGTCGCTGGAATCCCTTCCTCTACAATTGTGGGTGCTCCTCCAGACTCAATGTCTTATCAATCTCCAAGTGTGTCTTAACAATCTCCCACTTGGAGATTGAAAACACCCAACACATGTCCCCGAATTTTGTATTTCAATATCATATTGATAACATACTAAACACACTTAACATTAGAAACAAACACTAAACACATAAACAATAAGCTGTGAACTTAATTCCATTCTCCAGTCGGTGGAACGAATCCTAACCTATCTTTAGTCTCTCCTTCAGCATTTGGAATATAAATCTGAAAGAATGCACGATGGTTAATAGCTCTGGTTGAATCTTCTTCAATCCACTTGTTCTTCAAATACATAGCCTTGTCCACTTCTTCTATAAAACTGGTATGACTAAACTGCATCTTAATTTGTCATCTCATATGATCCAAATGTGTGTTCACTTCCATCACTTTTGCTTCAATTGAAGCCATGACAGCCTCAATTTTAGTGATTGTCTTCGTTATCCCTTCGATATTAACGGCGTGGAAACTGTTAAATAACACTTGTATACTCTGACTAACAAGCTTCTTTCTCATTGTCTCCTCCTTCTTTAAATCACTCTTCCAAGATGACATTTTTTCAAAACTCTCTCTTTTTCACTTAGGATTTAGGGTTAAATGGAAGTGTAGTGAGACTTCTCCTCATACCCTTCTATTTATAGCCTCTAAACTCCTCCTAAAACTCCTAGACATGTCTTAAAACTATTTCCCACGTTAGAGCCAACCAAATCTCAATTAAAAGTTCTAAAAATCTGAAATGCGCACATGTTTTTGAACTGTCGCGCATAAGCGTCAGTTATTGGGGCTTAAGCGTCAGTGTTCAATTTAGCACAGGTCAACTTAACGTCCAAATACACGTTTTACCATGTCTAAGTCATCTTTTAAGGTCTTAGAATAATCACTAAATCATTATATTCAATATCTTATCAGAATTTTCTAAATCACACACAATAACACAACAATAAAAATAAACACACAGATAACTATGGGTTCCTCCCACAGAGCGCTTGGTTTAACGTCGTCAGCCCGACGTAATCAGTGTTTATTCTGGTTGATCCAACATCATAAATCCATTTAATTTAAGTTGGTCACATAAAAAATAGGATTTCTACCTGTGACCATTCACTTTAAATATTTTATCAGTTTTAGGATCTTTGATATCCACAGCTCCATAGGGATAAACTTTCATCACAACAAATGGGCCAATCCACCTGGACTTAAGTTTGTCTGGAAATATTCTTAACCTTGCATTATAAAGCAAAACTTGTTGTCATAGCAGAAAATTTTTAGTAAGAATCCTCCAATCATGCCACATCTTCATCTTTTCTTTATAAATCGTAGCACTTTTATAAGATTCATTCCTTATTTATTCAAGTTCATTCAATTATAATAATCTTTTCTCACCAACATCTTTTAAATTGTAATTAAATTCTTTTATAGCTTAATATGTTTTATGCTCAAGGTCAACTGGTAAGTGATACGTTTTCCTAAATATTAGTCTGTATGAGGATATTCTTATAGGAGTTCTGTATGCAGTCATATAAGCCCACAAAGCATAGTCAAGTTTGACTAACCAATCTATTTTGGTTGGATTCACAGATTTTTCCAATCTTTTTTTAAATTCCCGATTGGATAATTCAGCCAAACCACTTGGTTGAAGATGATAAGCAGTACCAATTCTATGGTTAATAAGATATTTCTTTAATAACTTTCCATTATTGCATTTCTGAAATCACTTCCCCCGTCAGTTATGATTACTCTCGGCATACTAAATCTACAAAATATGTTCGTTCTTAAAAACTTTGCAACACTTTGAGATTCACATCAAGGTAAAACAACAACATCTATCCATTTGGATACATAGTCTAATGCCAACAATATATATAAGATTCCAAAAGATGGTATAAATGGTTGACACGCCTAAAAATTACCTACTTTTTTATATATTTTTATGCTCAATTTTAATGATTTTTAATGATATTACACTTTAAAGAAAAGTATTTTGCATATTTTTGGTTTCAGGTACAAGAAATGAACTTTTTGGGAAAATGAAGCAAAAATGGTGCAATTTGGAGTACAAAAAAGCAAGAAAGAAAATTCTGACTTGACACATTTTGATATGTCTTTCTATGCTTAATTTATTTTATATTTCTCACATATTTTTGAATGAAATTACACTTTAAAGAAATATTTTTTTATGCTTATTTTGTAGGTATATTTGTTAGGAGCAAGACACAATTAAATCAGGGCGAAACGGAGCCAAACGAAACAAAATGGTGGAGCTGTTGCAGAGTGACGCATGATGCGCCAAACCGGCACATGATGCTTCAAAATTCAGAGAACTGGTTCATGATGCACCGAAACTAGTGTATGATGCACCAGAAAAGAATTTTTGCGGATTAAGGCTTTTCAGGATGAGTTTTGGGTGAATTTTTAAAGGGATGCTTGTTCTAAACACCCCTTGGAGTGATCGATGCAACTAGACACTTTGCAAGGTTCTTTTATGAAGGGATATGACTCTTGGATCAATGAACATGTCTTTTAAATTCAAAAGATTTAACTTTTGGATGGAATTTTGGAGAGAATTTTCAATTCTTTTTAGAGAGAGACAACCTTTTATTAAAGAGAGGGAATTCTAGGGCTTAAAGAGGAATTTTTGGGGTGTGTGTGTGTGAGAGTGAGAAGAAGGAAAGGGAGAGAGAGAGAGAGAGAGACAACTTAAGGGCTTGGATATTTTCTTTGATGATTGTAAGAGGAGAGGGAATGTGACAGATTTCTTCTTCATTACATTTCTAGGAGAGAATTGAGAGTGCTTGTAAGGAGAAAAAAGCTTGAAGAGAACTTCTAGGGATTTGCTTGGGAAGGATTGTGAGATAAGTTGTGTCTTTTATTTCGTTTGTTTTTTAAACTTGTTTCTATTAATGAAATCCGTGTTTTGTCGTATCATTCTTATGAATTCTAAGTAGTCTTCTTTATCATTCTCCCTACTTTGAGATATGATTTTGTGAAGAATTGATTTTATTTTATATGGTTTTAAATGTCAATAATTTGTGATGATTTGAACTCTATTCTTCATTTACTTTTTGATCTAACTAATTAAAAGGTTAAAATATGTTTAGAAACATATGTTCTAAAAGGGCTATGATATCTACAACATGGGGAGAATCCCATTCGATTTCATAGGAGAGTATTTCATCCATGGAATTGGGTGCAAATAAATAGGTAATATACTTTGTTGGATGCAGAATTGGAGATTTTAAGGTGACAGATTAAAATCCTTAATTTGGTCCAGTTGATTAGAAACTGATGCGAGATTGTTAGCCCTTATGGAGGGAGTAGTGGCAGCTCTGGAGTAGCAGCCAGTATCCTCCCAGCATAACCACGGAATTAGGGATCAAACTCTAGATTATTCAATGTTCTTTATGCACTCGGAAGAAGGTAAAGAATAGGATTGCTCCTATTTGACACAAAACAGTTTTTATATATTTTTAAATGAGTTTATTACTTCACTAACCATGTACTCATTGTAAAGGGGAATGATGTTTTCTTAAATTTGAACTCTTCATCACAAAACTTTGTTTAATAGTATTAAATTTAATTTTGAAGTTTAGAAATTAGTTTAGTAAACTTAGTTCTTTTAGTTACATTTATGTCTGCATTCATTAAACTTATTTTAACTTGTCTTTCTTACTTTAATTTTTATAGTTTGCATATTGTGATTTATGTTATTATCATAAGAATTTTCATCTTCCAAACTAAGACTTGATAGTAGTAGTTTAGAATTAGCCTAAGGGATTTCTTACTGTGTTCCTCTGTGGAATCGATACTGGGGTTTTTAAGAAAAGCCATATATTACTTGAAGTGATATGTGCACTTGCGTAGAACTCTTAGTGTGTGAACTATTTTATATATTTTATTTAACATTTTGATTTTGCACATTAACTACTTAATATAAATTGGGTCAAGTTTTTTGTCATATTTTTAAAAGCTAAATTATTGCTTAATTTCGGGACGGGTCAAGTTCTTAACACTATTACCGGGGATTTAAATAGACATAAAACATGCAGAAAAACAGCACACACTAGGGGCGCATCAATGGTCCCATGAAATCTAATCCTCAAATATCAAATATCTCAACTTCTAACACATAATTGAGGGGCATCTCATTCCTCCTAGAAATATTGTCTATTCGTTGACATCGATCACATGTTTTGATATAAGTCTTAACATCTCTAAAGATTGTAGGCCAATAAAATCAAGATTCTAAAATTGTGTATGTTATTTTATCAACACCAAAATGTCCCCCAAAATCCGAATTATGACATTTTTGGATAATTTCATAATTTTCTTCTAAAGGTACACATCTTTGAATAATTAAATATTTTCCTTTCTTATAAAAAAACGGGTCATCCCAAAAATAATTCTTCGCTTCAGATAAAAATTTCATCTTCTGTTGATATGTCATTCCATATGGTATAATATCAGTAACAATGAAGTTCACAATGTTTGCATACCATGTACTATGAAGTTCACAATTTCTGCATACCATGGACCATGCCACTCATTAACATTAAATATTTTTTTATCTGGAAAATGTTCATTAATTTACTTTTCAAAACTGAGTAGTTTCTCTAATTTAAGCCTGGACGGATGATCAGCAATTTGATTCTCAGCTCCCTTCATGTCTACTATTTTAAAGTCAAGTTCTTGCAAAAGAAGAATTCATCTTATAAGTCTTGGTTTTGCATCTTTCTTTCTCATTAAATACTTAATAGCATAATGAACTGTATGCACTATACATTTGGTTCCAATTAAATATGATCTAAATTTATAAAAGTTGTATACTAATGTTAATAACTCTTTTTAAGTTGTGGTATAATTAGTTTGAGTTTCATTAAGAGTTCTATTAGCATAGTATATAACTTTGAAAATATTATCATGATTTTGTCTTAAAACAACTCTAATTGCATAATCACTAGCATCACACATCAATTCAAAAGGTTTTTCCCAATCTGGTGAAACAATAATTGATGCAGTGACTAATTTTTCTTTTAACAATTCAAAAGCTTTTAGACACATCAAAATTAAAAATTACATCTTTTTCAAGTAAATGACATGAAGGCTTAGCTATTTTTACAATGTTTTTAATATATTGTTGTAGAATCTAGCATGTCCTAAAAAACTCCAAATTTCCTTCACACTTGTTGGGTGAGGTAAATTAGCGATCACTTAAATTTTTGTAGGGTCTACTTCCATATAATTTTCTGAAATTTCATGTCACAAAACTATTCCTCCTGCTACCATAAATTAGCATTTTTCCCAATGAAAGGACTAAATTTGTTTTTTCACAGCTCTTAAGAACTTTTGATAAATTTTCTAAACATAATTCAAATGAATTTTCAGTAGAAGTTCCAAATACTGAAAATGCATTCAAATCACAAAAAAATAGTCATCATGCATCTTTAAAAGGTAGCACGTGGATTACATAAATCAAATGACATTCTTCTAAAAGCAAATGTACAATAAAGACTGGTAAAATTTGTTTTCTCTTGTCCTCAGGAGTTATTTGTATTTGGCGATAACTAGTATATTCATCCAGAAAACAAAAGTATTTATGCCCAGCTAGTCTATCCAACATTTATCTAGAAAGGGTATTGGAAAATGATCTTTTCTAGTGGCGAAATTTAATTTTCTATAATCAATGCATATTTGTCATCATGTGACTTATCTTGTTGGTATTAACTTGTTATGTTCATTTAAAGTCACAGTCACTCCTTCTTTCTTAGGTACGCATGGTAGATAATTCCAGCATCTAACCACTTTAAAATTTCTTTCTTAAATAGGGTTCAATCTCCTTTAAGGATCAGCCCTGGGTTTGCAGTTCTTTTCCATATGAATTCTATGAATACAAATTGAATGACTGGTTCCTTTTATATCAGTAATTGTCCTTTTAAAGGCTTTCTTGTAACTCTTTCTAGTTTTTATCAAACTCTATTCTTCTTCTGTAGTTAACTTTGAGGAAATTATAACAGGCAATGCAGAGGAATCACCTAAAAATTCATACTTCAAATGATCATGAAATAACTCAATTCAAGCTCAAGAGGTTTTTCAATTGATGGAAAAAAAGATTTATCTTTTTCTATCATGTCCAAAACTTCAAAAATTTCTTGAACATAATTTAAATCTTCCTTATATAAATCTTCATATTGATCTAATTCCTCTTCTTGCTTGTGTTCCAACTCTTTCATTTCAAATTTTTCTTTATAAGTTGCTTTGAAATTACATTCACTTAAATTTTTTATAACATTTATTCTATAACATTCATTATCTTTACCTTTTACGGGGTATTTCATTGATTTGGAAATAATAAATGTAAATGTTTGATCATTGATGGACATTATTAATTCTCCTTTCTGCACATCTATCATTGCTCTTCTTGTGGCTAGGAAAGGTTTCCCCAAAATGACAGGTATCTCCTTATCTTCCTCCATTTCTAGCATAATGAAATCAACAGGAGAGATAAATTGAACTACTTTCACTAGGACATTTTCTAAACTCCTTTAGGATAGGTTATTGAACGATCTGCTAACTGCAGATTTATAGTAGTAGGGTTATTCTCCTAATCCCAATCTTTTAAATAATGATAATGGCATAAGGTTGATGCTTGCTCCTAAATCACATAAAGTTTTCCCTTAAAATCTATCTCCTATTACACATGGAATTGTAACGCTATCAAAATCGTTAAGCTTTTCAGAAAGATTTTTCTGAATTAGAGTACAACACTCCTCACTAAGTGCAACAGTCTCATTATCTTTGAACTTCCATTTCCTATTAATAATATCCTTCATAAACTTCACATAAATTGACATTTGTTCTAGAGCTTCAACATATGGAATATTAATTGTAAGCTTTTTAAAAATTTCCATAAATTTTAAAAATTTCTTATCCAACTTTTGTTGTCGGATTCTCTGAGGAAATCGAGGTGGTGGGTTTTCTAAGTCAACTTTAAGTGGAGAAATAGGTCTCTCTAAACCTTTCGGAGCGTCCTCTTTTGGTTCTTCAATCTCTTCTCTCTCTACTTCAGTCTCTTTTTTAACTGTACCTTCCAATTCTCTCTCGCTTCTAAGTTGAACGGCTTTTACTGCTCTTTATCTTAGTCTTTTGGACTTACTTCTGTATTACTAGGAAGTGTTCCTTAGGATCTATTACTTAATGAATTTGTTATTTGTCCCAACTGATTTACAATATTTCTAATTGTAGCTCCTTGACTTTACAATTGATTTCCCATTTGTAACACCACTTATTCTATAGACAACTTCTTCTCCTTAAATTGTGGATTACTGTTAAAACCTGGAGGGTAAGTAGGTTTATAATTATTATTCCCTTGGTTGTTCTAGTTTCCCGATGGGTTTACTTGATTGTTCCCCCATTGCTGATTATTATCACTCGAAGTTTTATTCCATTTAAAGTTAGGATGGTTTTTCCAACACAGGTTATAATAATTTGAATATAGGTTATTCTGCTTGTTATTTATGGCATTCAAAGTCTTTAATGATGCTTGATAATCTACCATTTGACCTAATGAATTCTCTTCAATCATGAAAATTGGTTGAGAAAAATTCATTTCAAATTGGTCTAACTTCCTTGAAATTGTGGCAACCTGATTTGTTAACATTGCAAAAGCATCAATTTCATGAACATTAGCTACTTTCTTAAGATTTACCCTTTCAAAAGGCCATTGAAAATTATTTGCAGCAATCTCTTCAATTAAATCATAAGCCTCATTAAATAGTTTTGACATCAATGAACCACCTTCAGCGGCATCAATAATAGATCTAAGAGATCCAGCTAATCCATATTAAAAAATTTGAATTATTAAACAATCTGGTATAGCATGGTGTAGACACTTTCTTAAGAGTTCTTTAAATCGTTCTCATGCTTCAAAAATTGATTCTCCTTCTAAATAGCAAAAGGGATGTAATTTCATTTCTAAGCTTTGCAGTTTTTTATGATTAAAAATATTTAGCAAGGAATTTCTGTGTTAAATCACTTCAAGTTCTGATAGATCCGGGTGATAAAAAATATAACCACATCTCAGTTTTATCCCTCGGTAAGAAAGGAAATAATCTAAGTATTATAGCATCATCTGATACACCATCATATTTAAATTTAGCACACAATTCTAGAAAATCAGTATGATGTAAATTTGGATCTTCAGTTGGTGCTCCCCCAAACTGGTTATTTGATATCATTTGAATAATAGCAGGTTTAAGCTCAAATGAATTAGTCACTACAGCGGGTTTTTGAATATTATAATGAAGTTCATCCACCGTAGGGTTTGCATAATCTCTTAAAGGTTTAAAATCTTTAACATTTTGATTATTTTGATTTGTCATTTCTTGAAAATTTTCAATAATTTTTTTATTTTTAAAATTTTCTAATAGTTCTTTCTAATTCAGAATCATAAGGCACAAGTCCTGTGGAACCTAAACTACGCATACATTACTATAAAACACACACAACACATAAAATAAAAATAATAAAAACACACAAACAAGAACTTTATATAAAAATAATACTATAATATTCTTATAATAAATCTTAAATTTTATATAAGACTTTGTAAAAATAAAAAATTTTGCTTTCTAAAAACTTTTTGAAAATTTTGTAATTTTCCCTGACAACGGCGCCAAAAACTTGATCCCGACTTTCTTCGGTATATAAGTAAAATGTGATGTATGCAATTTTAGTTTAATTTCCTTAATAGTTATTCTTAATTTGTAACAAAGCCAAAAACTTGATCCAAAACAAAATCTAGGTAAGTTTTTCACTATGAAACAAAGAAGAATATAATTATAATATTTAAATATGGGATATTACGCAAGTATAGTATCGTTATCAAGTAATATAGAACTTTTTAATTAAACCCTGAATATCGAACCCATGAGTAAAATAATAATATACACTTTAAAACACTAGAAAGTTTAGATGACAAAAATCTACTTAGCAAAATATTACTACTTAAACTTAAATTGTTATAATAGGAATGAAAATTTAACTTTTTTTTAAGTTTTGGATTTATGAAACTAAAGTAAGCAAATAATTAATTTAACTAAATATTTGTAAGATAAATGAGATATAAGTAAAATACTTTTTTTCTTATCATGAATCAGTAATAAGTATAAAAATTTTGCTGTGAAAATACGCTAATTGTATTATATCAAATAGGAGCAATTATATTCTTTACCCTTACTAGAGATGCTATAAAGAACGTTGGCTAATCTATAGTTTAAATAGTCTTGAAGACCGGTTAGAAATGGAAGATACTAGCTCTCACTAGAGTTCCCTCTTCTCACTCCACCTGGGGGCTAACATCTCGTATCAAAACTTAAAACTATAAATCAAATTGAGGGTTTTAGTCTGTCACTCTAAAGTCCACTAATTCCACACCCTTGAAAAGTTTATTTTCCTAATTATTTGCACTCAACCCCATGAACTACATTCTCATTCATGAAATCAATATGTGATTCTAACCATTTTTTGACTGAGATAATACCATCTCGAATCTTACATGTTCTCACAACATGTATTAACATCTTAATTGGTCAAATCAAGAAGTAAATGAAGCGAAAAGTTTTAAATCATCACAACTTCTTTCAACAATGGAATCTAATACTTCACATTACTTTCTTTAAATACTTAATTACTCGTCATTTTAAGGAAAAAAATAAAGAAAACTACTCAGAATCCAAGGAGAAAATACAACCACACATGAGTTTAAATGTAGAAATCATGCATACAAACAAGAAATCTAAATTAAAACCAAGTGTAGTCACAAAGATAAACACTTATCTCCAATCCTCTTCACCAAATGTCTTGAAGTTCCTTTGAATTCTCTTCCTTTACTCACAATAAAAAACTAACACTCAAAATAAAAAAATTTGTCGCGAGCGACGACAACGATGGTTACTTGAATGAATGATGGCTATAATGGCTAATGGCTAGCCTCTTCTCTTGATGATCCAAGTCTTCTTTAATAAAAATCCAAAAGATAACTTGGTGTCCCTTCAAAATGTGTCTCCATTCAATGAATCTTCTAGAAGTTCCTCCTTTCAAAATCCAATTAAATGAATTTTTGTGTTTCCCAAGTTTTTACCAAAGGTTGCTTCAAATACCTTTTCAAATTTTTTTCTAAATTCAATGAATCATCAAATAACTATTTATGGCGCTTAAGCGCGGGGTACCTGACCCTTAGGCGCGGCTCTCTAGTGCATAGGCACCCTAGTTCAATTTTTGCACCTTCTTCATTTTTGCTCCAAATTTGACCTTTTTTTACTTCTTTTAGCCATTTTCATCCATTTGATTTTACCTGAAAGAAAAACACACAAATGCATTTCATTAAAGAGTAATATCTCAAAAATAGTCATAAAAATGTGTATAAAAATACAATATATTTTAGGTGAATCAACAAGTGGCCAAGAAAATCCTTCAAGTCTCCAAGAATTTCAAAGTTCTTCTCTCTCAAAAGACTCATCCCTCTAAAAGACTCTCCCCTCTCTTAAAAAACTCTCTTTTGAGTCTTCTGCAGTCTTTTTAAATAGAGTTCTCAAAATCACCAAGAGTCACTTCAAGCATCCCTTTAAAAATAGTCCACATTCATTGATCATTCTTCAAAACTATTTCTGGCGCTTAGGTGTCAAATCCTTGCGTTTAGGCTCCAGTCTCTCCGTTGTATGGCGCCATATCCTGTGGTCTAAGCGCTTGGTCAACTTTGGCCTTTTTGCTTCCTTTGACTCCAAATCGCTCTATTTTCATTCAATTTTCTCCATTTGCTCCATTTATTGCACATGCAACTAAAAACATCAAAAATACCTTTCATTAAAGTTCAATATTATTAAAAATAGGCATTAAATGTGCAAATAAAAGTATTATATTTTCAGCATGTCAGCAACCAACAAGCAGTATAGCATAGATGGGAGTTTTGAATGTTGGGTAGTAATATGTCAATAAGGAGCAGCAAAAGTTAGCAAGCAGGTCTCTTGAAAGTTTCTAAATATGCCACCAAACTCAGATGTAGAAGGCTTATAGCTACCTAATCCACCTTAAAATTACTTATTTTTTATGCGCATTTTATACTTAATTTTTTAAGAAATTATGCTTTAATGAATGGTATTTTTATATTTTTTGTTGTGGGGGCAAGAAAAAGAGTTTAGAATCAAAAATACATAAAAAAAGAGTAAAATGGGGTAAATTGAAGAAAAGTACCAAACCAACCGAACTAGCGCCTAGGCGCTACAGTTATTTTCTAGAAGATTCATTGAATGGACTGAATTTTAAAGTGATGTTTGAAGCAACCCTTAGTCATTCTTGAAGCTCTATAAAAATAGATTAATTCCAAAGGGCTAGGGGGTCAGATATATAGAGTCTCATAGTGTGTGAGTATGTTAAATGTGTGAGAAGTTTTCCTTGTGAGTCTTTGTTATTTCTGGAGTTTGTGAGCCTTGTAAGTACTTAGAAGTCAAAGAAGTCAGAGAACTTGAAAGGAGTGCTTGGGGAAACATTCTAGATAAATATTTGTATATTTGTCTTTAAGTTTTGTACTTTTAATTGGAGTTTTATAAATATGAATTTTTTTGTTATCCCCATGCTTTGTGAGTAGTTTTCTTTCTTTCTGCTTTCAATATGTAGTAATTAAGTAAGTGATTTTGATTTTGTTTAGAACATTTTTTATTCCTAAAAATTGTGCTGATATTTTTACTGGTTCTTCATTTACTTTACAAATTGGTCACTGGTATTGTCAAAACCTGTTGAAGAACTTATAAACCCAAAAGGGCTAAGATTTATTGACTTATAAGTCTCACATTTTAACTTAGAAAGAACAATCGAGATCGTCTGAAGGGGGTGCAAATAGATAGGATGATAAGATTTGATGAGCGTAGAATTTGTATTTCTAGAGTGACAGACTAAATTCTTTTATCAATTTGATCTAGAGATTGGAACTAAGGGTCACTAGTAGGTCCTATAGAGAGGGCACAATGGGTATGCTAGGAGTGAAAGACTAGAACCTACCCAGTACTACTATACATGTCAATTTTTTTCAAAACAAAATCTTTCATATGTCAAACTCAAGTAAGAACTTTTTCAAAACAAAATTCAAACAACCCTAAACTTAAAAAAAACCTCAAATTTTTTCAGATGAATTTCTTAAAACAAAGTAAAAACCTTTCCAAAATAAACTTGATAATAACCAAACTTTTCAAATAAAAGTTTTTTCAAATAAAAAATGAAACATTTTACAAATAATCAAATTTAAAAAAGACTTGAGCAAAACCTTTAAAATCTTCTTCTAAATGATCTCATTCCTTAAAAAAAAAAACTCATGAGTATACTGAATAACTAACTTATGCAAGACTTGTGCATGTTCAAAGGTATAGCCTATGAATGAACTTGTTCTCTACCAATAGCATATGATCCATAAGTTTAACCCTCAAGCACACAAGATTTCGACAATTTCATGTATATACACTTTCTACATTAAGAACTATTCATATGTTCGTAATATTTTCATGTGACAAAATAAAATACTTCACCAAATTTGTCTCTTTCATATGTAAAAGAATCTTTTGAAAATAAGCATGTGATTAAGACTTTTCTTGGCAAATAATTATATATATGTATGAAATTTCCCAATATTTATTTTGATTAAAAAAATATTCTTCAAACACATGTTTTAAATAAAACCTCAATTAATCAAACAAAACCGGTCTGAAGATAGTGACGTTGAAAAATGGTGTTGAATATAGCACATGTACGATCTTGTTGAACGGTTCATTTTGCAGCGATTCTGTCGTAATAAAGGTTTACGTGAGGGCTTTTTTGTAAGTTTGCAGCAAAGGGCATTTATAGGTCAAGATCTATCGTGGTCCAACGGGTCGATGGCGGAGGAAACAGGGAGGAAGGATAGAAGTGGAGTCCTGTGGCTGCGGGTTCGGAGCATTTTAAGAGACGGGCGAGCTTAGCTTCGGGAATCAAGGTATTCGGAGATGGAGTGGTGGCGGAGGATGGTAAAGAGGAGCAGTGTACCGGCGGCTGCGGAGAAAGAGAAACGGATGAAGGACGGTAAGTTTGCCTCCCTATCTTTTTCTCTTTGTGTTGTGTTATCACTTGGGCAGCGGTGGCTGGTCATGTACGGTGGGACGGTGGTGATCGTCTGTTGATCTCCGTGGCCGGAATATATTTTAGATCTTGAAAAATTATGATTTGCTTCCTTTACATCTAATTTTAATAAGTTTAATATTCATTTTTCTTCCTGAAACATAGCACTCAATTTCTATGTAATTACACATAGCACTCAATTCCTATGTAATTACATATTTAAAACATGGCACTCAATTTAAGCAGGTAAGGAAAATTTTCTTATAATTTAATTAAGTATAGATTTCTGACCTTTTAATTCTTCTTTTTGAGTGTTAAATTCTTAGATTGATAAAATTATGCATTATTAGTTGATAGTGGTGGGGTCTAGAAACCAAGTACTGGCCAATGGATTTCTGCAACTGCAGCACTAAGAGATGAGCTACTGCTCTCCCAGTTTCCTTCCTGTCTCATTCTGCTTCCTCTGTAGAAAAAAGAAATAAAATAACACTAAAATAAAGAAGAGAAAATTAGATACATAGCACCTAATTTTATGGATTTATCTATCTCAAATTTATGCACATGGCACTTTATCTATTGATAAAAAAATTGATTTGATTATTAAATGATGATAATCAGTACTATTTTTTATATAATGTTTGTAATTATAAAAATTTAAATGTGAGATTGATATATATGAAAATTTTAGATGCTATGCATGTAAAACCGCAATATATAAAAGCTTATATATATATATATATATATATATATATATATATATATATATACCTTTCAATATAGTATAATTAAAATTTTAACATTTATACCTTATAGGAAATGTATATTTATAAATATATTAACCAAGCATGCATTTCTCAATTGTTGACCGGTTTCATAGTTTATTAACGATGACTTTTATATGATTACTCGCACAAAATTAACCAACTACTTCATGTATAAAACCATATTATTACATGGAATTGAAATTTTTTTTTGGTCTTTATACTTTTTTTTTCCATGTGTTTGAGAGCAATTTGTGCTCTTAAGTGGTCAAGTTCTGTTGTCTACATCAATACTGTCTACATAAAATTTTTAGCACTTACATAAAAGCCTAAAAAATCTTCCTTTTTTTCAGTTTTGCCCAATTTTATGGTGTTCTATTACTCTAGAGTACGCTGTAAATGAGCCAGGTTTGAGCGGGCTTAATTAGGCTTTGCTCGTGTTTGGCTAATTAGTTACGTTTGAAATTATTGTTAACAGTGTGTTCTTGTTTGGCTTAGTTTATATATTGTTGTTCATGTTCGAATCTATATCATTTCTATGCAATAAAAAATGCAGAACTAAATCATCTCACGAGCTATGGTGATTTAAACTTAGATAAAAATTACATAATATGTTATTATATAAATAATATATATAGTTTTTTTTTTTTAATTTTGAATTAAAACGATCCAAGCACAATCAAATAAAGAATTGTTCTTGTTTGCTCGTTTATAGTCCCAACCCAAAAAATTTATATGTGCTCTGAGCCAACTTTTTGGTTTAAATATACATTTTTTTTGAATTCAAAGTGGAATCCACATGTATTGCATTATCATATATTTTATTCAGGAATTTCTATAGGCATAAAACTTGCGACAAGCAATGTTGATGTTACAGTATATATGTTATTAGTTGGCTTGAACCTTTAATAAGAAAATAAAAGCAAACTACTTGCCATTAAAGTAATGTTTGCCCATTACGTGCTTTCCTGTAGGGCACTCTCCAGGGCATTTTAAGCCCAGCTGACTACCATGCCTAAATACTCATTTATTGCAATATTAACTGACTTTCATTATGATGGTAACTGGCATAATTGTAAGGGGCTGATTCTATATCACATAAATAACAATATTGTTTGCTAAGGTTTTTTACATTATTTTATTCAATTTTACAATATTGTAAAAATTTATTTGCAGGAGGTGGATTCGTACAACTCCATGATGCCATACAAACGTGCGAGTATAAGGACATATTGGTGATGTGGGAGATGCTCCAAAATCCACATACAGAATTGATACAAGATTCAAAGCCCAAACAAGCAGATTGCAAGATTATTGTGACCTCATCACAGCATTAGCTAATCCATGCATGCATGGATGGCCCATATAATTAATAAGGAAGCCATGGAGGGGCATATGAAATGTTTTATTAACTCCCACTATTTTTGATGGCATGTACATAGGAGAAACATGTTGATCATGTCATGTTGGATGCATGATTACATGGATGAGGGTTACTTGTTATTTGTTACTATGTTTGAAGATGCAACCATTATTAAAATATATGGTTTTAAAAAGTAAATGACAATGAAAATGGAAAAAAAAAAGGGTTTTGTGATATATATTTAAGAAGTTCAAATAAAATAACTTCTG
Source organism: Phalaenopsis aphrodite (assembly GCA_003013225.1). Lineage (NCBI taxonomy): Eukaryota > Viridiplantae > Streptophyta > Magnoliopsida > Asparagales > Orchidaceae > Phalaenopsis > Phalaenopsis aphrodite. The sequence continues at coordinate 258,879 of NEWO01000633.1, forward strand.
AATTTTTCAAGTGGCATTGCCATCTTCCTTGTAATATTTTATTATGCCTTTGAATTATCCTTTTGCTATAAAGCAAAAAGTTCGTGCTCAATCAATGATATAAAAGTTTGTTCTCATTCAAAAGAAGTTATAGAAGTTTGAGTGTCGTGTTGATTTTTTTGTTATATTAGAAAGGAGAAAGTTAGAGCAACTTAATTTTGAAAACAAATACGTTTCGAACACACTATTTTAATTTTTAGCTTATTATTCAAATAAATATTGAGTGTTTATTTCAAACAAAGAGTTTGTGGATTTGGTGTGAAACTAGATTTAGAACGATTCTAGAACAAACTTTGAACCTGATGTGTGCTAGAAAATTCGCGATGGTAAAGTAATGGATTATCGTCTTAACATTACATGAGAATTCAACACACACAGATAAAAGAAAAGAAAAGAAGTAAGCAGGAGGAGATGTCTGAACTTCTTCCGAGGAAAACCCTTGAAAGGGAAAAAAACCACGGGGTCTAACCAAGTTGAAATAGTCCACTATAAATGATGAGTACACAAGTACATTCTTCTCATGAATTAGGGAAGCTGAAATTACAAAGTTGTATAACTATAATCTAGCTGCTGCTCTTTGTGACAGCATGTTACAAGAGTCATTGTTGATTGTTGTGGAGGTAGTAGTCCATCGTGAGTTTTGTAGATAGTTGCTCCAAAAGCGTTGATTGGCCAGACAAGTCATAATAAGCAGTTACAGGAACTATGAATCACGTAGATTGTAGTTGTTGAATATTAATGACGTTCGTAGACCGCGAGGGTTGGAGTCAGGAGCTGCATGAGTTGATGGCCACGTAGGTCATTGGGGCGAATATTGATGATGTTCGTAGGCCGCTGGTGTCAAAGTCAGGATCTGCATGAGCTATTTAAGGTCTCATATGAAGGTTGAACATCCACAAATTGCGCAGATGAATTCTTTTCCATCATAAGAGGTGTTGGAGAATAATTCATCCCATAATGATCTAATTTCTTTGATATTGCAGCAATCTGCGAATTTAATATAGATATTGCATCAGAATCATGGATACTAGCTATTCTTTTAGGATTTACCCGCTCAGAGGGCCATTGAAAATTATTAGTAGTCATCTCTTTTATTAATGAATAAGTCTCATCAAAAGGTTTTGACATTAAAGAACCACCAGCCGCAGCATTTATAATCGATCGAAGAGATCCCACTAATCCATTATAAAAAGTTTGAATTATCAACCAATCTAGTAACGGATGATGAGGGCACTTCCTAAGAAGATCTTTAAATCTCTCTCAAGCTTCATATATTGACTCTCCATCAATCTGACAGAACGATGTTATGTCATTTTTAAGTTTAGAAGTTTTGGATTGAGGGAAATATTTGGATAGAAATTTCTGTGAAAGTTCTCCCCAAGTTCTAATAGATTCTGGTGCTAATAAATTTAACCACATCTTAGCCTTATCCCTCAGTGAAAAAGAAAAAAGTTTAAGTCTAACAGAATCTTTTGAGACTCTGTCATATTTAAAAGTAGCACACAACTTTAAAAAACTAGCGAGGTGTAAGTTCGGATCTTCATTTGGTGTACCTCCAAATTGATTGTTTTGTACCATTTGGATAATAACAGGTTTAAGCTCAAATGAATTAGTAGCTACATCAGGATTTTGGATAGATAAGTGAATTTCATCTGCTGTAGGATTTGTACAATCTCTTAGGGGTCTAGGTTGGTGTTCATTCTCTGTTCCTTGATTGTTCATGTTCTTTTCCATTGTATCAGAATTTTTAGGTTCTCTTCTCAATCTTCTAATCCTTCTAACAGTGCGTTCTAACTCTGAATCGTAGGGTATAAGATTTTCAGGTCCAAATTTACGCGTATAATTTGAAATTAGTACTCAGTAATATAATTAACTAAATATAAAAGTAAGTTGCAATTCAAGTAAAAATTTTCTAATAATCCTAATTTGTCCGTTACTCTGATCGTGATTTGACTCACCCACTTAATCACTCCCCGGCAACGGCGCCAAAAACTTGACAGTGACTTTTTATATGCTTAAAATATAAGATAAATATGGACGTAATAAATATTCAATAATTGTAAAGTCACACTTATCAACGCAAGTATATGTATCCCTCAAGTAATGTAGGGCTCTAATGGAGTCCTAAATATCGATCTCACAGGGAGTAGTTTAGAATTACGAACTAAGATTTTAGAAAAGCAATATTTTAATCACAACAACGAAGTTCAATTTGCTTATCTGACACTAATAGGCAATTGAAATAAATAAGTAATTTTAATAACAATTAAATAACTGATGATACTAATGAAGTTTTAAATGTGATATTCAATATATAAGAAAGCATCATTCTCCTTATCAAGAAATTATAGTGAATGGATAAAGTGATTCAGTTCAAATTATGTTGTGTCAAATAAGAGCATACCTATTCTTTACCCTTTGGTCCAGGCATAAAGAACATTGACTATTTCTACGCTTGTTTACTGAATCTACGGCTAGGCTGGGAGGATACCGACTCTCACTTCGGAGCTCCCACATTCCCCTCATCTAAGGGCTAACATCTACACTTCAACACCCAAACGATAAGACCTAATTGGGGATTTTAGTCTGTTACTCTAAAATCTCCAATTCTACGCCCGATAATATTATTTCCTTATTTATTTGCACCCAACTTCCTAGGCTTTGACCTCCCTGAATCTTGGATGCAATCTTCACTTTAGTTGTAAAACTCAACATATTTTAACAAATCAATTGGCCAGATTGAAAGTGAATTAAGATCGAAGTGAAAATATCATCACAATTTCTTAAACATTTTTATGGCTTTACCAAATCAAATCACCATTTCACAAATCTTGAGACAAGGAGAAAGACAGAGAAAACTACTCAGATCTCATGGAAAAAACACAACAAAACTCGGAATTCATATATAAAATCAAAGTCATACAAACTACAACAAGTAAATAACTTATCTCTAGTTTCTCCCCAAGAACACTCCTCGAAGTTCCTCTGAATCTCTTCCTTTC
>NEWO01000633.1:262369-282533 GCA_003013225.1 Phalaenopsis aphrodite
TGGGTAGATTGCTCTTCAACATGTGTGACTACAACAGGAGGTGAGGGGGGATGGGAAAATTTCTCGTCAGAATGTGGGATTATAACAGGAGATGAGGGGGACTGGGCATATGCTTCTTCTAGTACTATGCCAATATCAACACTGTCATTTTCATGTTTTTCAATTTTATTCTGTAGTTACAACATAATGTCTTGCAAACCCAAAACTCCAACAGTAATTGTATTAAGAGTCCCTCGGAACTCCCTAAACCATTTCTCATGCCCTTTGATAAGATTAATTAGTGCTTCGAGGTTCTTGTTCATTACATTGAAAATTGGTACTGGGGCACTCTCTCCTTCAACAACTGGCCCCATATCAAATGTTACAGGAGTCTCTACTCTAATTTCAGGCTGACGAATGTTAGAAATATCAGGAAGTCCCTCATCTGGATTGGCCAGAAAATTTTGTTCCTACTCTTGTAGGTCCAAGAATTTATCATTAACCTACAAGACATTTCAGGAAACAAAAACCTTAATTACTATTCTAAAAATAAGTTATTCAACAACAGTGTAAATGAATTGCATGTTCACTGGTCAGCCTCTTAAAGGCCACATCTATTTGCGAGGAGTTCAAGCTAACAGCCGTTGGCCATCTCAACATCCTTAGTTTGACCTCAGCATTGGCAGGCGTTACCACATATGTATGCTCAAAAAACCAGAGTTGCATAAAAGATACACAATATTGAGCATAAAAGATAATTAATAAACATTAACGATGTTCAGGTTCTACAATATGTTGACCGTAAGCAAATAAAGAAACTCATTTATGTATCTGATCAGCTTGTTCCTCAATAATTTGATGGCCACTACATTGATTTGCTCTATAAGAAAGTCACAGAGCGCAATCGGCCAATTAAATGAGGTAAAAGTCTCTATGTTCTCCCCAAAGTTGTTAAGTCCTTTGGGTACACTAAAATTGCTTGAGCAGAAAAATAGGTTAAATAACAAAAAATTTATAAACAATTTAGCAAAAGGGGTAGAAGACCCCCCTCTTGCGAAGTCCAAGAGATTGTTCCTCATCTGTTGGGCATCCACGCCACAAGACGGACGTTTGCTCCACTTTGGCACTGCACCTCTGTTTGGCATGTCAATTAGCAGGGCAACTTCATTGGGCAACAACTGCAACTCTTTCCCTCCAATTTTGAAAACCATTTTATCTTGCTGCCAACATTGCAAGATCTAAAGTGTCAAGACATTCTCTTGTGGATATGGAGGGAGGTCGAAAAACTGTACAACATTCATTGCTTTGAGCTCGTTTCTGGTATCCTCGGATATTGAATGCCTCACCTTATCCAACGCATCTCTAACCACAGATGGTCGACATCTACAGCTCATTGAACGTGGGTTCACAAACCTATAAAAAAATAAGACAATGCAACAAATATCAGATGTTATTCCGATGTGGTTGTATTATTGTATTACTACAAAATTATTGTGGTAATATTTTGATGGTATTATTCATGTAGTACTACGGTACTTTTACGGTAATATTGTGGTTATATTTCAGTGATATTATTAACGTAAAACCACGGTATTATTATGGAATTATTATGTTTATTGTTCACGGTATTATTTGACTTTATGGATTATTACAATTTTTGTTTGACTTTATGGCATTACTAGGGTTTTATTTGACTTTATTATTTAGTATAAGTCAAGCTTTGTATATGAAAACAACATTTTTATTAAAGGAACTGCATTTTATCACCGCAATAATCACTATTATCTTGAAAAATCATAGCATTAGATGATGAAAAAACAACCAAGAAATCCTAACAATCACTATTTAAAATAACTGCATTTTATCACGGTATTATTTAGAAATGCATTTCAAAGAAGAATTGCATTTAGAAGAATACAAAACAACCAAAAAAATATTACCTCGCGGAACCCTCTTCAACAACATTCTTCTTACGATCATGATTTTTTTCTTGGACTGCATTCTTAAAGGCTCATCTTCGGTTTCCATTGTCAATGGCTCTTCGGCTTCCACTGTCGTCGGGTTCTCTTTGATTTCCATCTTAGAAGGCTTGACTTCCATCTTGATCAGTTGTACTCTAGCAGTGAACTGAGGAATGTACTTCGACCGACGAATGAAGACTTGAAATCCTAAGCAAATGGTGAATGACAAAAGAGGTGGTGTGCCTAACATTTTTCCTCTGAAGTTCTTTTTCGATAGATGTTTCGTATTTTGTTCTTTCAATTAATTCGGGAAGTATCGGGCGGGAGTACAATCGGGTCCCACGTGATATAAAAATATTAAAATTTCAAAGAACCCTCAAATGTTACAATAATACAACCATACTGATACTCTATTAAATTAAAACATAATAAATCAACAATAAAACCACGGTAACACCGCAGGGCACAAAAAAATTTACCACTGATGTAATCACATTAATACCACCACAATAAGACTCGAATAATACCATAATACAACCATAATAATACATCACCTCGATGTTAATAAACAGATAAGTTAATAATACGACAATCACTCTGCAATAAAACAATATACTACATAACGAATAATAAATAAATAATACTCGAATAATTCACTAATAATATCACAATATTACAGCAAGTCAAATAAGCATAACGATACATATAACAATAACCGTCGTTTATACATAGTATGCGGCAAAGGGGAGGCCAGGCCGTTGGAATGTAGATTCAGCTCCAACTCTGTTTGTTAAGCAGTCAAAAATCATTCCCATCTATGGTTAAAGGTTAATTGAGAGAAAGTTTCAGCTTGTTCGCACATCTAAAATTAACCGAGTTATATAATCTTATGACAATGGTGATGATGTGATTTGTATCAAGTAAGTCGTAATGGGTTAGCTAAAATGTGGAAATAGAATAAAATATTATTGCAAGTTATGTTGTTCTGCACTTCTTAAGTCTCATGTGACTAGTGTTCCAACTGGTTCACCTGACGAAACACCATTCACATTAGACTTAAGAAGTTCAGAACATCAAAACTTACAATTACACTTTATTCTGTTCACACAATTTAACACACCAATTACGACTTACTTGATACAAATCACATCTTCAACGTTGACATCAGATTATATAACTCAATCAACTTTAGATGTGCAAACCGCCTAAAACTTCCTCTCAATCAACCTTTGATCATTGATGCGAATGGTTTTTCGATTGCTTATCAATCAAGATTATATGAATCACAAAATAACTCCATCTCATTGCCTCCGAGAAATCAGGAAACTCTCCATCAACTAAAATGAATATTACATTGCTCGCAACTTTGTGTTAAATGGTTCAAAGAACAGTACTTGGCTTGTTCGCCCATTTTCCTCTTTTCCTGCATTCAATGATTTAAGTTATAGAAAAACAAATAAGACAATAGTAAAATAAGTGCGTCTACTAAAACACCAAAAACAATAACACCATAATCACACGATAATAAAACCATAAAGCCGCAACAAAAAAACTCTCTTCAACAGTACAATATCACAATAATAAAATCATAATAATACCACAATAACCTTACAATAAAACCAACATCCCTCATTAAAAAAATAACACTAGAATACTACAAAGATAATACCGCGGTAACACTATAAACCATTACCCTACAATAACACCAAAAGAAAGGACAACAACACCATAATCACACGATAATAAAACCATATAGCCACAACAATACAACTCTCTTCAATAGTACAATAGCACAACAATAAAACCATAACAATACCACAATAACCTCACAATAACACTAACATCCCTGGTTAGAAAAATAACACGACAATACTGCATAGATAATACCCCAAAGACAATAACACCATAATCACACAACAATAAAATCATAAAGCCGCAGCAAAACCGTCTCTTCAACAATACAACAACACAACAATAAAATCATAATAATGTCATAATAACCACATAATAACGCTAATATTCCTTATTAACAAAAATTACACGAGAATATTGTCAAGATAATACCATGGATACACTATAAACCATTACCCCGACCTAAATGCAAGTATAGCATAAACAATTACAACGACAACAACTTCGAATAAAATGAAAACCACTAAAGTAAACTCCGATAAACCCGCAGAAACAAATTGTTAAACACAAGTAATAATATGTCAGACTATACCTCAGATAATAAACTAAAGTAATACTATTAAATCAACTTATTAAGCCACCGATAAACCCAGACAAATGTCAGAAGTATCCATAAAATAAAAAAATAAAACTTATTAAACCTACGATATACCTCATATCTGGATGTCCTTCTCGTTGTCTTCGTCGAAAATATTCTCAACAAGGCTAAACTCGCACAGAGCTGGAAGTGGTTGTCGTTCTCCTCGTCGGCAGAGTAATCATTTTCGGCAGCTCCAAACGCTAAAGTGCGAAACTAAAGTGGGGGAAAAACGAGAAAGGACTTTATGCATTAAATTTTCGGAAAAAAAGAGTATTGGGTTGGGTCGGGCTTAAAAAATTGACATTTTTTATGATAAAAGTCATGTGGTATCGAATTCCAATTCATGCGGTACGAATAAAAACTCCTAAAAACAGCCCGCTTACTAAATGAGTTTGCTACTAATAAATTCCACTTTTGTGGGCAGCGGTCACTCCACATCAACGACACTATGAGGAAGAAGAAGAGAGCGTGATATACCCATACAACTCCCTGATCTCGCAATCACGGATATTGGAAGCAGTTCCGCATCTCCTTTGCCTTTGTTGCAGTATTAATGATTACAGCCGCCTACAACGCTCAACACCTCTCGTCCTGTCCCATTCTTTTCATCTCTGGCAATCAATTCGGCATCATTCGTACTTGGAACACCAGCTTGAGAGCTCGAGGTTAATAGGCTATTTTTGTGGATATTTCTTTCTTTTTTTTGCTTGAAGGTGTGCCTTGTTGCTGTTATGATTGATGGCTTGCATGGAAATTCATGCATTTTCTCGTTAGGATTACCTTTTGCGCTGAAATACCGTTACCCCTTTTATCAGATTGTTTGATTTCTGTAGGTAGAGGGGGAAATTGTGAGGAGTTCGGTGACTCTGGAAGCTGTTGCAGGTTTGGGCTGTCCCTATTCCTTCAGTTACTGCCTATGCTCATTAACAACCGCTTTTGAAACATTTGTTTATCTTCCTTTCTGTTTTGATTTAGCTGTTTATGTTCTTCACACGCGGAGATCGATTACCTTCTGATGAGCAATCTTTGATTTTTTTTAAAAAATTTTTTTTTGATCTTATTGTTGTTGAATGTTGACTATGAATTTCTTGGTTTACGCGGAATCAAGGAAATACTGAAAGCTTTATACTTCTTTTTTAGTACACTTTTTTTAATATAAGCTCCTAAATTTCATTTTTTTTTACTGGGGTGCTGGCTTCAATGCCATGAAACGTGTTTTACATTGTGTAACTTTTGCTGCTGTCTGCAACTGCTGGTATTGCCGTTGATTTGCCTAATATGGCGGTTGAGAACTCGACTCTAATGAACTGATTACTTGTTAAAAATAGTTTTCGCATTTTTATGGTTGAAGACTCTTTGTTCCCTTCCCCTAATGATTGGCAGAGTTTAGTTCAATGGGCTGAATTCTTTTTATGGGGTTTGATGACAGTCTTCTTTGTGTGTATATTTTAATGGTGCTTACCTCGTGAGAAATAATTCAGGCTGGCTAATAATTCCACTTTTCTCATCAGTTACTATACCTTCTTAGTTGATTATTGATTCGTGGAATTTTATTCATTCAAAATAATTTCTTTCCCGAGTGTTTAAAGGACATTATGGCTTCTTCTTGGTCAATATTTCTTGTATTAACATTAGTTTAATATAACTAGATTTGTATAATCTGTTTCTTTTCAGGAAAAAAATATTCAACATATACTTTTTTTTTTCACGTCTAAAATTTGGTCTGAGAGCTCCAGGTATTTCAGAAGAGGTTCTGCTCTTCGAAGACATCTTTGTCTTCCATGGATGATCACACTAAGAAAAGACCAGCTGGTGGGCTGGAATTATCCAAAAGTAGTTCTGGTCTTCCTTTGAAAGAGCCAAAGCATGTGAGAAACTTTCATGAGTGCAACGCTACAGGGTGCAGTACTGGACATAATTCAATGAAAAACACTCAAAATAACGGTTCTGAGAAACTTAAATATTTGAAACATCCTTTGCGCTTTAGAAGCAGCAATCCTAATGCTGCAAATTCTTCAAGATCATTGTCTTCAAGTATCAATTTGAATTGCCATGGAATTCTAAATGAGGAATCTTTCAAAGAAGCAAATGTGGCAGAATGCACTAATAAACAAGCCGAGAAAGACGATGGTTTGATGTTTGATTTGGAGTTCCATGGAAGAAAAAAAGAGAATGAATATTCTGGGGGCCTTAAACAACCCGCTATTTACAGTTTTCCTTCAAGTTCAACAAAAATGCCAAGCAATTCCAAAGCCACATTTGCCAGCAGATATGGCAAGCAAGTTTGTCAAAGTTCCAAAAGTGCTATTCAGGACAATGCAAACCCTCCTTTCTGCCATTCTTCAATACCAAGAATTGCTAGTCAAATTCCTACATTTACTCCACAGTGTGTGATTGATAGACCACTTGGGTATGGTCTGAAAAATGTTGGCGCTGCATCAATTTCAGATGCTCTTTCATTTGTTTCTTCCTCTGATGGACATGATAAAAGAGCTGTTTCACTCAGAAAAAATTCTCAGGATGGAGAAGGTTCCTCGGTGTTGCAAGTGCCTGATGGTACCTCAGGGACCAAATGCCAATACAACAGCAGAGATGCCACAATTTCATTAAGAACCCACTTGAGCTCTGGTGCAGAGAGTAGCAGTATGAGGTTGAATGAGCAAGAAGATGAACATATTTTTGAACTGCCTGGGACTATTACATTTCCAACACAGCCCCACTCTCCATTAATAATTTCCGAAGTTGTTCAAGTGAGGCCATTTGATTTCCAGAACACTTCATTTGTTGGAAGACCACGGTCACATAGTCGAAGTTCTCGGAGTGTGTCTTTTTTACATTCTGAAGATGTAGATGATTTCCTTGGATTGGACATGGAAGGAATTGGAGAGGTCTGTACTGCAGATGACAACTATGCTGATCAAATGAGCGAAAAGTTTCTACACCTAAAGACTCCTTTTTGTATACAGGTTTTACAGGCACTGGAGAGGATTGAGCAAGATGAAGAGTTGACATATGAGGTATTTGTTCCTTGAATTTGCTGGCAATATTCCTAATTGTTGTCATCTTATGTTAACCAAGATTATTTATATACTTGCAGCAATTACTCGTTTTAGAGGCAAACATTTTAGAAGGTTTTAGCTTCCATGATCAACATAGAGATATGAGATTAGATGTAGATAACATGTCATATGAGGTATGCTTTCATCAAATAGTTGCTTTTTGATTTGTATTTTTTCTTGCGAAGAAGATTTTTCTGATTTTGTTTAGTTATATTTTTTTATTGCAAAATAGCGAGCTACTATTTTCTCTTCTCATGAAGGCCGCATATTGTTTAAAAAGGTTGAAATCTTTTACCTAAACTTTTCATGTTCTGCTGCTATGAACTAAGATACTGTTAGGTTTGTTGTTAAACTGGGGTTAGATTGAGTTTGTTCATCTATTACATTAAGTTCAAATCTACGACTTTAATTTTTGAAAAATTTAAATAATTTTTTTTCTCAAGCCGGCCCGGGGATCAATGTGGATGGATAGGGTACCAGAACCACTCTTTTATTTTGGAGGGTGAAGCATGATAAGGCTTCCCTATTGCAAATCTAGGATGAGATCTACAAAAGCACACATCAAAGAAAATAATTCTTACTGCGCCAACTAATAAGCAAAACAAACACTTGATAGAAATAAAAAATACATAAATTTACCCACCAAATAATAATTTCAAGTACATCTAAATTTAGCAGTACTCAAGAAAGTTTGTGGGCATAATAAATTTGCACTACTATTAGAATTTAGACCACAGAAAAAAACCAATTGTAGCATGCTTGATAAAATTTCAAGTGCTCACTCAACACTGTTCACACTTCACAGAGTCTGTAAATAAAAACAACAAAGATAGATCATTTAAGTGATCGAAAAAGATCTATTCTCATATTGATAAGGGGTCCTGAAATTTGTCATGACTGGTGCTACCTTCAAAGAACCCACTTCTAATAACTCACACAGAAGTTTAGAAAATTGAGCTTTTATTATGCAATCAAATGACCTTTTACATTCCTTTAGTGGGTTCTATTTATAATAAAATAAAACTTTGAATTCTTAGATTCACAAAACAATTTGAATGTGTCTAAAAATATATAACTCTCATTTGAACCAAAATTTTTAGAATAAGGAAATCAATTAGTTGAATCATTGATATAATAGAAATGCCAAATATTGGAGAAAATTAGTTCAGTCTCTAATTTCTGCTATAGTCGCGTATTGAAAAAGAAACAATCGAATTCAGTTCCAGTTGTAGTAGGAAGCTACCATTATAAGGAGGTAGCTAAAGTCTGATTCTAGTTAGAATAGCTAACCATAAGTCTCATGCCATATCAGGAAAATTAATTTGAGAAAACAAGAACTTTATCGTTTCCATAGGACAAGAAAGTGATTAGTGTGACAGTACCAAATCCCCAAATTAGTGGCAATCGGCCTTGGGAAATATTTAATTTTGACTCGTTAATTTTCTATAGAAAGGCAAGAAAAGAATATGCAGGTGAGACAAAAAGTTACCCAACTCTTGTAGTGAAGGAACAATTGTCGAGAAAAAAAAAAATCATCCAAATAATACGGGGAACCAACACATAGAGCTATTAACTTGACAATAAATCATCCAAATAATGAAAACACAACCTGTCTCTATGGGAAAAAATCAGTCTTGCTTTCAAACAGCGTAGCAAAAAACAATAAAATAAAACAACAATGTGGTTGTTTGGTTTGAAGAATTTTTTGTGCAAAGCATTCTGAATACAGTGGTTAAGAAATGTAGATATTTGGTTTGATAAAAAATAAATTCAAATTAAAATCTGAGGAATTCTAAAGTCCCCATTAGGTCATTTTTATTGTACTCCAAAATCAACAACTTTGATCAATTTTTGAATATTCAATGCATCGCATGTCAACCCGCCACTACTGTCTGTCACCTCCGCCATCAGTCACCATCAGCCTCGCCATTGCCATTGTTGCTTTACGCTAAATTTATTTTATTATATAAAAAAAAAGTAATCTTCTGTCATTTTATATCTCGGTCATATAACTCTAATGTTTCAAATGTACCACATTTATTTTTTGTTGTTTTTTCTTACTCTGCTTTAACTTTTCAACATCCAAACGTCTCCCAAATCAATATTAATGCACATTATTTTCATATCCAAGTATAGACTTTCATATTTGCTCATTTTGCATAACTTAAAAAATTCTGCTTTTGCAGATTGATTACTTTATAGTTTCATGCATGTATGGGCTTAACTATAGCTTTTCTTGTAAAGTAATCCATAACTCATCACAAGTTCTACAAACTATTGTATAAGATAACACTAATATTCACCGTTAATTGTGGAAACTCTCTTATTTTTCAAAAAACAGTAGGAGCAAGGCGAGTAAATTCATCTAATAGATACAATGACTTTAGATGAATTCAAAGTAAATTAATTGTTAGAACTTATTTTTCAAAAAACAAGTTCTACAAACTCTCTTATTAGATGTGAATTCACAAGGAGATGAAAAAGTTGAAGAATTCAAAGTATTAGTAGTAGGTTCATGAATAAAGTTATGTTAAATACATTGAAGATTGGGCTGATACAATGACTTTACAAAATTTTTATTTAATAAGTAATTATTTCCATGATTCGTATGATTTTATAGGCTAAATTTTTAAAATGCCGTTTTTAAAAAATTAATTATTTTAGTGGACGTTTAAAAAAAATTGTAATGGACAAAGTCGCGATGTCAGCGGCAAAGTCGCCGCTAACATTGCTACTTTGTAAAAAAAAAAAATTTAACTAAAAATGGATAAAAAATGGTGGAGTGGAGGCAAGCCAAAGCTTCTTCCGTCTTCGCCTCAATTCTCAACAAAGCTTCCCAAGACAGGGAGCCATGGAGTTCGTTGATGTGGCGGTAGAGTGTGTCATTTGGCACGTACTCGTAGACCACCACAGGGACTGGCGTATCATCACAACAAGCGCTGAGGAGATGGGCGATGTGCTTATCGACCGGGAGCATGGAGAGAGCAATGAGCTCGCTTTTAAACTGCTTAATCGGGGTCTCGTTGACGTGGCAACATCGCTTGATAGCAACTATGCTGCTTTCACTGTACTCGTCGATGGCGAGGTCTAACTTCTCTGTGGTGAAGTTGCAGAAGGTTGAAGGAGGTACGTTGAGTTATGTTAGACGTTACTAGAGGATTCGACCGCCATTTTATTTGTCTTTAAGGTTCCCCTATCTAATTCAACGATGGTGAATCATAGTATTTTTTATTTTACAATTTTTCATCTTAAAATCTAGAACTAATAAATGATGTTGGGTACTTAAATTCTCACTTGGAATGAACTTACAATCTTTACAATCTCAACGGTCTCTTCTTCTCATAAGAAAATAATCAATTTGTGTTTTATTAGATCCATTCTTATAAGTAATAAGATGCTCATCTCATTTCTTGAATAAAGTATTAACAATAATAAAATCATACGCTAAAGCAAAATCTAAAATAGCTTTACATTCTTCATTAGTCATTCCATAACCATAGTCACCATTATATTTCTGAAATCTTCTACCACTCTAGCGACATGTCCATTTAAATCTCCTCCAATAATAATTCTTTCGTCAAGAGGTATCATTTGTATTAAGTTTTCTAAGTCATTCCAAAATTTATCTTTAGATCCTATATCTAAACCTACTTGAGTAGTATAAGTATTTATAATATTAAAAATCTTAGTATCAATGATAATCTTAAGGGCTATAATTCTATCTCCAACTTTATATTAATTTTTACAACATTAGCTTTTAAACTCTGATCTATAATTATACCTACATTATTTCTAGTGCGACTCTTACCAGAATATCAAAGTTTAAAACCTAAGTTATCAATCTCTATAGCCTTTTCTCCAACCCATTTAGTTTCATGAATACATAAGATATTAATCTTTCTATGAATCATAATATCAACTAATTCCATTAATTTATCATTGAGAGTACCCATATTCCAAGATCCTATCCTAATATTAACTACATTAGTTTTATGCACTAACTTCTTTACCCGCGTGCGTCCGTAATGTGGGAACCCTTGCTTATTTGACACTACAACAGGGCGCCGGTGTAGCAGCCCTTGCACACCTTTCACTGTATTCAAGCTATACAACGCGTCGCTTCCAGAGGACACCCTAACACTTACACAATAATCAAAATGATTCATGTCATGATTTTTTCGACAAGATTTATGCTGGCTGTCGACTACCTAACGGAACCCACCACTTTTCACATCCGGGGTTGGGACCGTCAATGACAGTGTTTGAAGTTTGAATTCATTATTAAGATTAAATCTAAATTCTAATTACAATTTATGTTTGGATGTAATTGTAGGCCTAAGTTTTTTTTTAAATCAAATTTCTATTGAGGTTTATTTTTAAGCTTGTCGCATAAAAAAATTCAATTTGAAATTCTAATTTTCTTCGCTCAATCTACAAGATTTAGGATCATTATAATCTATGTGCATGTTTTGATTCAACAATATCAGATTTTGCTTCGTTTTGTAATTGCAAATAATTTTTCAAATGAAATGCATCCTAAGACTATTTGTGAAATGCATTAATTTTAATAAGATTAGATTTGACCATACGCGATCATTGTTTTAGTGTATATTTGAAAGGATTTCCCAGAGAAGAAATAACACCTTTGTAGAATCTTTAGCCTAATAATTTTAGTGTGCTTTAAATTTCAAAGTTTTGGACAAAGCCGCTCATACATGATTTTTGGTAAATCATAGCCAAAGTCATTCATATTCTCTTGCTTAAGATTTCTAATAAAACACATAATTGTAACACAATAATGATGTGACCTTGAACTTTAATGTAGGAGCTCTTAAAATTTTAAAGAAAAGTTAGTAGTGTACTTTTTGACCAGTCGAATGAAGTTTAGTGGATGAATTAAATGCAATCTCAAAACTAGGACAAGCTGAACCAAGCTGGGCTGATTTTATGATTGAGTTTAGTGGTCCAAAGTTTTTCAAATAAGAGTGCTGGAAAATCATTGTAATATCTTTTTGACTCCCCTAGAAGCAATCTATAAATTTTTACAATATTCTAAGGTGTTTAGAAGAGGGAAAATATAGTAGGATTTAACTAGATGGGGTCCAAACCCTTGTCTGAATGAATCTCATGGTGAAGTTTTTTCCTTTTACTTGATGGGTCAAATGATGAAAGTAAGGGCTAAAGTTATGGATTTTGATGGAGGGTTATGCCTAGATTAATTCTAGAATTAATGGGCATTTATGAAGATGCTTAAGGACTCCAAAATTCAAGATGACAACATTAGGCCTTGTTTTCTAGTCCTATTGGCTTAATTTTCATGTGGTATGAGACATGATTTTTTTGTAGATTAAATTAGAATACGTATTGTAGAATCACTATAGAGGAATGGTAGAATGATTGTATAACAACAAAAGGAAAGAAAATTAAAGTCATGTAATGCATCTACTCATCAATGTAGCATAAGAAAAGAGACTAGCGACCAAGCAGCCCCATTTGTTGAATTTGGCCACCGAGCTTCCTCCCTTGAGTTTCACAATTAAAACTCATTCTAATATTCAGTAAAACTTATCAATATAAATCTATTACATCAAAACAACACCTATTTATATCTTTTACAAAATGTAAATTCAAATAAAAAAAAGAAGAGAGGGAAGAAGAAGGGGGTCAGGCCCATGGAAGTAACCACTCATAACCGCTCCCTCCTTTGCTTGAACGGTCCTTCTGTTCTAAACATACTGCACTTTACATGTATATTCCATCACGTTCATGTGTCACATAAGACAATACAAAACATCAAAATTATATTAAACGTAAAACAATTTTCATATTAATATTAGAAAATCCCTATGCTTCAGTTTTCTTCGATTAGCTTCTAGTCATTGGATCTTGATTCTTCTCCAATTTCTTAGTT
Organism: Phalaenopsis aphrodite; assembly: GCA_003013225.1. Taxonomy (NCBI): domain Eukaryota; kingdom Viridiplantae; phylum Streptophyta; class Magnoliopsida; order Asparagales; family Orchidaceae; genus Phalaenopsis; species Phalaenopsis aphrodite. The sequence goes on from NEWO01000633.1 coordinate 275,552, forward strand.
TGTGATTTGATTATTTTTTTATTTGTGCACACCAATCGCATGTATACGACATATTTAAGGCTTGAACCCATGACATCTTAGTTGAAAGGCAAAGCTCTTAACCACTAGGCCAAGGTGGCCTGTATAATTTGTGATTTAGTTGTTGCTCTATCGTTATTGGCATTAACATCCTGCACTTCTTGTTCCACATCAATTACCTCAAACCTCAAAGAACTTTCTTTGAAGGGTTAGGGCTGATGTAATCCTCTTTTAGCTCTAGTACAAGATTCTCCAAATCTTCCATAGTAAACTGAGTATACTCTGATGGTGGCTTATCCTTCTACCGTAAAAGAGATCTATAATCTACGTCTTGTTGACAACATCCTTGTAATGATATGTTTTACCTCAAAGAAGGAAGGTTGTATAGGTGCTTGCAAATGATTTTTATCTCCTCCTACAAGAGTACTATCTTGCAATTTTGGAGGTTGGGTAAATCTTTTAAAAATACTTAATTTTTCACTTTGAATGTAGGACTAAAAAGCATGTCTGAAGCCTGCTAAAACATATAAGCATTTGTGCTTATTTTCCTTTTTTTTTTTAATGGCCCACATGTTCTCATTTGTAATTTCTTGTATTTTGTGGAAGGAAATCGCTCAAGCTGAATACGTATCAATACAATACACTATACTTGTTAAAAATTTAATTTAATTTTATTTATTCAACTTATTTTGTATTTTGTAAATCCAATTATTATTTTACACTTCATGAAGAGTATAAATATTACATGCAAATGTATATGCTGATTCAAAAAATGTATGGATATGCATGTTCAATAAATCGATAGGCTTTTTAGGATTGTAGCCATAAACTATTTCGAAAGGTTCTTTATTGGCTGCCCTAGAAATAGTATTATTATATGCAAATTTGGGGTTCATAAAACTAGATCCCAACTTCCAATACTCTTTCCAACCGTGCATCATAATAAACTTTCGAAATTTTGATTAACCATCTCAATTTGGCCATGTTTTTGGGGGTGGTAGGCAAAAGAATATTTCAACTAGTACCCATTAGCATCCATAGAGTCTTCCAAAAAAATGGGATATAATTTGATATCTTTATAAAAAATTATAGTGAATTGAGGTTCATTTAACCTTACAATCTTTTTGAAGAATATCTTTATATATGTTATGCATCATTTGATTTTGAAAAAGGCAAGAAGTGGGATATCTTGGGGACTCTGTCAATAACCATCAAGATATTGTCATGACCTCTAGGAGTCTTATGAAGACCTAAAATAAAGTTCATAGATATGTCTTCCAAGGTCTACAAGCACTCAACAAGATAATATATTTTCCTGTTTTTTATTTGTTAGCCTTTAGCTCGACGATAAGTATAACATTTAGTCATTATCTAGTTTGCATCTCTATTTAAGGAAGGCCAATAATTTTTTTTTTCAAGTAAGGCTATAGTCTTTAAGCTTTCCAAAACGTCTTGCTATTCCCTCTGAATGAATCCGTTTAATTAGAAATTCTCTCATGTATGTCTAGGGAATGCATATTCTCTTTTCTTTATAAGGATAACCATCAATAACAATGGAGGATCTATTAAATGACATGTCATCCTTTAAACTCTCAAAATCAAGAATTTAAAAATTTGAGGAAGTGATTATAAGTATTACCCTTGATATTTCTATAATTTAAGTTTATTTATTTATTTATAAATTTAAGAGCATAATGATCCATGTTTAGAATAAACTCATTATATAACAAGTAATATCTCTAGCATTTAAGGTTTTGAATGATAGCATAGAACTCTTTGTCGGTCGCCAAATTACAAATTGTCGGCCGCCGGAATGGATATCCCGACGCTTGATTTTAAAAGAAGTTTAGTTTAATTTATATATATAATTTGAAAAAAGTAATATTTTAATTTTTGTTTGAAATACGAGACCGAACCGATCTCATATTTGTAATAATTTAAATGATCGAGCGCAACACCGTAAGCGATACATCTATCCAAAAAAATAGACATATTACTTACTAGTGCGGTTCGATTAAATAAACTAAAGATTTTATGACATTCGTTTTAGTCTGCGAACATTTATGTTGACCGATAAGTTCCCCTATTTAATACGGGAGATTAAATAAGGTTTATTTTAAACTGGGTTCTTATGTTCTCTATAGAAAAAAATACCTGTAGTTAATTACATCTTAAATGATTGAAATCATTTAAGAAGACTCTCTATTAAGATCAGTGGTTTTGTCTTCAAGATTGCAAAGTTCAAGTTTTCAAGGATAAATATGAGGAAATCAAAGGGAGAAAGGCTCGGAATATGAACAGTTATTTTCATGAGTCAATGGAGTGAAAGATAGGGGATGTCACGGATCCAGGGAGAACCCTGGTGACTTCCCAACTATCCTACAATTGGACTTTAACTCTAAGGAGACATCCTACGCCTCGTCGCCGCGGTTTCGATTTTTGCCCTTCGTCCTCTTGCTTCCACGCTCCGCTTCTTGAAAAACTACTCTAAGATCTTTAACATAGTGATTATAGGCTCAGGGTTGTGGTGTGTATAAATGTACATTTGTTGGGTCAGTGGCTCGCTACAGGGTACCTCCTAAACCGGGTGTCCTACTGGCCTCTAACCTAAAAGTCCCTTGCAAGTCCGTGGAAACAACATGAGTTATAAAAGGGAAAATGCAATGTGACACAGTAAACAACAAATAGTAATATTATAAGCATGAATTATGTGTATACGTAGGAAAACGTGCAGTAGCAAAAGTAAACGCTGTAAATGTAAAACAAACATGTGTACCTGACAGATCGGCGACTCCTGAAAATGCTCGGAAAAAAAAACAGCAGAAGGTCCACAATAATTTGAGGAAAATCGTAGAAAACACGAAGAAAATCCAAAGAAAAGAAATCACAAGTGTTTTACAAAGATTTCAGAAAAGCCGTAGGAAAACACATAAAAATCCGATTTCGATGAAATCGTTGGAAAACACACAAAAATTCCAAAAAAAGAAAGAAAGTCGTAAGCATTCGGGTCGGGCTAGGCTCAAATACTATATATATGTACTCGAGGGATGTCCAAGGCTACTATCGGTCATCCGAATGTATAGATTTCGCTACTCAACTAGAAGGATATCCTACTAAACCTAACTCAGGAGGGTGCTCCTTAGTCCGGTACCGGTAATTGACAAGTGGACAACCAAGTTACAATACATTTAAAATTTATATTTTAGCATGCACATGGATTTCAGGCATATAAAGGGAAGTTGTATTAATTTTGTAGTAAAAATATTTTTATAAATATTATATATGTTCTTATCGTGTCTGTTTTTATCAGTTTTGAAAATTGATTGTCGATGTCAGGCGTAGGACCGCCAACAACTACGAAGGTATGAGTCCCCCACTAGTCTTATGTCGGTGAATGATATTATCATCCTACGGTTCTCCAGGTCTCTGAATTAGGCCCTGATGTCGTATGATGGAATATCATTCCGCTCTACCACCGGTGTGCCTTTGTCATCACCGCCCAATACCCCAAAAAGACCGTCCTACTTACGACCTGCTTGATGGTTTCACATGTAGCCATAACTATACGAATACACTTATGTTTTGAACATAAGCACGTAAAATTCAAACCAAGAATCAAAGAAAAATGAACCAAAAAAAGCAAGGAATGCAAACGAAGACTAACCCGCCTCTAAAGACAATTTAGGAAGAAAAGCCAAAGTGGTAGGAGGATTAGCCTGAAACATCCACCCTATTGGAGTTCTCGAACGAGCAATGAGATAGACACACTTCCCAATGCTAGCCTGGAACAACCCTAAAATGCATAATTTAGAGGCCTCCAAGCTATTCCCAAACCTTTCTCAAATATCAAAATTTTCTTTACCTCTTTTTTCTTCTTTTCCCTTTTTTTATTGCAAATTCAGCCCGCAGAATTAGGCCCTGGAACATCTCCAAACATTTAACAAATCATTCCTCCAAAAGAGGCATTTGAATTCTTCCAAATAACAAGAATAGAAGTATTCCATTTTATTAACATTAAAGCATTCAATTCCACCTCGAGCCAAAGGCTTTCAATGTCATATGAACACAACATCATTCAAAGAATCCCATATAGGTGCTCACGGCCAAGGCAGCAAGGAGCCCTCAAACAAGTGCACAAGGGAACCAACAAACACGAACAAGGGGGGGCTCCCGGGTAGGAGCAGCAGGAGGAGCCACCAAACCCAAACCAATAACCACAAGGTCATGAGTAGGAGCAACAACAAAGGGGACAACAAAACCCAAACCAAGCAGAAGAAACACAACAGGAAGGCTCACGGCCAGGGGACGCCAGAAGGGAACGCCGGCCCACACCCACACTCAGGAAATAGCAGGAAGGCCAACGGCTGGGTGAAGCAGCAAAGGGGACAACAAAGCCCAAACCGACCAGAAGAAACACAACAGGAAGGCTTACGACCAGGGGCAACTAAGAAGTAAAACCAAGCCCAAAACAAGCTCCCAAGCTTTAAAAGAAAACCAAATTTTCATCCAACATATATTTCAAATAGGGAAACCTCAACAGGAAATGAAACTAAACCCCAAAACCACTGCTCAAAACATTAAACAGATTCCAACATGCATTTGAACAGGAGCAGCAGTAGGGAGCAAAACCGAACCTCTAAAAGAGTTGCTCAAAGGAAGAAATAATCCCAACATGTATTCGAACAAGGGCAACAGCTGAAAGAGCAAACCTGAGCCACCAAACAGTTGCTCAAAGCATAAAAAAAAAACATTCCAGCCTATATTCGAATAGAGGGAACAACAGGAAGCAAAACCCAATCACCAAACCAAACCTCCAAGAGCCTCAATATCATATAAAAGCTACCTGCATATGTTTTGAGTAAGAGGGCAACAAGGAAGCACAAAACAAAGCCCCCAAAATTAAAATCTTCAAAAGCCTCAGTGTCAAATCAGTACAACAATGGAAACCGCAGACCATAGGGCTAAAACAACCCATAAATCCTCCATGTTAAACCCAGGAAGCAAGGAAAACCACAGTCCAAGAGGCTAAAACAGCCCTCAAACTTCAACATACCAGCATAGGTGTGATAAGAACATAAGCAGGAAGCTTGCACATGCATTAACATTAAACCATGCCTTTCATTAGCCTACATCCTTAGCTAAGTACCATGAAATATTTAAAACAGGTCTAATAACATGTATTTGAACTGAAGTAAGCTAAATCTAACAGCTAGTCATGATTCCAACATTAAATGTCATCAAGAACAAAATAAATTCCCCCCTTTGCATGCATTCCTCTATTTTAACGCCTCCAGCATGTGTCAAGCAGGGAAGAGGAGCAGGAGAGAGGAAACATACCTTGCTCGGGCTTCTGTAATCAATGAAAGAAAGCCACAATACTCCTAAACCTCAAGCTCACAAGGAAAGCCATAACACTCCCGGACTCCCAGCTCACAAGCAAAGCCGCAACACTCCTAGACTCCAAGCTCACAAGCATCTAGCCAAGAAGAAATTTTCGCAAAACCTCCCCAGGCCTCAAGCTTCGTAACCTCACAGAGAACTCTCCCCATCGAATTCTATCCACACCAAAAAAAAAGAGGAGCTCGAAGGACTTCTCTCGACAAATTACAACACCCAGCCGAAAGAAAAAGAAACGCCGCAGTCGAGACCACAACGAAGAAAGATCGAGGAGGAGAAGTTTCCCCATTCGTGACCCAGGGAACACACGCACCAAGTCAACCTACCCTGAATGAGCTTCCGCGCAGTGAGACGAAGCAGAAGCTTCGAAAAGAGGAGATTTCAGGTAGAAGATGTTGAGAGTGGAAGACTCAACTCCTCGTTATGCAAAGGGAGTGGACCAACATGAAGGAAGGCACGATTAGGGCTAAATCCCGGAGACAGAACCAAGAGGGGTCGCGAGCGAGAGGAGCCTGGGCTCCGATTGTGGATGGAATCAAGCAAGGACCGCGACAAATTATGGATTTCCCACGTAATAAAAAGATCCCATCGGTCTTATCTTGCCAAACATACCCCCCAAGGTATAAATGATGTTTAAATTCCTCGAATTGCGTACCGCTAAACCATATCAAAGTGGGAGTCCTTCATAGCTAAAGTTGACGTTCCGAACACGTCGGCGCGGTCCGTTTTGTCATCCGGATCGTCCGACGACCTTGTCGCTGGTCGGCTCAGAAACACATCAAATTTGAATTAATCGCTTGTACTCGATCGCAGAGCCTCCTACGTGTGCGGGAGACGTGAATTTCGACAATTGTATGTGTCAATGTGTGCACTATGGTATTCTTGCTTCGATAAGTGTGCGCGAACGACACAAATGTTTCGTAAGGCTTTAGATCCTAAGGTTACTTGACTTGAGTTTCGTTGCGCTGGTTATAATTGTCTCAACCAAGCATTAAGGATTTTAGAACCAGTCATATGAAACTGCTAGGAGTCAAGAAGTGGCTCGAATTTCTAATCGGTGTGGGCCCCAGGCTAGTTCTCTAAGAGGGTCGGTAGGAAACCCTAAAGGCTAGACCCTAGGCTCTAAGAAGCGGAAGAGACCTCACAAAAAATGAGGTCAATAAATGGACCCCCAATATGTGTGGTATGCAGTACAAGCATGCCGCGCCTATTAGTGTTGACCGAAGTGATCCAGAGAACCATCAAGAAAGAGTGTGAACATCAATGTCAAAGGACGAATTTGAGTGAAGTGAAGTTGAGTTTCCGCTAGGGATTAGCAAGTGTATTTTCAAAATTTGTTGCCGTGAATTCAAGCTCTTCAATTTGAATATTGGTTTAGTTTGTTTCTTCATCATCCTCTTTTTTTTTTTTTTGAGAGAATAATTTGTGAATTTATGAACGACATCAGGAGAGACTTATAGATTCATATGTATTTCCGAGAGGAAACTTGTCATTTCATGAGTGACACGAAGAAATTTATGGATTTAGGGAAGATTGAGGTGGCAAATTTATGGATTTGTGGAATATC
>NEWO01000633.1:283405-328877 GCA_003013225.1 Phalaenopsis aphrodite
GTAATTGATTGCACCAAACAGGGAATATGGCAATTGAAAGCAGTCATAATAAATCAATTTCCAATTTTCTGTCGGGCATACATCATGCAATCCCACTTAAAATATCATTGCAACAATAATAAAATTGAGCAATTAACCTAAAAATCAAACTCTATAGTTGTGGGTAACTATCATCAGAAACCATTTACTAAGCTTTTTCATTCATAGTACGCTCAAAAGTTATTGAATTATGATTAGCAAAAGCTCAACCAATTCCAAAGAAGTCAACAAATTCCAAATTAATCATTCATCTCATTTGGTATCCTTAGATTTAATTGTAGAATTATGATTAGAATTTGAGTTTGAATTAGCTAAGCATGTCTATAATAATTTAAAAATGGGGATTTACATAAATAGCACTCAAAAACTCCTGTTATTACAAATTTCACTGCCAAAATAGCACTTGTTAATGGAGTTCTCCAAATGATCGCCAAAGAGCCTTTTCTTTCCTTCTTGGCTACGTCTTTGAAGTTCCTCTTCCTAGATCTGGTGAAACCATTGACGAGATCTAAATCTAATATGAATCGCTTTGCCTTGACTAAACTGGCCTATGGATAACCTGAATAACATGAAATAAAAAGGATAAATTTGAAGTATTCAGGCAAGGATTGGTCGCAGGTGGTTTTGATGGGCTTCTCTGACGGATTGATTGCCGGTGTTCTCCCTTTGGCATTGACAATATCATAATTGAGGGTGGTGATATCCTCTGCAGTTGTCAGCTGCGGATTGCGGCGTTTTAGCACGGTGATACCCACAGCAGTTTTCGGTGGCTTGTTGCGGCATTATGACTTGGTGAGATCCATTGCAGCAGCCATCTATGGATTGTGGTGACCAGGCAACGGTCAATTAGAGCTGAGAAGTTTCGTCTGCGTCTTGCGATTCTCCTGCAATGGTGAACTATACATAGGGGCAGCTGCCATCTATGGCTCTTCTGTGATGGACTTAATGGAGGGTTGTTTTGTGCGTGAAATTTGCAAATAGTATAATTTAGATGTGATATTTGTAATATCTGTAGCTTTGAGTGCCATGTATGTAAATCATATATTTAGATATCCTATATTTATTTCATTAATACTGCATTCATTCAAGCCTCTTTTCCTTTCCTCTTCCCTACAGTTAGAGATCCTTAGCTCAACGTCACTGCTTATACCTCTCCTGCCAATAACTTCTTTATTGGTCAGTGCCCGCTATACCCACCATATGTAGCAACTCCAAGAAACTAGAGAATGTATCTTCTTTTGTTGACCCCACCGGATATTGATCCTCAACCTTCCTAGCATCCTTATTGCCATTTCAAAACATGAGCTTGAAAATCTATTTTTATTGTGATACCACCTTATTCTTTAGTAGCTCTCACTGGTACTTTATCCCAAATTATTACTTTTAAATTCATTAGCATCTGTTAGCAATAATCATCGAATGAAAGGAAAGTATTTGTGTATAGGTTGATCACAAGTGTGCTTGATTTTGTTTGTATCTAATATTTTTAGTTCCTTGGGCATGTGCTTATACACCATCCTTAAATATCCCTTGAAACTTGGTCTATTCACTTGTGGGGATTTCTCATCTTGCATGGCTTGACCTGGCCTTAATGTTCGTTCTTTCAATTTAATCATCCCAAAAGTTATAGACAGGATTAGCGGCTCTTTATCCATGAAGTAACGCATGAAAAGTTGCATATGCACATAATAAGGGCAATTAAAAACTTATAAAGTATGAAGGTTTTCTCTCTTTTTTTTTTTAAATCCACATTACTCCAGGTAGCTTAGAAGCCAAATGAATATTTTGTCCTTTGTTGATTGGATAAATTAGATAACACAAATCAATTGTATTAGTCTTGAGTAATTCTTCATGTGACCTACAAATTGTTCTTTTATTCAGAGATTGTGCATGTGCTAAACCTTTTTTTTTTTTTTTTACATTGGTGTTCCTGGACATGTCCTCTTCATACCTGTTTCTCTGACTATTTTTTTACTACTTTCTTAAAATTGTTTTTAAAGAAATTAAAATCTAAAGAATTTAGATTGGAAAGCTTAACTTTTCAATTTAGTCACGTTTCATTTTTTTTTTCTCTTATATGTCCTAGACTTCTATGTAATTTATGTTACTCTGCATTTGAGTTTACAGTTGCTTATACTATTTCGGTTTTGAAGTCATCATTACTTCATTGTGCTATATCCATAACCCCTTGTTCCCTTCCAAGTGTAATAGATAAGGTCTAGTTATATCCTTCATTACCTAGCTATTAAATTCCTCTTTAATCTTGGAATATGCTTTATCTTGTGAAGCTGTTGCATAGTTTTATTTGCAAAAATGATTCATATATTACTTACATATATTACTTACTCAAACAGTACCTAACGACACATTATTAACAAAATAACTTTCATAATGCCTTGTGGTATAGTTAGAAATAAGTTTTTTATATGATGATGAATGAAATAAAATATTTATGTCCAAGTCTCATAATTCCGTGGAACTATCAACATTAGGGATTCTTGCCCAATTGATCTCCTCAGTGGTAATATTCATAGAATCATCCATTTGATTTGAGACTCTTACACTTTCCCTTCTAATGACAATTTCTTTTTTAAATTGATAGTCTTACAGCATGCATTGTTGTGTCCTAAAATTTACCCGTTGATAGTAGGATCTTCTCCGTTGTTGCTCTTTGATATTAGGTTCTTCTCAATTGCTGCTCTTTTTTATTCTTCTCCCTTTGCTTCTAAGTCTCAAAACAACAACAAAAGAATTTTAACGTTATTTCTATCTCTGTGTGCCTTCACTTGACATCCAGTCATTGATATTATTGAGTTGAAGATGCAGATTTTATTCTTGCATCCAAGTTACTACTATCATATTTGTCAGTCTTCACCTTTCCCTCTTCATTAGCCATTGCTCCTGTTCTTTTGTAAATCCTCAAAGCTAGATAACATATGAGAGATATGACATTTATGCGGAGAAAGGAGAGTTCCTTCCTATTCCACTATTATTGGAAAGCACTATGTCCCTTCTTCTTTCTTTTTCACTCTATCCATGTGCCTCTTCCTCAGCCACAAGTCAGACTCCCTCACTAAAATTGTTGGACTCTTGCCTCGGATTAAAATTTATTAACTAGTTTAGATTTGATTTATAAAAAGTCAGCCAGGTATAGTCCAGAACTTTTTCTTGAATTTAAACTGATTCATCTCCTCCACATTTTAACATTCAAAAAAGATGTATTACTTAAAACGATAATTCCTGTGAAATTTATAAGGTCCTTATCTTCCTAAGCATTCTCATCTTCATTTTTCATGTGATAATTCACTTGAAACCTTAATGCAAACTTACAAAGTATAATTTTTGGTAACTTTATAAAAACATTTGACTTGCAAGCCATAGATTTTTTGCTTTTAAACTTGGAGAGGGACATGCGCTATCAAAGAAGACTGTTGAAAACCTTTTTACCTAACTCTTTCTTTATTTAATACAGGATCTTTTAGCTCTTGAGGAGAAAATGGGTTCAGTGAGCACTGCCCTAGCAGAGGAGGCCCTTTCAAAGTATCTGCAGATAAGTGCCTACAGAATAACATATATACATAGGAAGCTCTCATCAGTTGAGTTTAACTTTAATGGTGATGATTTATGACTTTCCAGGAAGAATATATGATTGGGGAAGAATTGGGGAGGCTTTCATGCAAGCATCATTATCACGTGACATGCATTCAACAATGGCTTAGGTTGAAGAACTGCTGCCCCATATGTAAAGCTCCAGCTTTATCTTAAGAAGGTCTGTTGGCTTGATTCTTATATACATTTGTTCATGCAAAAATCCTTGCTTTTTCATATTTGTGGTTTGTGAACATGGTGTTCTCTAATGCTGCACTGAAAAATATTCTTGTAGGACACTCGGCTCTTTGATTTTGAAGTATTGAGGGAGGAATTGAAACAGAAATGAAAATAATTGAGAATCTGGTTGAAATTAGTTTCCGCTCATTTTGTTTGGGGCTATTAAGGGGAAATTGAGGGGACAAGAATTTTCATTGTTTTCTTTGGTTGATGAAAAATCCATTTTTTGTTTTTATTTTTTGTTTGTGATGAGAGAATATGAGTCGCATTGAAGGCTTTTCTGTTTTTAATTTTATATTAAGGTTTTTTAGGGAACTGTTGGTGAAATATTATAATTGTTCTAATTTCTTAACAATTTTAATTATTAATCATATTGGAACAAAAAATTAAAATGAAATTATGAAATAAATTGCATTTATCATTTCTGTTGATTCCAACACTTTGTTTTTTTGGGATTATTACCTTACCTACCAAGTGTGTTTGGGCTTCTAGTGTTTTTTTGCTTCTGTGGTGACTATAAATCATTTTAATGTCCGTTTATTTGTGAAAACAATTCTATCAATAATAGAGCCCAAGACCTTTAAAAAAGCTTTTCCCCAAAAGCTTTCTTTCAAGCCACCATGTCCTCGCTGGAGAAGAAGAAAGAGATGGAGGGGGCGGAGGAAAAGCCCCTCCTTGGCCAAAAACCAAGCCTCCACAAAATGGAGAGGGAGGGGTTAGATTAACCCCTTTCCCCATAAACATGACCAAGATGACCCCCAAAAGGGGCTTTGGATCCTTCTAGATGAGGGTAAAACTGGAATTAGTCATCTCTCTTTCGAGTTCCCACCCAATACGGTGCAAAACGACATCAAAATTAGTCATTTTTGTGACCTCGAAGTAGAGTGGTGCCTAGGCGAACGCCTATGGTGCCTTGGCACCCAAAAGCAGAGCCTAGACGCAAAGCTCTCGGGAAAATGACCTGTTTTGGCCTGTTTTGGGCTCCTAGGCACCCGGAAAAAAGTCCAAGTGTTAAAATCAAGTCTTAAACCTTTGAGTGCTCGTGCTAGATATTCCGAAAAGGTATTTTGGCTACGTGGGCCTCGGGGACGGCCCCAGGAAGTTGGTCTAGCCCAAGACCTTGATTTTCGTCAAGGACGCCCGACGGAGTATTTTTTTGGATTTGGATGCTATGGGAGACTCCATGTGAGTAAAATATAGTTTCATAGCTTCAAAATGAATTATTTTGGTTGGTCCTTCACCGGAGAAATCGATGCTAACAGTCGTCCTGGGCTATGGCGGGGGTAGGGTGTCCTGAACCCTAATTTTCCTGTAACGCGCGTAAGTGGACTCCGTGACTTTCAATGGTCGTGGGCGGTACTGGATGGACGTGTGGTGACTTCTAATAATGAAATTAGGCACCAAACATGTTTAGCTTCCTAGACAGGCCTTTCGAATGGGATTTTCCTTGGTAAGCCTGAATCGCCACTAAATCTAGCTATTTGCCTCGAACAAGCGCCAGAAAGCCCCGGGTGTGTGTCTGAACTGTTGGATGTTACAGATGGACCTCAAACTGCCCTTAGGCATGTAGGTGGACTCCCTACACTTGTGCCAACAACCATCCACTTCTTACTCTCAACCTTAACCTACCATGAGCATGACTTCAATGTATGAGTAGTTAAAGATTATAGAAGATGACATTGCCATTACCCAATCCAAAATGATGCATTTTGATTGGCAAAATAAACATAAAAGCGATCATAAAGCTTGTGCTTATGTTGCTCGTATCGAAATGTATAGACAAAACTAGTGGATTGGAGGAGGCAAGACAGTGGAGTTCCTTGCTTATCCTCCATACTAGTTGTATGAGCTTCACATGCCAATGGAGGAGGCCTCAGAGGAGGATGGTGATTGTGATGATGATGAGGATGGGGAGTAGTTATTTTCATTTGGATGTAGATGTACTTATATTTTTATGTTTTCCATGTCATTGCTAGACTGTTGTATTTTCTTTTATATTTATTTCATGTATTAGACTCTGTATTTATTGCTTATGTTATGGTTGTACTGGATTAGTTTTTGCTAATGTCTGGACTTGATAGTGGAAAATACTTGTTATGATACTATAGATCTTTTTAATGCAAATTTCATGTTAAACATGTTGAATTGGGATTCACTTATTGCCACATAATTGTTTTTTCTGTTTGCAAGTGTATATTTTCTTTATGATAGACTCTTGTATTAGAAAGTAATTCAGTTTTATTTTCTCCATGTTTATATTATTTGTTTCACAATGCTATACTTGATAAAAAACAAGTTTGAGGGGAAGAAAAATCGTTAAAAACTTTACTTTATTTATCCTCAATAGCATACATTTAAGTGGACATATTTTTAAATGATTTGAGCGGTGTTAATTAAAATTACTTCAATATTAAGTAAGGAATGAAGTAGAATTCTTAGGTAAAACATTATGTAAATGAGTTTTTGCTAGAGTTAAGTAACTTGTAGGTGAATATGTATGAAAATGATGTTTCTATTCACTTTTTAAAAATGATTCTATATGTGGATAATTGGAACCTTTAGATACATTTTTATAAGATTTTAGCCTTTATTTTTTTTTTCAAATAATACTTCAAATTTTTGAAAAAAATTTGTTAGGTGAAGGAATTTGATTAGTTGTTCTTTGAGGAGATAATAGTAAAATTCAAAACTATTAAAGGTCTAACAAGATATTAAAATACTCCTATAGATATATTAAGAATTAAAGAACATCATAAAGTAAAAATATATGAAAGAAAATTTGAATATGTGAGGAGAAGCTCAATGAGAAGCCTAACTAAAAATTTGTTTCACTAGAGTCTATTCAAAGTCTTAACTTCATCATAATCCTAAACTTGATGGTCTTTAAAAGTATTAGTCAAACCTTTTTAATGAAGTGCTTAACTCTACTTCATTCTCTAAAGGACCAAGATTTAACATGTATCAATGATTTTTGGAAGTAGACAGAAAATCAGAATTTCTAAAATTAGATAAAATGATTACTTAAACCTTAGTGTTAAACTTATTTACTAGAGTTGATCCTAATGAATTGACATTCTTAAGGCAATATTGAAGGAAAGTTTTATTAAGTCCACTACCTCTAATTAATAAAACTAAATTAAAAATTTTGGTGTACTTGAGGACAAGTAACGTTTAAGTTTAGGGGATTTTGATATGTTTTGTAGCATGTTCAATTTACTTTACATTCAACACTTGTTTTTGATGAAATTACACTTTATAGAAAGATATTTTTGTGTTTTTATTGAATGTATAACGTGTAGGAGGACTAGAGCTGAGATGGAGTGAAACGAAGGCAAAATGGAGCACTTGGGGAACAATATGATTCCAACATAGTGTTGCCTAGGCGCCTAACATGGACGCCAAGGCTCTCCACCCTGAGCCCTTGGCACCAATCAGCCTAGCGGCGCCTAGGCGTTAGACTTCACCCAATAGACAAAGTTAGTGGTGCATGGGCGGCAGAACTTCTTGGGTCAGTTTATGCAGTTACTTTAGCACGAATTTGGGAGTTAAGACAGGTAGAAGGTAGTTCAAGCAAGTCCCCTCGGATCATTGTGAAGACTTGAGGAAGCCAAGGAAGGCAGTAAGAGGGAGTTTAGAGTTATTTTTTACTTTTTCTTCATTTTCTTAGAGAGATCAGAGAGGGATTTGAGAGAATTCTATAAGGGAATACTTTTAGAAGTGCAGTGAGCATTAAGAGATCACTAGGGGAGGAGTTTTCACCTCTTTTCTATCGGAGAAGGTTAAGTATTGTATTCTATATTAACTTGTACTATTTGTTAACCCTTTTTTTTAATTTGCTTTATTATAAGATGATGAATTGTAGTGTTTTCTTCATGCAGTGTGAGTAGTTCTTTTATACCTTTCTCTTGTGATAAATTAGTTGGATGTGTAGGATATTAGGATGCTTTAGAATAGGTTTTAATTCATTAAAGTAATGGTTTTCCTTTGTGCTTAGATTACTTATCATTATGGCCAAATGATATATTAAAATTTGTACCATAAAGACTCGAAAGCGCTATAACATGAACAACTATGAAGAATCACATTGCACTAGTGGGTGAAGGAAAACTAGTCCATAGAGCAATGCAAATAGATAGGGAAATACGCTTTGATGGGTTCAAATTGGGGTTTCGAGGGTGACAAGCAGAAACACTAACCAAGTTGAACCAAACTTCTTTATAAACTTGGGAGAGGGTAAAGAAGATGATTGCTCCTATTTGTCACTAGGTACAATTTATATTCTAAGTGTTCCAATCTTACACACTACTTATGTCATTACAAGGGAAGGGTAGTTTTTATATTTTGATTTTCCCACTTTATTTAGCTTTAGTAGAATTCCCTTAAGAGTAAAACAATAGGATTAGCGATATTTTAGTAGGAATAGTAAACACAACTCAAACTAACTTTATTTCCAGGCTAAGACTCATTATAGTAAGCTAGAAATTTTCTTAAGCTCAATTACTGCATTCTTTGTGGGATACATAATCCAGACTCAATAATCTGATGTTACTGGTACGACACGTTTTTCATAAAGTTTTAAAAATAAAAAACAAGGCTAAAGAGAGTTTTGATCACCTAAAAAAATAAAATAAAACAATCGGATAGTGACGTCAAGCACCCTAAAATTCTAGGCATGTCTGATCTCGTAAATGCCCGGGTACTTTCTTAGGAAAACCAGCTCATTTAAGTTTCAAAGAACATGCCAGTTTTAGGCCATAAATCTCCATCTATAAATACGGCCACTACATTTATTATGATTATTTCATGGTAAATATCTGAGTGAAATATTACTATTTATAAATCATGCGATCTCTTTCATTCATTTTTCAAATTCTCAATCAAATATCCTTGATAAAAGTAGAAGGCGGCTTTACATACCTACCACCCAATTCTTATGTATTACAATATCAACCATCTAAACCTTAACTTTTATGTATAGAAAAAACAATTTCTATGATATATTAAATTCTCATAGAAATCTCCCAAAGATTAGGCATATGTTGACTGTCTGTGAGTAAAAATTAAATTTAGGTGATTGATATATTAATCCATATTAATTGGATTGTAGGTATATGCAAATTTCCCAAAGATAAAAGAAGGATTATAGCACCCATATGTCTGCCTCCTTCCTTTCTCTCCAACATTCTATCAAAAATCTCAATGACGACAAAAAATTATCCGAACAATGTCAGCTGCTCTCTCCTTCCACTGAATCTCCTTCCCCGCAGCCCCTCCATCCTTCCGTCATATGATTCGTTGCACGGCTCCTTAAGTTATCAGATCGAACTCCAAAGCTTTTGACGATAGCCAACTTTGGTTCGTACAGTGGAGGTTTTATTCATTATTATTTCAATTTTGGATATTTGATGTATAATCCAAAATTTGGAGAAAGGTTGGACTAAGAAGAAATATTGAAGTCTTAGGGTAGCCACCCTTTCAGGATTACATTGGAGAAAGAACAAGAGTTGTTCACAGTTTCATTTTTAGTATGATAAATCAAGCAAGTAGGGTTAGCTAGTATGTTTATCAAGATAAGGAAATCAACAGTTTTTCAGGGCTTTGTGAGCAGCTTAGCAAGAGTACATAGAATATCTAAATGTAAACCTTTTATGCCAAATTTTGCTTGTACCAATCCACAATGTTACAACTAGGCTGAAGCTATTCACATCATTTTAAATGAGAGATTGTCAATATTTGTCCAATTGAGACAATCAAGTTGATTAGGAGTGGGGATAAGAAAATTGCTATAACCATCCAAATGATACATATGTATTAAGTTAATCCTCCAGCCAGTTGGATTAATACGTAAATTGAGTCTACCTGAGAGAAATGAAAAGCATCAAAAGAATGACGAACTAACAAACTAGAATGGTCTGTGCAATTAATCTAAGAATCCCAGAGAAAACTTATGTTGTCATTCCCAACAAAAAAGGAAAACCAAGATTTATACTTTTGATCAATGAGAAAAAAGAGAAAAAAGAGCACCCCGCTATTGGACAACAACAACAGCAAAACCTTTATCCCACTAAGTGGGGTCGGCTACATCAATCTTTTTTTTGCATTGTGTTCTATACAGTGTCATATTTTCTTTTAATCCTAATAAATTAATATCATTTTTTTACAAAATAATCAAGTATTTTAGGTCTACCTTTGGCTTTCTTAACATAAGTCAAATCTAAAATATTACTCTCATAACTAGATCATCAAATGGTTAACGTTTAATGTGACAAAACAATCTAAGACCGCTCTCTCTAATCTTTTCTGCCATTGGAGCTACACTAACCCTTTCACAAATACATTTGATTTGCATTTTGTCTCTTAAGTGTCACACCTATGCATTCTCATCTCAACAACACTTAACTTAGTTTTATGCTTATTTTTTTAAGGCCAACATTCTTCATCATAAAGCATTGTAGGTTTCACCACCATCTTATAAAATGTTTGTTCAAGTCCAAGTGTTACTTTTCTATCACACAATAGACCAATGCATTCCTCCACTTCAACCAACCAATTTGTCTTCCACTGGAGCTACACTAACCCTTTCACAAATACATTTGATTTGCATTGTCTCTTAAGTGTCACACCTATGCATTCTCATCTCAACAACACTTAACTTAGTTTTATGCTTATTTTTTTAAGGCCAACATTCTTCACCATAAAGCATTGTGGGTCTCACAACCATCTTATAAAATGTTTGTTCAAGTCCAAGTGTTACTTTTCTATCACACAATAGACCCATGCATTCCGCCACTTCAACCAACCAACTTGAATTCTACTAATAACATCCCCATCTATATCATCGTCACTTTGAATAATAGACTTGAGATATTTAAAGCGTTCATACATTTTAATGATTTGATCACCGATAGTTACAACTCTACCGCCAGATCTACTACAACTAAAATTACATTCCATGTATTTAGTTTTATATATACTAAAAATGCGTTTAGAATTCAATGTAAACCTCCATAATTCAAGTTTTTCTTGTACCCTTTCTTTAGTCTTATTCACATAAAGGACATCATCAGTGAAAAGCATACACAAATTTACATCCTCATGTAAATGTGCAGTAAGAGCATCCATAACTAAAATAAGAAAATATAGGCTTAAAACTGATACATTATGTAATCCAACTGAAATAAGAAGATAATTGGTCAATCCTCTTTCCATTCAAACACTAAGTAACAACTCTAGTACACATATCTTTAATATAATTCATATCAATTTCTAGAGTTCCCCAAAGAACTTCTCATGGAACAAGACCATTAGTTTTTTTTTTCTAAATAAAAAAAAGCATATGTAGATCCTCCTTATTTCCTCATACTTCTCCATCAAACATCTTAATAAATGTATAACTTCTATAGTAAATTTGCCTAGCATAACTCCAAATTGATTATGAGATATCTTAACATCACATCTTTCCTATGTTCAATTAATCTCTTCCATAATTTGTATGTATGACACATTAACTTAATTCCTCTATAATTAAAACACTTTTGTGCAACCCCTTTATTATTAAAAATAGAGGACCAAAATACTCTTTCCCACTCCCAAGGCATCTTTTTTAGTTTTTAAAATAATATTAAGCTAAGAAAATCTCAAGTCTCGTAAATATTTCCACACTTCAACTGTAATATCATCATATTCTATTGATTTTCCACCTTTGGTTTTCCATAAAGCTTCTTCAACTCCTTTTTACTAATGCAACAACAAAATAAAAATTTTATTATTATTAACAAAGTTAAGATCATTAAGGTCGATAGTATTTTCAGAAACTTCATTGAAAAGTTTGTTCTAATATTTCAAACACCGAAGTTAGATATCTTCCTCTAAGAAAATCACTTTTTAATTTACATCTTTAATACACTTTACTTTAATTAAATATTTACATTTATTTTCTCTTTGTTTGTCTAGTTTATACATAAAATTTTTTATCATCTTTAGTATCTAATATATTATAAAGATCACTAAAAATAGAATTCATAGTATCACAAATAGTTATCTTAAACTCTTCATGAGGCAACGTATATTTTTTCCCGGCTCTCTAAGCTCTTACATTTAAACCAATTTTTATAAAAAAAAATTTATATTATTTTCGCACACATTATTATTCCACTATAAACTATTTTTTTATTTATAAAAATTTTTCCTTTCGATTTTCCAAGAATATCTATTGTCACTTGTTTAATAATGTTTGTTACTTTATCCCACATAGAATTAGTTTTATCATGAACATCCTAAATGGTGAAATATTGAAGTTTACTCATAAAAGTAATTTTATTAGTGAGTTTTAAGCACCCTCATCTAATTTTATGATAATATTTCACTGGATTTTTTATCTTCCAACTCCTCTTAATTGTGCACTTAAATTTTCACTTGAAATAACCTTACACTCTTTACATTCTCGACGATTTCTTCTTTTTTTTTTCATAAGAAAACAATTTTTGCTTTATTAGAAACATTCTTATAATGAACAATATGCTCATTATTTTTCTTAAATAAATTATTGGTAATAACAAAATATAAGCTAAAGAAAATTCAAATATGGTTATATCTTCTTCCTTAATCACTCCAAAACCATATCTACCATGAATATTTCTAAAATCTTCCACCACTTCACCAACATCTTCATTTAAAGCTCCTTCAATAAAAAATTTTCTTTGAGAGGTATCATTTGTATTAGTTCCTCCATGCCATTCTATAATTTTCTTTTGAACCTATATCTGAACCTACTTCAAAAGCATAAGCAATTATAATATTAAAAATCTTAGTATCAACAATGATCTTTAAGGCTATAATTCTATGTCCAATTTAATTAATTTTTATAACATTATCTTTAAATCACTTATCTAGAATTACACATACACCATTTTTAGGTGACTCTTACCTGAATAACAAAGTTTAAAACCTAAAATATAAATCTACTTAACATTTTTCTCCAACTTACTTAGTTTCTTGAATGCATATGATATTTATTTTCTTATGAACCATAATATCTATTAATTTCATTACTTTATCTGTGAGAGTGTTGTATTCCAATAACATTTCTGAGACTAACTTATTTGTCAGCCTCTGTCCATAATATGAGAACCCTTAATTTACACTACACTTAGATGTTGGTGTAGCAGTCATTGTAAACTTTTCACTGTATCCAAGCTATATAACACACTTCTAGGGGACGCCCAATCATTTACGTAATGATTTAAAAGATTTATATTATGGTTTTTTGACAAAAAATTTTGTTGGCTACCTATTATCTAACACAACCCTACTTTTTGCATTCAAGTATTATGATCTGAAAATGACAGTGTTTAAAAGGTACCAATTATGTATAAATAAATTAGTAGTAAAACCATCTGACCCTAAGGTTTTGGTGGGCGAGGCAGCAAAAATAACATGTTTAATCTCTTCTTCAGTAACCAAGGTAGTCAACTAAGGGAGCAGAAGGTTGGGAAATGAGTTATTTGTTTTGATGAGGTCCCAAGTATTGACAGGATCAACACATGTAATATACAAGTTTAAAAGTAATTCGCAACCCTAGAAGTAAAGTGAGTATGATTAGTGAAAGAGCAAGCAGAGGAAGAGATGTAAGAGAACATTTTATATTTTTTTCTCCCACTAATCTTGGAAATTAGTTTGAGGTCATCATTGCCTTTTTTAGGCAATAAGCTTTGGCTCTCTGGGTAATGCAAGAAGCATAACAATAGAAGAGATCATCAATGACCTTGAATGACATGATAAGTGCTGATAAAATGAGAGATAATTTGCTCTTAATCCTAATTAAGGGATTTAAGCTTTTGCATGAGAGAAAAGATAGGGTTACCTTGGAATTTAATGAACCAAATATTAAGGATCAAGTTTTGGTATTCCTGAAAGTGCAACCAAAAGTTTTTGAAAATGAACCTTTGAGTTGATTTTATAGGATCAAGGGAGTTCAAGATGAGAGGAGAATAATAAGAGCAGTGGGGGAAGATACATAGCTAAAAAATTTAGGATAGGCCTAGAATCGAGCATCATTAGCAATGATCCTATCCATGTTGCATGAGAGAAAGTTTTTGCTTTGAGGTTAGACCAGTTATAGAAAAGGCCCTTAGAAGCAATATCAGAAAGCCTAAGAAATAGCAAACATTCATTAAGACTTGAGTTTGTTGGAGGGAAGAAGCTTGCCACCAATATTCTCATTCTGAAACATGCAACAAACCACAAGAACTATACAAGGACCATTGATAAAATTTGAAAGCGTGAAATGGAATTCTAGAGTTCTTCCCTTACCTGATTTGAATTGGTTGCATAAATAATTGTTATATTGACTTTATGTGAATTGTTGGTTATGATAACATTGATCACTTGCTTTTCAATGTTGCAAAAAATTAAAATATAATTTTGCACTACTGTACTTGACCCAAATCTTGCATGTAGAGGAGATATGAAAGTTGTTGAAATATCCTTTATAAGGAAACGATGAGTAAGAAAATAAATAGAAGGGAACAAAAATATGATTTTGAAGAGTTTTGTGTTCCATAATGCAAAAAAAAAAATTGTTTAGCTTATGTTGTGGGATTAGGTTCCTATAGTGTAAAAATCGGTCCAATCCAAGAAACCGTCAGACATACAATGTGGCTAAATTTGGAAAACATGTTGGTTTTAGAGAGCGCTAAAGAGTGAAGAGTGTTCGGGAGGTTTGGAATTGTTGTTTTTGAGAGTAGAGGAGGGAGGAGGGGGAGAGGGAGGAGGAATGGGGATGTTGTTTGAAGTATATGGTAAAGGGTTTGGGTTTAGATTTTACGGAAAATTTTGGTTAGGGGTCCTTGGGATAAAACGGGCTGAGGAATTTGGGTGAGAGGCCACAAAAGAAGAGTTGGAGAAGGAGTTGAGTTTTGGCTTGGCAAGCGCATGGTTAACTAGAGAAAGGGCTTGGGAGCGTTAAACCTTATGCCTAGCATGAGTAGTGTTTCTACCCCTCTTAGGCTTAAGAGGAAGAGGGAACTGGTGAAAAGGTGGAAGAGATGATAGGATTGATTGAACTTGAAGAATCGTGAAAAATTGAGTGACACCTTACACGATTTAAAGGCTTCCATTTACATTGAATAGCTAGGGTTTGCTCTTTACCATCCAATTTCAGAAGAATTTCATCAGGAAAGGAAGAACCATTAAAAATTTAGTACACATACTCGATTAAAGAGACTTAATAGTAGTGAAAGCATCCACAACCATTTGCTGCTTATTTTTTAGATACCATGTGAGTTCCAACACCAAAGAGGAAGGTTAAGAATCTTAATCCACAGAGAAATGGAGGAAAGCTCCTCTTTGGTGGGCTGAAACTTATGAGGCCATTTCTACAAAATAAATGCATACCAATGACAAAACAACGACCACCGGTCGAAGCTAAATCAAAGTCTTCTTTAAAAGAGAACTTCATCAAGAAGAAACCATCATTCATACAGAGCAATTGGAACTTACCTCGGGGAGACCAAGCTCGGCTCAAAATCACATCTTAGATCATTAACAGCCCTACCGAAAAGAGACCCATTGCGAGCAACTTACCACTAGTAAGGAACTTGTTCAAGGAGTCCGAGGAATCTAGTTGAAGGGTTTTTTAAATGAGTTAGGAGAAGGAGTCGATCTCATTGTGGTGGAACCTCCGGCCGCAGTCACAAGAGAGAAAGGGTAGATGGGAAGCGACCGCAAAAGAACAAAAGCCGCAGTCACAAGAGAGGGTATATGGAAAGCAACCGCAAAAGAACAAAAAAACCTAGAAGAAGAAATCTTTATGTCACAGTTCCAAAAGTTTCTCCCTCCACCACACAACTCGATATTGATGTGTATTAGTCGATGCGCACATTTTTGTTTTATTATTATTATTACTACTACCATTATTATGAGAATTTTAATTTTTTTTGGTTCAGAGATTTTCCATATTGGATTCTATGTAATGAGATATAGTGCGCATTGGCGGAGAGAGAAATAAAGATTGAGACGGGCAGGAACATGCCAAACCGTCTGGCAACCATGGATGTCAGCGACAGAGTCGGTAAACGGGCATGACAATGCCTTAATTTTGCGCATTTCGAAAGTTTTAGTTGTAACACATGTAAGTATTTGGTTTTAGATGGCAAATATGTAAACTTTAGGGGGTTATGTAATGTAAAGCCGCCAAGATAACTCTTAAGACTTCTGAGGAGAGTGATACTGGTAAAATTAAGCCGCTGATATCCTTATTTTAAAATATACGCTTCTTATTAAAAAAAGCATACATGAATTATAATATTTTTTTAAAACCTTAAAAAATATATTTCAAAAAAAAAACATTTTCGCTGACATGCGCATAAAAATTAAAAAACAATATGGAGAACAGTCGTTAAGATAATAAGATAACAAGTCCATTCCTAATGCATTACAAGCTGGGAACAACACTGATGAAGACCTGGTTCAAACGCCAAAGATCAATTAATTAATCCGTGTATTGTTTTAGTGCAGCGTGGGGCTCAGCCGCCTGTGCAGCCAGGCTCGGCTCTGCCGTCACAGAGGGCTTCACAGGCGTGCAGATGAGCTCCTCGGGGAGATCTGGTATGCCCTGCAGATAGAAGGTATAGTAGAGCTTGAAAGGGAAAACGATTTGGTGAAGCAAGACCTGGCCAGAAACTCCGGCGAAGACGCCGGAGCCGCCGGTCACCGCCAGGTAAGTGTCCTCGTAGGTTAGATAAGAACCCTGAACTGAGATATGCCCGTATTCTCCGAAATAGAAGCTGAAGATCGCCTCATACCTATCCCCTTTCTTTTCCGGCACGTTTTGGATCAGAACAGTTATCCCGGCTGTTATGCCAAGCCTCTTCTCCAGATTCCCGCTGTACAACTGCATACCAAGTTAAGGCCAAAAGCAGTAAAGAAATTAAGAATCTAATCTTTAGAAGGTACCTTGTTGCTGAAGGGGACGAGATCGCCTAGGGAATTGACTTCCTTCTGGCTTAAGCGGAGATAGACAGGGCTTCCGCGGTCTCTTTCGTTGATCTCGTACACATGTAGCTCCTGGACATTGCCTGCAGAGACGATTCGGTGGTTAGTTGGCTAACGCGAACAGTTAATACCGATGAGGTCAAGATTGCGATGGTTGGAGTTTACTCTGCCGGGAGGAGCCGGGTGGAGTTTGCTTGGAGAATAGGGAGGCGGAGATTGGCCTGATCCTGCGGATCGGGGCAGGGGAAAAGAAACTATGCAGTTTGAGGTCGGTTGGAGATCTACAGCGTTGGAGATAGAGTGTCGGAGGGCTTGTTGTTTCTGACAGACGGCGGTTGGAGCCGGAGGCTAGTGGAGAGGTTGAGGAGGCGGCGGCGGCTCTGAACTTGAGTGAAAAAGCGGAGGTTGCCATGGTTTGATGATGATGATGATGATGATTGAGTGGAGAGAAGTGAAAAGTAAAGTAATGGGGTGATGAAGACGGGAAGAGGAACAGGCGGCTCGAAAGGACGAAGGATGGATGGCTAATAAGAAGGAAAAAATATTAAGTCCGACGCATGGGTGATTGAGCCCATTGCAGAATCATCCATGGATTAAACGTGTAAAACGAACTGGGACAACTTTGGAATAATGATTGTGGGCAAATGCTTCGTCTCTATAGCCAATAAAATAACATTTCTTTGAATTAGCCTTAAAATTGTTATGCATCAAGATTGGTTAGAACATAAAAAAGACAACAAAAGTTTTAAGATGAGAAAAATTGACATCTTTGCCGCTCCAGACTTCCTCAGTTAATTTACAGTCTAATGGGATGGATGACCCTTTGTTGATCAAGTAAACTGCACTGTTGGCCGCATCTGCCCAAAAGGTCGGTGATAGTCCAACGTGAAATCTCATGCTGATAACGTGAAATCTCATGCATCTGCCCAGAAGGACGCGGAGACGTAGTTCATTTCGTCGTTTGAGGTCATTCGGATAACCTCGTCGAAGATCAAGTCAAAAAAATGTGTTGAATTCAATTTTCGTCAAAATTTCAGCTCGCAATCGATCATTTTGAAAATTTATTTAAGTTTTCAACAAATAACAACGCAAACAATGAGAATTATGATGAAAGAAAGTGCCAACCGCTTGAATAACCAAGTTTGTGCACGCACAAATGTGCAAATTGTGCAAAAGGCAATCCTAGGGCTTACAGGTCCTATGGGGATTCTCATCAGGGTTCCCTTATGTAATCTTTAATCTTTGTATTAAAGATTATCAATCACATAAAGAACTAACATAGAGAACAGAGATTTGGTTGAAATGTCTAAGGAGAAGGTGGGTACCATTTCTAAGATGCTAAGATAGTCATTAAGAAAGTCCTAAGGCTAGATCCTAGTCACTAAAGGAAAGACACAAAACCCTCCCCCAAAAGTGATGTCAACAAATTCCTACAAGTATATATTGTTTTTTGATCTATGAATTCCATTATAAATGTCCGCATCATTCTACAAAGAAAAGACAAAATATGAATCATGATGCTATAAGAAGGGAGTCATCAACATCTCTATCAGCTAGTATCAAACCATAACTCTATTTGTATTTTCACTAGCTGAACATACAGAGTCTATCATGAAAGAAGACTATTTTCATTAACTTGTGTCAATGAGGGCAACTCTAAAAATGATCACTCAAAGAACAATATTTTTATAAGAATCATGCGTCTAATATAAAGTTTTATTACATTTTAAAAATCATATTAAAGAGTTAAGTAATATAAAAAAGGAAAATGAATTTCATTTTTTACTAAAATGGGGAGGCAATGAAAGAAGATTCCAAATGTAGATCAAGAAGAGAAAAAAGTACCCACTATTATTAAGGCAATAAGAGAAGTAGCATCTCATTGAGTTTGACTTAAACAACTTTGATTGTGAGATGTGAACTCTTACAAAACATCAATATCTCTAGTTAATAAATATGTTTTGATCTATATGCCTTAAAAAATAATATTTTAATGAATAAGAATTCATACAATGATATTACTATAGCAACTATTTTGATTACTAATTTTTAGTTTTGTAGCTATCAAATTGACAAAAGGAGTTTAGCGAATATCATTTTCAAAATTATTTTTAAAAGAAGAGCTTATGAGTTTCTCGCATTATTCTATGTCTGATTTCCATATTTCTAGAAAATAAAGAGAAAATCTAATAATTATTTTAGTGTAAATTACTTGAAAACAATAGAAAGATTATTCATTTATATTAAGAGAGGCCATATACAGGAGAACCATTGAAGTATTATTCTTTTTATTTAGATTATGGGCATGTCTGAAGATTACTAACACTATTGAAATTTTGATGAAAAATTGATCAAACTTGAAAAAGTTGAAGGAACTCATTCATACCAAACTGAAGAGGAGATAGGGTAAGGTCCCTATTAAGAGTTTAAAAACAAATCTTTTGAAGCTTAAGGGATTCATATAAGTAGAATAGTATATTCAATCTTTGAGGCAATAAAAAAGAAATTTCTCATCAAGAAATTTGTGAATAACATTTTCCATGGAGAGGTGAATACAATTTTCACTTCAAGAGAACCAATTATAAAAGCATAACCAATTACATTCACAAAGGATAAATGACCATCAAATGAGAATCCATATAAGGATTCTATTGATGTTGATGCAATGAATGTGAATCATTAGAATGGAGGCATTATAATCAACACAAATAGTTTAATGAATACTATTTTTTAAGAGTACTTTTCTAAAGATGAATTTGGGAGCATCTTGCTTGATGCCAATTGTCAGACCTATTTTCATTTTTTGGAAGAAAAAAGAGAAACTGAAAGAACAATTGCAATGCAATCAGCTAAGGGGAAAGAGAAATATAAATTATGTTAGCCATCTTTATTATTATTAAATCTGATAACTTATAATCGATGCCTTTCGATTAGTGCCAACCTAATACTATTATAGTACTAAGAGTCTCCCTCTCTTTCTAGGGCTAGGTGGGCTCTTCAGCCATGGGACCCCTACCCTTCTTCTCGAGGGATGCTACTCTCTTCTCTGAGCCAGAGCCTCTCGAGTGGAATCCAACATTTGACTCTTCAGTTTCTAGATCTGTTGTTTAATGCATTGTCTAGTGTACTCTATATTATTAGTGTCTCTATTATGAGTTTTTTTTCTTTTGGATGCTCTTATTCTTTTCTGTGGCATGATCTACTTTCACTGCTCATTTTAGGATGTTAAATCCCGATTTGTCTGTAAATCACACTTCATGGAATATAGCATAAGAAAGGAGAAAGAGGAGAAAGAGATATATAGAGATAGAGGGTGGCAGAGACAAGAGTAAAGAGTATTGAATAGTAATACTTCATTTCTTATTCGTGATGATCTCCCTATTTATGGGGGAGAGAGTACAATATGGTGAGATTATATTGTTGCCTCTGCTTTAATGTGGGGCCGTACAAGACATTCAAGATATTTTATAATTATGCACCTATCGCTCTATTCTATTTGACTAGTTTAGCAGAACTCAAATGACTTCGGCTCGACATGACCAGTTTGATCAGTTGGGCTTAGTCGAAATTGCTACTCGACTGAGATCGATTTCTTTTGGGTCGACATGTCTAGCTCGGTCGGTTGAGTTGGTCTGGTTGTTGATCCCTGATAATAGACGTGAGAGCTTTTGGATATCTCGGTATGACTGAAAATGTTGATGGGCTATATCTTTCCTTCGGTCGGCGTTGACTTATATGTCTCTTTGCTCACTTCTGATCGAGCGACTCAGATTAAGATCATTCGGTCTTCTTCATGACCTAGTAAGCTTTGGTCTTGCTGGCTTGAGATCTAACATATGCATCAAATCCGATTAGTGGGCCTCCTAGTTTTCTGACAATGGGCTTTTCTTTGTCATACTCTCCTTCCTTTGGACTAAAGCGCTCCCGAGGATCTTTTCGGCGCTCACACATTTTTTGATGCACAATAAAAATAAAATTTAGGTATTAGATTTGTAAATACTTTGTAATTGTAAATATTTATCATTGTGTGTTGGTAGGAATGTTGATGCCCTCAAAATATATAAATGAATGTGTGTGGTACGAATGTTCATACCCTAGAAATACATAAATGAACAAATTCTGGGCTCTCAAAATAGGAAGAGTCCAAAACTCAGAATAAATCATGTGAGATGGTGTGAAAATATTTGCGTACATAAGACGTACGCAGCACTGCGTAGGTCAGATGTTATTCAGGAGATACATGGAGGTTATATTCAGGTTATACCCTCCTGTAACCTCCGTATAACTGTTTTGTAACCTCCGTGTAACTTATTTGTATTCATAAAATTACAAAAGCGCGAAACTTATTTATAAGTTACAACTAATTTACAAATATGTTACATCGCCATATAACCCCCTCTACCCTGCAAATCTTTTCCGAGATGGTGGGTCTCGTTTGCCCCAACGCCAAAAAAGTTTTTTGGTATATTTCATCTCCAAGCCGCTCACTTCTTTTCGTCTTCGTCTTCAACATCTCTGGTGCCTTCTCTTGCCGCTAACGTCGAAACAACGAAGAAAATGGTATGGAGCCTTTCCTCTCACCACCCTCCTCTGTTTATTTTTTGCCTTCTCTTAGGTCATTTCTTCGCACTGAAAACCTCTAAACAGAGATACTATTCCCGTGTTTCTCAGACTGAGCAGGTAAACCCCAAGGCTTATCCTTTAGCCGACGCCCAGCTTTCCATCACAATCCTCGATCTCATCCAGCAAGCTGCCAACTATAAGCAACTGAAGAAGGGAGCCAATGAAGGTTTTCGATTAGGAAGTTTAATGCTTTCTTGATATTTCTTGTTTGTTCTTTGTTTATTTGATGCTGAGCTGGCTTATTTGAGCTCTTTTTGTATGCAGCGACCAAAACACTTAACAGGGGAATCTCAGAGTTCGTTGTCATGGCTGCGGACACTGAACCAATCGAAATCCTTCTCCACCTTCCCTTGCTGGCAGAGGACAAGGTAACCTAAGTCCTACCCAGATCTCTAGATTAAAACGACCATTCATTCTAACTTGGTTAGCCTTGATACCTAACAAAGCAGTTGCGCCCAACAGTATTAGGCCTGCTGTTTAGCTGTCTGTTTCAGTTGTTCGTGCTATGCACGTATAACTCTAGTTTATTATAGGAAGCTGAGGATTTTTTCTTAGCGATTGTTGCCCTCTATGTCATTCATTATACATTTTTTGTTGTCCATT
The DNA here is from genome assembly GCA_003013225.1 of Phalaenopsis aphrodite. Lineage (NCBI taxonomy): Eukaryota > Viridiplantae > Streptophyta > Magnoliopsida > Asparagales > Orchidaceae > Phalaenopsis > Phalaenopsis aphrodite. The sequence continues at coordinate 305,492 of NEWO01000633.1, forward strand.
AAATCTTTATTATACCTATTCAACTCGTTCTTATTTTCAATTTGTTTTTCACCATGCATAAGAAATTGTTCAAACTTTACCATATTGAAATATGGAAAGCTCATTATTTGAGTTTGTTTTACTTTCTGCACAGGTCTTGTGATGCTAAGCTTGCATTCAATGCATATGCAAATGCAATAGATGCATCTATAGTGATCCAATTTTAGGATTTAGATTTTATGATATTGTGCCTCACCTTTATCAGAAAACTAACCATGGAAAAATGATGTGTGGTGTGGTTTTATTTTTTTATTTTCTTGCTTCTTCAAAGAAATCCATTACAATTATAAGTCATGTGGACATGTTTACTTTCTTAAAACTGTTATAGAAAAAAGATATTAAGGTTAGATGGGCTGATTGAGTTCTTTATTTTTACTTTGGTTTGTGCCTGTTTCATGCCAATCTGTCGTTTTTCCATTGAGGTTAGAAAGCTTCTACTTGATGCAGTATCTGTTAAATGGATGCTTGGAGAGATTGTTAAGCATGCCAGATTCTAGATATATCATTTTTAAAGTTACAGAACTATACATAAACTTGAAGATTTTTATGTTATAATTATATTTGATCCCAATTTTATTTTGTAAGAGTTTTCTGCGGTGTTTTCCCTGTTGGTTATGAGTTTTTTAATTTCCATTACTGATTACGTATTATGGTATTTTAGATCATATTTTTCATCTTTAATTTGAAGGGTTTTTTCTTCAAACCATGAGCAAGTTCCCCACTCGAACAGATATTTGAAAAAAATTAACTTCTATGATTTTCTGTTCAGTTCAGTTCTTGTATTCTAAATCGCTTGAATTTTTTTTGGAGTAAGGTTTGCTGCAATATATGAATGCATCAAATTATCTAGTTTTGATACTTTTTTCACAAATATTTGGGAGTAAAAATTTTAGGATTGATTTATAAAGGAACTATTTTGGCCATTTTCAAACTTTATTCTATTCAATGTGATGTGACATGTTGTTATCATTTACTTGCGTAAATGGTACTGATATGTCTGTCAAGAACACCACTTTGATAGCTTTGATAACTTTTAGCTTTGATAATAATGTTTCTTACTGTGATTATTCTTTGAATGGAGATTTTGGAGCCTGGTACACGATTTGTGTGTTATTAATGACTGCAATTGTCTCCTAAACAGTATTTTCATGTACTCTCATTTTGGTTCCTTGCACTTTATACTTCATGTTCAATTGCTTCTACTGAGAGGAAGCATGCCCTTTAAAGTTAATGATTACTAGTTTCACCTTTTTGTTGCGCAGATCATTGAATCTCAAGGTACACTATGATAAAATTCATTGCTTGTTGCGTTGTTAGGAGTAATTGGGAAAATACTTTAATTTAATATTTTATTAATTCAATGTTGCTGTTCCAGTTCAGTTTGATTCCCACCAAAACAATCAAAACAAGTTTATTTTGAATGTTGATCAATGTCATATCTCGTTTTTTGGATCTCATATGCAGATAGTTGCTTAGTAGTTTGTCAATACCTGTCCTTGAATTGTTAGACGTTATTTACTGGTTTCGTGATCTATCTCTACTAATTAATCTCAATTGCATGTAAATCCTAAATCATTTTTCAAGGCTTCTTGTGGGGATTGCCATAAGACTTGTAATGGTCAACAACCGAAAACCCCAAAAAAAAAGGCAAAAAAAAAAAAAAAAAATTTCAAATTGAAAATTTCATAAGTCATTGTTGTTAGGGTCTAATGTGAAGAGCTATGAAGCAAGTGTAGTTTGCCATATCATTATATCACACAGGTATCCTAGGAATTGATATCATTATTTATTGTGCTAGAAATGATCTTGAAACCCTTTGAAAAGTATTGTCATTGTTTTATTCACCATCCTCATCCAGCATTCTTACCAGCTGTAGATTTATTGCAACAATGGAGTTGGGTTTACATATTATATGTTGCATGGGAAATTAACCAAAGTTTATATAAACATGTTTTCACAATATCTGCTCATGTCTCTTTTTGTGTTTAGCTCGATTATTGGATAAAGTTTAGCTTACTTTGTTTTGTACAATGATAAGATTGAACAGGTTTCATAGTAAGAGTTTGAGCTACATAAATTTATACATATTCATTTGCTGTACAGACTATACTATTGAATTTGTTGTTAATCAAACAAATACTATATAATATACTTTAAAATCCTTTAACAACCCATCTTTTTTTAAGTTATAAGATGTTTTATTATGATAATCACAAATTACTTTTAAACATTTTTTGAAATTGTGCAAGTTGAGTCACGCCTTAACGCACGTTTGCACAGGCACCTCAAATGACCAACGCAAGATGTGCTCTTTAAATTTGGTGAGGTGTGTGGCGTGCTATGACTCAAATTTATTATGCTCCAACTCATTACTTTAGTTTTTTTTTGTTCCTTCTTAAATTCACAATCCTACTTCGCTCAAGCCCGCACTCTGCGTGCAGATGTGTGATCTCATCTCTCACAATAATATACTAATCGGTCGTTCCAGTGTTGCCGCCATTGGTGGTGCCATTTGCTTCCATCATTGTCTCCATTGCGACATTTTGATCAATACAATGACCCCCTCTAGCCAACGACCTTCCCTCTCACGGAAACACTGGCTATCCCTAGCACTATTGTTGCCCCCATCACTTATTGCTCCTGTTTCCACAGTCATCTCCTGCTTTGGTTGCCATCGCCATCTCTATCATCGTTATCTTCTGCTTTTACCATCTCAATAGTCTTCTTCCACTGCCTCTTCCACTGTTTGTTGCTTGCGCCGCCCTACAACTTTTGCCCTCTTCTCACAAAATTTTCTTCTGCTGTGATTATCTTTATTTTCTCCATTAATTTTTTATATCTGGTAATAATGTTTATATCCAAAATATTTTATTTTTTTTAATATTTATAAATAGTTAAATTTATTTGAACTTTACGTCAAAATTTTTAGTCAAGGATTTTTGTAAGAAATAGCTAGAGACAAGGACAAATTCATAAGCCATTGGAAGAATACGATGTGGAGACATAACATGAAAGACGATATTGATGTAATGAGAAGATGTTTGTATTGCAACTAATGTGACAAGTTAGTTAAAGCGGGTGTAACAAGGATGATGGAATACCTCTCTAGCTCATATAAAATGGTAGCACTATGCGCTAAAGTGTCAGAAACAATACAAGTGGAGATTCAATCATACATGAATAAGTGGATGATGTCAAAGCATCTTATACAATGATAATTTGATATTAGAGTTGATGTTTGCTTTTATTAGTGTGTGCAGTGACAAGGACTCATCATATTTGCCATAAATATTTAGTAGATGTGCAAGAGGTCTTATAAACCACTAAAGAGTAAATGTAGAACATAACAAGGGTCAAGAAGAGAAGATAGCTACAACTCAGAGGTTGTCTCTAGAGCCTATTAAAGGCACAAACATGTTTGGATGGATATTGAGAAATTTTTTTATGAGAATGCGATTACATTCATTACGGCAACCTTACCTTCTTATTTTAATATGATTTGTTCTATGGTTGCTAATGGTTGAGGGATGAAACTCTTGTCTATGTATGATTGAGGACATGGGTGTTGAAGGAGTTGAGTAATATAGAGAAAGACAGAGGAGATTACAAGGACGTGGAGTTGAACTGGAGTAACAATCATATTCGGTGGTTAGTCTGATATAAAAAAATAGAAGTTCGATTAACATTTTAATAGCTAATATCATACTAAATATTTGATAAATTGAAGGATGCAGACAATATTTTTGCATTGCTTTTGTGATAGAGGATATTGGAAAATATTTGGTGATCTAAGTTGTGACAGACAATGCTAGTGCTTAAAGAGTTGTTGGAAATAAGTTGACAGAGAAGAGAAAGTATCTTTATTGGACTCCATGTGTTGTATACTGTATAGTCCTAATTTTAGAGAAGTTTCGTGACACACACTATCATAAAAATGCCCTCACAAAAGCAAAGTAATTAGTAAATTCATTTAAAATCATTATTGAGTTTTATCATTGATGAGAAGTTTTAAAGAAAAAACACCACAACCCATTACAATAACATTTGGTACAACCTATTCGACTTAATAGAGCATGTTGGAAGTTAGGCAATTATGGAATTTTATGTTCACTTTCACTCAATGGCTTAGTTGTACATGGACAAAAAATATTAAGGGAATTTATTTAAATGAAAGCTTTTATTTTAGTATCACATGCAATACCAATCACAATGCTATTGGATTAAGATGAAAATGTTAGTTATGAACTTTATTTACAATGTAATGGTTAAAGCCAATGAATTAATAACCTATAACTTTGGAGGAGTGAAGGCGTGCTATAGGGAGATTTTGGATCTAATTGATTGAAGATGAGAGCTTCACCTCCATCGCAATTTGTATACTATTCAATATATCGAGAAGTCTATCAATTCTGGATGAAATTGGATCTATATCATTGAATGGATAGATTGATTACTGACCAAACTAAAAGTGCTTAATATGCAACTTATTCCATTTAGTAATAAAGACGGGTTTTTTGGGCTATATCAAGTTAAAAATACTGCTGTAAAATTTTATTCATATGTAATTTTTAATATTTAATATTTAATATTTTCATTAAAATAAGCAAGAAGCTTTCAAAATTTTAATTTTAAAGTTACAACTAATTATATCATTCTTTTTCAAATATATTTGCATTATGGATCCAGTTTGGTGATTACACTTTAAAAGATATAACATTTTACTGTTAAAGTATGATACCTATATAGCTCGTTATTTTGATGTGAGCATAACTGAAGCACATACAATCAAGTTCACACAAAAAGAAAAATTTGTCTGATCACCTTAAGGTGGTATATATAATGTACAATTAAAGATTAAATGATAGACATATGAAAAAATGATTTGAAGAATGTGGAGTACCTCTTATTATGTGAAGATATGCCATTGAATGATGATGATTTATAGATGATGACAAAGTCACATCATCTGAGTCACGAAAAGAAGATTTGACCGTTGATTTTTTTGATAGAGATAGGAACAACTCTAGTATATCAAGTATAAGACAATAATAGATAAAAGGCAAATGTTTTTGGTATCTATAAGTTGACTTATGTTTTAATTAATGTTCTAATTACATAGAAGTGGATCTATCGATAATGAAGTGGATCCATCGATAAAGAAAGCTTCTTCATCATACAGTTTTCATACCTTTGAACTGGCTGTCATTGTAGTCTAAATGTTTTGATTGTATGACATAATGTGCCAGTTCTTTTTTCAACGAAACCAAACCGTAGCATGATTAGAGTTAAACCTTTTTTCATGTCTTTCCCTAGTACGACTTGGTATTCCTATTACTTCATATTTGTAGCGAGAAGTTTTGAATTTATTTTTTGAATGATCTTCAATTCACGTAATCTATGCTCTCAAGAGCCCAAAAAGTTTAATATTGTACTACCTGATAGAACTTGGATGCCACCTAATTTAACACATGTAAGATATTTAACTTGAACATCAATAATTCTATCAATAATGGAAGTGCACTTTCATTGCATCTTTGTACCCTCACAGTGGCTCACCTTGGCCTACAGATTGTAAGAATATGACTAGGTGATCCATTCTATGCAATAAAACAAAGCCAAGTCATTTTACTTGCCAAAGGACTTGTACCTAACTAGAGGGCACCCCTTTTCATAGGTCTTGCCTAACCAATGTGCTTTGGTTTCTTTTCATCACCTACACCCTCAAGCTTAGTAATCAAATTCTTGAAAAATAAAGAATCAATATTTTATAAGCTAAGTGCACTCAACCAATGAAATTTAGTGTCACATAAAATGCTTATAAGAAAGATATAATTGGCACAAGAGGAACAGTGCTTGAAACTCTCGATGAACCATCACATTCATATGCCTAAATTTTCTAGCATTAATATAAACTCATTCAGATATAACTTAATATACATGTTTAATAATTGCAATGTGATAAAGATAGGATAGGCTAATCAATCATGTATAACAACTCTATCTCGAGCTTAACCTTTTATGCTTATTTTCTTTAGGTTATTTATCGAGATGTTATCCACTAAATATAATTGAATCATTGAGAGAGTATTTGCATCCATTATTTTTGCTTGTTTAGGGATTTTTGAGTGTCTGAACAATGGAAAAAAGGATTCATGTAGCTGATCCCATTTGGTGGGATAAAGGCTAGTTGTTGTTGTAGGCATATTTGAGTGCCCTCATTAGTTCCTTTATTAGTTTTTGTTAGACTAACATAGCTTACAGAGCTCTAAACTTATTCAGCCATTAAATTCCTATATCATATATGTTATTGCCATTATAGTTTTCATTAAGTTTTGATACCAACTGGTAGGAAAACTTGCTTGATCATACAAAAGTAGCTATTGGGAATTAGTTTGATTAGCTAAGTAATAATAACGAGATTAAGTCAAGCAAAATTCACCATTCTGTATGAGCTTGCTCAAAATAATTGTCTAATCTTATGGGTGATGAGAGATGAATCAATCCATTATTAAGAAGCCACATATATTTACAAATAAAAGTCACAAAAATGTTACTCTATGCACTCAAATTTACTTCATCACTTGATAAAAGAGACCCCAAATATTTTAAGATTAACTAGAAAAAACTCAAAAGTCCTATGTACAAAGATCATATAGAGATAATAACTATAGGATTGTGTGCACTTATTCCGTAATAATAAAGCATGTTGTGTTAGACATATGTACTTATTCGACATGCACTGGCATGTATCTAACATGTATCAGCGTGCCCAATCATAGGAATTAAAAAGATTTAATGGATATGTATGTCTGACATTGTCGCGAATGATAAATTTTAATTTTAAAAATATAGTATATAAGTAACTTAAATAGTTTTTTTTTTCCTTGATTTTGAAATATATAATGTAAATAATTTAATACTAAGCAACTCTAATATTTTTATTTGCCCTATTTTTCTTTTATTATTTTTATTATATTTTTATGTATTTCTCTACAAAAGTTTTATTTTTAAACTTAAACTAACAATCTATATATATTCTTCGGTATCATGTGACCTTTCTTCTTTAATTGAGTTTTGGGCATCAAGTTAATCTGATTGTATTTTAACTTTTATGAGCAATTGAAACAAATTTATCATTATTTGAAAACATTTTGTATTTATTTTTGTGTGTAATTATTATACAATTTTTTACATTTTCAGATGTAATATTACAATGGCATTTTAAATGCATCTCTTTCTTTTATTTTCAATAATAAATGTGTCCTATATCCATGTCAGTGCGTGATAGCTGATTATCTCTGTTCGGTCACTTCTCAAAGAAGTCTCCTCTTTTGTTTTTTCAGTTTTCAACAACAGTTGGCTAAATCCTAAAGCACACACTTGCCTCATCTTCTCTTTCTATTTGTAGGAGTTTAAATTTAAATCAAAATCTAATTCAAATTTTGATTTTGAGCTAATTTATAATAATCAAATTTCCAACAAAGTTTTTAAATCATTTTTATAAAAAAAAATATTTTGTTAAAGTTATATTTCTATGTAAAATTATCTTTAAATTTTGTACTTATTTTCATGGCAATGGATCTGATATTCTACTTTCCATTAAATTTAGTGGGATCCATTAACAATGTTGTGGCAATCTTATCACAACAAGTCTTAATGTTGGTTCTTAGTTTTATTTTTTTTTTATATTTTTGTCTTCATCATTTTTTTTGGACTTCAAGAGGCATTTAAGCTGTGATTTTTATTCCTGTTACAGCTTCGTCTATTTCCTAATTTTGTGTACAACTGGTCCAATGTGCCTCTGTTATCTCATTTATATATTGCTTAATCCTCCAAAATTCTTTATTCGTTATTATTATTATTCGCTCCTACATTAAAAATTCTTTTTTATGCTCTCCGATGCCTCTTATCTTTCTGTGTTTCTCTCCAATGTATAAACTTTTCTTTTAATTAAGTAGAATTTTCATTAATTAGGTTTATGCCATCTATGATTTGTATAAAGATAGTTTTCCCAATTTGAATATTTGTTATGCATGTTAATTGCAAAATGCGAGCTTATTGATTTTCAATGTAACCACTGGTGTTGGGAAATTGTTTATTAAAGAATTTACTCTCAACTGTTGTTTTTACTGCCTCGACAGCTCCATTACAAGTATCTTTGATAAATCTTATTTCTTAGATACACTCTAAATCTACACTTGAAATACTTGAAGGTAAATGCAATGCCTGTGAAAAACTTTGCATCATTTTCTCATGTATTCCATTTTTTTTATGTTTCATTTTGAAACCAAAATAATTTCTATTTTTGATTTTTCTAGCATAAAATTAAACTAATATTTTGGATATGAATGTAGTATTCTGTATTCTTTAGTCCATCATTGTATCTCAACTTCGCTGTGTAGAGCTTAATCTTTGTTTACTTTTAATTGCCATTGTTTTGAAGGGCATATCATTTAGTTTTGAATTTTAGGCCAATATGCATGTTTTAGTTTTATAGCTATCCACATTTTTTATTGACTGGCTGGTTCTCACTCTCTAGGTTGATATACAGCCTCCATTTCACCAACTCCCACATTCGTGATAGATAGATCCTTTTGAGTAGCATGTTTCAAATATCTGAAGGGCTTACTAGAAACCAGTTTTGTTGCTTTATGCTTCAAGTTTTTCTGATGCACTCCATTTTGTGATCTCCCTTTTTTCTTCAGTGAAAAAAAACATAAGCTTTTTAATGTCATCATTTTCATAAAATGGCAAGATATCCAATTGTTATAAAGTTCTTCCTTTTTTTAATAAAACGATGGCTTATGTTGATTCTTGTAATGGCAGAATGTTCCATATGTGTTCGTTCGTTCAAAACAGGCTCTTGGAAGAGCTTGTGGGGTAACAAGACCTGTGATTGCTTGTTCAGTTACCAGCAACGAGGGCAGCCAACTGAAATCACAGATCCAGCAACTGAAGGTAATATGTGATGACTTTCCGTTTAATGATCCTTTAAACATTAAACTCAAACATTTACATAAAGCAAGCGCTTTGTTGTCAAAAAAAAAAAAAAAAACGATTCAATTGTGATTCATCTAATGTCCTAGAAGATTTTTTTATGGAATTTGCTAGAAATCAAAGTGGTTTTTTGTTCAGAATGAGTTTGGTTAGAAGTAAAAAAAGCAACTAATGAGCTCAATGTTACTTGGATTGAACTTAATTAAGCCAAGCTCAGATTATATTGTAGTCTATATATATATGTGTGTGTGTGGGAGAGAGAGAGAGAGAGAGAGAGAGAGTGAATTAGTTGATTCAGAATGTATAATGCATGTTGGATTAAGAATGTCTTAGATGATTCAGAATCAATCATTGTATTTGAGCCATGCTTGCAAAAATCAAAATCAAATTTATCATGACTCGACTCAGGGCTGAGTATCAAATTGAATTGCATCAAGGAGGTGTTGAACCCGAGTCTGATCAGCTCGATATCATCTACCCTACTTTTGAGATTATTTTTTGGCACTATTGCTTTACTTTTTTTTTTTTTTTTTGCTTGAATGCTATTATTATTATTTTTATTGAATTAGCTTAAAAGCGCATAATTCCCGTAATCTACAGGATGCAATTGAGAAGCTGCTCATCTAAATGGTGAAACATTCCAGAATGAAGGGCCTCGGTAGAAGAGTTGTTTGGAGGCTTGGACTGATATTCTGTAGGCTTCTTAAGATTTTAGTATTTCTGGAACCAGATGCTTGTTCCTAAGAAAATATGATGTCTACAGTGTATGATATTCCTTATCTGTAGTTTGTAAACTTAAGTTAGTGTGTGCTTCTCAAAGCGTATGAATGTGCATTTTCTTGAAGTATAAAATTATACATATTGCATTAAATAAAAGATTGTAAGAGCCTTCATTGAAACATAAATTTCTAAATTTTCATAAAACTATTAAAAAGATGATTTCAATAAATCTATGAGAATGTTATGAATGATTATTTTGATGGATATATTAGTTAAGATGCACGAGTGTTCAAATTTTATGGATGAAAATAAGACTGATGCCCACTAATTAAAGTTTCCAAATGCTAATATTTAAGGTTGTAGAAGAGGCGATTTGTATATTTTATCTAATCTTGTCTACACTTATAAATTCAAAACATTTCTCATCCATTCTCCCTTGAAAGATCGTTATAAATGAATGCTTCGAGAGTCATGATATTCAAACATCTCAAAAAATGATCAGAAGCACGCTCAGATCTCTATACATTAAAAGTTAACTACAGTTCTCTTTCAAAAATGTATTTAGAACTGCTGTTCATGCTTTCATTATACTGTCGTCATCAAATTTGAAAAAAAAAGAAAATGAAAACAATAAAGCTTGGTCGTCTTTCTGGCTAGCTTGTATATGATTGCAACCATTAGGTGGGGATGCAGTAAACATGGCATCTTTGCTTTATACGAGTTAAAGCAATATAATTTGTTTGACTCTAGCACCAATATTAAGTTGGATGGGTGGGGGGAATTGTACCAACTCCGGCACCCATATTAGTGCTAATACAAAACAAAAATTAGCATGTCATGACCTATGTCTATTAAGGCGAACACTTTGGGGGAATGTACCAAGCCAAACATTGTTACTAGACTTGATGCAAATAAGAGATCTAATGCATGCCAACCATAGCATTTATACCAAAGTAGACATGCATGGGGGATATACTAAACCTGGCGTCCATACTAGAAATGATAAAAACCAAAAAACTAGAATATATAAACCCCAATGTTTATTTCAAAGCAAAAATGAATGCGTGAGCGAATCACTAGGATTGGGGGTGCTAGGGTACCAAACCTAGAGTGTATATCATAAATTCAAGGAAAACTAAAAAAAAACATCCTTGATACATGTACCATGGAGGACATATTAGATATATTAAGCCTATGATCTTAACTAATCCACTGCATTAGGAGAAGGGATGTATCATTATGGCATTTATACCATAACAATTGCTATAAGATTGCACCAAGCCTAGCATTTGTATTAGGCCTAGTACACACTTGAAAGATTATATAAACTTTGGCATCGATAATAAGGGCACACATGCCAAACTCAATATAAAGTATATAGATATATATATAACCGACACAAATCTCAAAGTGAACGAACAACCAAAAATAGACATTATAGTTTGGAGTATCAACAATTCTAAGTTATTTTTCATTAATTTTTTGAAGGACTTCTATCTTGTAGTCTTGGATCCATTCCTTTTACTTCATAGTTACTTATTTTAATGGCCCGGATGGCAAGCACATCTTCTTGTTAAGAGGCTAAGATATCTAAAAGCGTCGTTGAATTGGATATTTAAAATAATTATTTCAAGTTTAAAATTTTAAGTTTTAACTTTTGCAGAAAATTTAATGACAAAAGATAATTTATTATAATGCTTATAAAAATTTTAAAGACAATTAAAAAAAATAAAGAGCGCAACATAGAAAGAAAGATGAGAAATTTTTATGTGATTTGGCCAAATCCAAAAATAGGCCTACGACCATGTTGAGCCCTCACCTGCAGAGAATTCACTATATCAAAATCAAGATTATAAAGATTCTATCGTTTTCTCTTATGTCAGATAATTACAACCCTCAGATCTGACACCCCCAAAAGATCTAGGGGTCGGGGTGCTTTTTTCTTGCTCGCTAGAGATAAGATCCGTGTGAGAGATGCAAGAATCCCTCGAAAAGTCCTAAGTGGAAACCCCCTCAGGTGACGACAAGATCCGTACTTGACGAGAAGCAAAGGGATGAAGACCAGTGTGACCGAGCAACACCAAAGCAAGTCGCCGAGAAGTTCAAAGAAATGACTGCATGGCATTATTAATAGACCGAACAATCCCAGAGAAATCGACCGCCCTAAATGACAGACAATTGACTGTTGTGTAATCAGTCAGAATACTTGGACACCTTCCGGCTGCGGGCACGTAGAGTCTGTACAATAAATTATCTTGGGGTGGCCCTCTTTCCGCTAGCAATAAACAGTTGTAATTTTATGCATTATATTATATTTTTCCACTAACCTTGCAATTTTTTGCATTCCTAAAATGAGATCCTTCATCGATAATGATTACTCTTGGCATACGATATCTTGTAAAAATATTTTTGATTAAAAATTTTGAAACACTCCGAGCATCATATCGAGGTAAAATAATTACTTCAATCCATTTTGAAACATAATCCACTGCAATCAATATATACACAGATCCAAATGTAGGTATAAATGGTCCCATAAAATTCAATCTCCATGCATAAAAAAATTTCAATTTCAAAATTAAAATTTAGAGGCATTTCATTTTCTACTCTACGACACCTATCACATGTTTACACACACACACACACACACACACACACACACACACACACATATATATATATATATATATATATATATATATATATCTATATATATATATATATATATATGTATATATACACATATATATATATATATATATATATATATATATATATATATATATATATATATATATATATATATATATATATATATATATATATATATATATATATATATATATATATATATATTAACATCTCTAAATAGAGTAGACCAATAAAATCCAGATTTCAAAATTTTATGAACAGTTCTATCATTCCTAAAATGACATCCAAATTCAGAATCATGATATTTTTTGGATAGTTTCCTGAGTTTCTTTATAAGACACACATAGTCGCATTACTAAATATTTGCATTGTTTGTAAAAATATGGGTCATCCCAAAAATAAGATTTTGCATCATGAATGAATTTATTTTTCTGTTGTTTTGTCAGTCTATATGGTAAAATATTACTAACAATATAATTCAAAGTATCAGCATACCACAATATTTCCCTTCCTTTTATAATATAAAGTTATTCTTCAAGAAAAGTTTCATTAATATCTTTTTTCAAATCAAGTATTTCTTCCTATTCTAGCTTAAATAGATAATTAGTAATTTGATTATCAAACTATTACAAAATCAAACTCTTGCATCAGAAGTACCCATATATTTAATATTGGTTTCACATTCTTCTTTTGCATTAAATATTTAATAGCCGAGTGGTCAGTATGCACAATCAAAAACATAAACAATGACTAATAACTCTCTTTCAGTAGTGATGTAGTTAATTTGAACATCATTAAAAGTCTTGTCTTACTAGCATAGTATATGATTTTAAAAATCTTGTCATATCTCTGTCTTAAAACAGCTCCAATTGCATAATAACTTGCATCACATATTCATTCAAAAAGTTTCTCCCAATCAGGTGAAACAATTATAGGAGTAGTGATCAATTTTCCTTGAAAGTTTTAATGGCTTTAAGACAATCTTGGTTAAAGTCCAATTTTGTATCTTTTTTCTAGAAGTTGGCATAAAGGCTTTGTAATTTTTGAAAAATCTTTAATATATCGCTGTAAAATCTAGCATGTCCGAAAAAGCTCCTAACTCCTCTTACAGTAGTAGGTGGAGGTAAGTTTGATATAGCATGTATTTTGCAGCATCTACTTCTATGTCATTTTCTGAAATTTTATGTCAAAACACAATTCCTCCTGCAACTATAAATTAACATTTTTCTCAGTTTATACGAGATTAGTCTTTTCACATCTTTTTAAAACTTTCTTTAAATGTTTTAGACATATTTCAAATGAAGTTCTAAATACAGTAAAATCATCCATAAAGACATTAATCCCTTTTTTCAATTAAATCACTGAAAATTGACATCATACATTATTGAAATATTGCAGGTGCATTACATAATCCAAAATGCATTCGCGAAAAAGAAAAAGTTCCATAAGGACTAGTAAATGTTGTTTTCTCTTGATCCTCTAGAGCAATAGATATTTGATGATAACTGGTATATCCATTTAGAAAATAAAAATATCTATGCTCAGCCAGCCTATCCAACATTTGATTCAAAATAGGTAAAGGAAAATGATCCTTCCTGGTGGCAGTATTTAATTTTTTATAATCTATGCAGATCCGCCATTTAGTGACTTGTCTTGTGGGTATTAATTCATTATTCTTATTTTTCATTACAGTCACACCTCCTTTCTTTGGAACACAGTGAATTGGACTCACCCAAGAACTATCTAAAATATGATATATTATTCCAGCATCTAACCACTTTAAAATCTCTTTCTTGACAACTTTTTTCATCATATGATTCAATCTCCTTTGAGGATCAGCTCTTGGTTCATGTTGATCTTCCCTAAAATTCTATGCATAAAAATTGAAGGACTGATTACTTTAATATCAACTAATGTACATCCAAAGAATTTTTTATATCTTCTCAAAGTTTCCAACAACTGTTGTTCTTGTGTATCAGTTAATTCTGAGGATACTATAACAGGTAATGTGGATAAATCTCCTAAGAATGCATAATTTAAATGGGTAGGAAGTGTTTTCATTTCTAGTTCAGGTTTCTCAATAGATGAAATCAAGTTCTTGTTACTTTTTGTAGTATCTAATATTTCAAATTTTTCCTGAACATAATCTAAATTTTCATTACTCACTTCGGTAGATTCATCTTGAATTTTATCCTCATCTCCATATTCCAAATATCATTTTTCAAATTTCTTTTCGGATGTCTTCTTGAAATATTTATGGCTTAAATATTCATTGATATCCATTTTGAAACATTCAATCTCTTGCTCTTTTGCAGGGTATCTCATTGATTTTGTAATATTAAATGTTACATTTTGATCACTAACTCTCATAGTTAGTTCTCATTTCTGCACATCTATCAAAGCTCTTCTAGTGGCAAGGAATGGTCTTCTTCAAATGATAGAAATTTATTTATCTTCCTCCATATCTAATACAATAAAATCCACAGGAAAGATAAATTTATCAACTTTTACCAAAATATCATCTATAACTCCTTTAGGATAAGTAATCGAATGATAAGCTAATTGAAGAGTTATAGTTGTAGGTGACATATCTCCTAAACCTAACCTCTAAAAATTGATAAAGGCATAAGATTAATACTTGCTACTAAATCAAATAAAGATTTTCCAAAAAATCTTTCGCTAATAGCATAAGGAATAATAAAACTACCAGGATTTTTAAGTTATCCTGGAAGCTTTTTCAAAATTTTAGTGCTACACTCCTGACTGAGTGCAACAGTCTCATTATCTACAAAATTTATTTTCTTATTAAGTATATCCTTCATGAACTTCACGTAGCTTGACATTTGTTTCAAATCTCAAAAAAATGGAATGTTTATCGTTAATTTCCTTAATATTTCTAAAAATTTTGAAAATTTGTTATCTTTGTTTTTCCTGCTTCAATCTTGGAGGAAATGGAGGTGGTAATCTTTCTACAGTGATTTTCACTGGTTTAGTAGGACATTCTAACTCAAAATGAAAATCTTCACCAGATTTTTCATTTTTCACCGCATCTTTTTGAAATTTAACTTCCACTTCTTTTTGAACTCTAGTTTCCAATTATTTTCTCTTTCTTAGTTGAATAGCCTTAATTTGCTCTTTTTTCTAATCTTTAGGATTTACTTCAACATTACTAGGCAACGTTCCTGGAGGTCTATTGCTAAGTGCTGTAGCAATACATCTCAATTGATTTTCCATGTTTCTAATTGCAGCTCATTGACTTTTATAATTGGCTTCCCATTTACAATATCAATTCTTCCATTAACAACCGTTTCTCCTTACTCTGCAAATTATTAAAACATGGAGGGTAATAAGGTTTATAAGTTGGATTCCCTTGATTGTTGGAGTTTCCCAATGAGTTCGCAGTGTTGTTTCCCCATTGTGGATTTGCAATATTAGAGTTATTGTTACTCCAACTAAAATTTGGATGATTCTTCCAACTAGGATTATAATAATTGGAATAAGGATTATTATAATGATTATTTATTTCATTTAAGGTCTCATAAGAAGATTGAGATTCTATCATTTATTCCAATGAGTTTTCCTCAAGCACATGTGATGTCTGAGAATAATTCATTCGATATTGATCTATCTTACTTGATATAGTAGCTATTTGGGCAGCTAACATAAATATTACATCCAAATCATGAATACTAGTTACTCTTTTTGGATTTACCTTTTTTGAGGGCCATTAAAAATTATTAGTAGTCATTTTTAAAATTAAAGAATATGCTTCACAAATGGTTTTGAAATTAATTATTCACCAGCATCCGCGTCATTATTAATCTAAAAGATCCAACCAATATATTATAAAAAGTTTGAATTATTAACCAATCTGACAACACCTAGTGTGGACACTTCCTAAGGAGATCCTTAAATCTTTCCTAGGCTTCATAAATTAATTCTCCTTTAAACTGACAAAAATATGTAATATCGTTTATAAGCTTAGCAGTTTTTGAAGGTGGGAAATATTTAGATAAAAGTTTTTGTGATAAGTCTCCCAAAGTTCTGATAGATCCAAGTGCTAATGAGTTTAACCACATCTTAGTTGTATCCCTTAGTGAAAAAGGAAAAAATCTAAGTCTGACGTCATCATTCGACACTCCATATTTAAATGAAACACACAATTCTAGAAAACTAGCAAGGTGTAAATTAGGATCTTCAGTTGGTGTTCCTCTAAATTGATTGTTTTGTATCATTTAGATAATAGCAGGTTTAAGTTCAAATAACTTGCCCGCTACAACAGGTTTTTGTATACTTAAATTGATTTCATTTGCTGTAGGATTAACATAATCTCTTGAAGGTCTTTGATGATGTTCATTTTTATTTCTAGTATTAATTGAGTTTGAAGCCATTTTGCTAAAATGATCTATCTCTTTTTGTTGTTTTTAAATTTTTCTAATAGTTCTTTCTAACTCCGAATCATAAGGTACAAAATTGTCAGGTCTTACACTATGCATAAACAAACATAATAAGTAATTAAAATAAGAAAACAAACTAAAATATGAAAATATTTGAACTAAACTACAAATAAATTTTTTTAAATAAAATAATTTAAATTATAAAATAACTTACTAATACTTTCCATTACTTCACTGACAACGACGTCAAAAACTTGATGCGCCCCTAGTGTGTGCTGTTTTTCTGCGTGTTTTATGAAAATTTAAGTCCCCAACAACGACACTAAAAACTTGATGCGGGCAGATTTAGTGTTCTATTTTTTTTTGTAAATATTTTTCAATATTACAAAATACACACGATAGATATAATAGTAAATATGCAATTTAATCTCAACAAAAATAACTTTAATGAAAATAGTTTTATTTTTTTAAATATTTAAACTGTCAAATCCCCTAAAAATAACGCAAGTATACATATCTCTCAAGTAATAAAGGGTTCTAATGGAGTCCTAGATATTGATTCCATAGGAAATTTGAAAATGCTTATAAGTAAATTCTTATAATTAATACAATTTAAACTACAAAAGTGAAGTACAAAATTCAAATCTATAGTAAATGAGTGATAGCTAAATAAAATGCAATTAAAAGAAAAGTTAATTAAACTAATTGTTAAACTTTCAAAAGTAAACTTATCAGAACTAAACAAAGTTTTTGGAACGAAGGGTTCAAATTTAAGAAAACATCCTTCCCTTTTATAATGAGTATATGGATTGTGAAGAATTTAAAATCATTTAAAAAAATATATAGAAATTATTTTGTGCCAAATAAGAGCAATCCTATTCTTTACCCTCTTTCAAGTGCATAAAAAACATTGATTAATCCAGTGTTTGGTCCATAATTCAGTGTTTAGGTTGGGAGGATGCCAGCTGCACTCCAGAGCTCCCACTACTCCCTCCCTTGAGGGCTAATAATCTCGCATTAGTTTTCAATCAACTGGACCAAATTTGAGATTTTAATCTGTCACATTAAAATCTCCAATTCTGCATCCAATAAAGTATATTCTTTATTTGTTTGCACTCGACCTCATGAATGACATCCTCTCCCATGGAATCAAATATGATTCTCCTTGTGTTGTAGGAATCATATCCCTTCCAGAACATATGTTTCTCAACACATTTTAACATTTTAATTGACCATATTGAAAAGTAAATAAAGATCATAGTTTAAACCATCACAAATTTTTGACATTTAAAATTGTATAAAACAAAATCAATACTTCACAAAACCAAATCTCATTGTAGGGAGAAGGATAGAGAAGACTACTCCGAATTCATGAGCAGGATACAACAAAACATAAATTTCATATATAAAAATAAGTTTACAAAAAAAATAAAAAAAATAAAACTTATCTCACAATCCTTCCCAAGCAAATCCTTAAAAGTTCACTTCAAGCACTTTCCCTCTTTACAAGCACTCTCAATTCTCTCTTAGAAAAGTAATGAAGAAGAAATCTATCACCTTCCCTCACCTCTTACTATTCTTGAAGAAAACTTTTGAATTTCTCTCTCTCTCTCTCTCTCTTGCCTTCTTCAAAAATCCCTCACTCGCCTCTTACTCATGCCCCCTCTCAAGCTCTAGACTTCCCTCTCTTTTATTAGAGGCTACCTCCCTCTAAAAAGAATTCAAAATTTTCTCCAAATATTCTATCTAAAAGTCAACCCTTTTGAATTCAAAAGACATGTTTATTGATTCAAGAGACATCTCCCTTCATAAAAGAACCTTCTAAAGTGTCTAGATACATTGAATCACTCCATATGGTGTTTAAACAAGTGTCTCTTTCAAAATTCATGCAAAATTCATCCCAAACCACCTTGATCCACAAAAAGTCATCTCCAGCGCTTCAGGCAATGACACCAACTTGCTTAAGACCGCGTTGTTCTGGGTTTTGGCGCTTTAGATGCCAGCTCTCTGTCAAATGGAGCTTCAGGCACCAGTTCTGGCTCTTCAGGAGTTAGCTCTCTGTAAAGTGGTGCTTCAGGCGCTAGTTCTAGCGCTAGAATCTCAAAATTTGCTATTTTGGCTACAAAATTTATCCTTTTTGCTACTTTTGCTCCAAATGCCTAAAACTAATATACCTGCGATAAAAAAAATGAAAATATCTGTCTTTAAAGTGCAATATCACAAAAAATAAGCATAAAATGTATACTTAAAATAACATATTATTTTGGAGTATCAGGTTTCACTTAAGTTTTAACGTCTATTTCAAATTTTATGGGTTGAAAAATTTGAGGTTGTTTAAAATTTATTAACCGATTAATTTTTTTTGTTTTGGAAGATCCAATCAAGATTCTATGGTTCCATCGCCCCAGAACATTGTGTTTGTAGTTTGATCAATTACAAGTGACTGGAAGATATTTTGTTAGCAACCATGGGTTGTCTCCTCCAAAACATCTTCTCAGTACAGGTTTCTTTTAGGCTCCAGGATTAAGTTTTAATGTTGTTTAAGGTGAATTTTAGGTCCTTTGTGTTTTAGAATAATTCATGTCAAGTTGAACTAATCTAACATAAGGTTCCAAATAACTTATGTTAACCTAAATTATGTTGGCTTTAAAGTTCAATTTGGTTTGATTATGGTGTAGGGTCACTTAGACTCAATTTGGGTTAAACCTAAGGTTTAGAGTCACTTAGGTTCAATTTGGGTTGAATCTAGGGTTTAGGGTCACTTAGGTTCAATTTGGGTTGAACCAAAGGCTTAGGGTCATTTAGGTTCAATTTGTGTTGGACATAAGTCTTAGGGTTGGTTAGGTTCAATTTGGTTTAAACCCAAGCTTTAGGGTCCATTATATTCAATTTGGGTTGAACCTAAGGTTTAAAATTAGTTACATTCAATTTGGGACTTAAGGTGTAAGGTTGACCAAAAGAAAATATGTTGAGATTTTCAGACCTATTTTACACTGATTTTGATGATATTACACTTTAAAGAAATGTATTTTTGTTGTTTTGTTGCATGTATGTTGAATTATGGTCATTGGAGCAAAAAGATGTAAAAGGAGCAAATTTGAAGCGAAAAGGACCAAAATATGAAGATTTTAACTAGGGCGCCGACGGTAAGCCCAATGACACTGACGACGGGTTTTTCCGAGAGTTCAGAATCAAATATTCCAGAAGGCCGCCGACAGCGAGATCGGCGGTTATCTCAACAGGTGCATTGAATGTGGATGATTTTTAAGGGGATGCTTAGGTAGCTCTTGGAAAAGCTCTTCTACAACTTTAAGAGAAACTTTTAGTCGAAAATTAGAAAGGTGTAGAGTGTAGAGAGTTTAATTTAGGGTTAGATTATGAGGAATTCTTCGAGAGTTTGTAAGAGTGGAGGGAAAGTAAGAGATTTCTTCCTCCTTGCCGCTTCGAAGAAAAATTTTGTGTACTGTAAAGAAAGGAAGAGATTTAGAGAAACTTCGAGGAGTTTGCTTGGAGAGGAATTAGAGATAAGTGGTATTTACTTATAATAGTTTGTATGATTTTGCTTTTATATATAAATTCCGAAGTTTGTCGTATCTTCCCCATGAGTTCTGAGCAGTTTCCTTTATCTTTCTCCTTTTCTTGAGATTTTGTGAAATGGTGATTTGAATTGGTTGAGCCTTGAGAATGTTAAAGAAGTTGTGATGATCTTTTCACTTCAATCTTAATTTACTTTCAGTCTGGCCAATTGATTTGTTAAAATATGTTGAGTTTTACAACTAAAGTGAAGATTACATCCAAGATTCAGGGAGGTCAAAGTCATTGAAAGGTGGGTGAAAATAAATAGGGAAATAAAATTATCGAGAGTAGAATTGGAAATTTTTGAGTGACAGACTAAAATCGTTAATTCGGTCCTATTGTTTGGGTGCTGAAGTGTAGATGTTAGCACTCAGGTGAGGGGAACGTGGGAGCTCCGAAGTGAGAGCCGGTTTCCTCCCAGTCTAGCCGCAGATTCAGTAAACAAGCATAGGATTAGTCAATGTTCTTTATGCATGGACTAAAGGGTAAAGAATAAGTATGCTCCTATTTGGCACAATCCAATTTGAACTAATTCACATTATCCATTCACTTTAATTTCTTGATAAGGAGAAGGATGCTTTCTTATCTATTGAACTTCACATTAGAAACTTTATTAGTAAAATTAGTTATTTAAGAGTTATTAAAATTACATATTTATTTCAATTGTCTATTAGTGGTAGATAAGCAATTTGAACTATATTTTTGTGATTAAGTATTGATTTTCTAAAATCTTAGTTCGTATCTTCTAATATTACTCCTTGTGGGATCGATATCCAAGACTCCATTAGAGCTTTGTATTACTTGAGCGATACGTATACTTGCGTTGATAAGTGTGACTTTGCAATTATTGAATATTTTATATACATCTTTATTGAATCTATAACCACTGTCAAGTTTTTGGCGCCGTTGCCGGGGAATTAAATATTCTAGCAGCAGTATCAAATTCTTGTATTTTTAAGCATATATAAAGTCGCTGTTAAGTTTTTGGCGCCGTTGTCAGGGAGTAAACAAGAATCATAATTAGAGTAACAGACAAATTAGGACTATTAGAAAACTTTTACTAGAATTGCAACTTATTTTCATATTTAGTTAATTGTTTTTCTGTGTACTGATTTCAATTGTATGCGTAAATTTGGACCTAAAAATCTTATACCCTATGATTCAGAATTAAAAAGCAATGTTAGAAGAATTAGAAAACTAAGAAGTGAACTTAGAAATCCTGAAACAATGGAAAACAACGTGAACAATCAATGAATAGAAAATGAACACCAACCTGGACCTCTATGAGATTATGCAATTCCTACAACAGATGAAATTCACTTATCTATCCAAAATCATGATGTAGCTGCTAATTCAATTGAGCTTAAATCTGCTATTATTCAAATCGTACAAAACAATCAATTCGAAGGTACACCAAATGAAGATCTTAATTTACACCTCGCTAGTTTTTTAAGACTTTGTGCTACCTTTAAATATGACAGAGTTTTGAACGATGCTGTTAGACTTAGACTTTTTTCTTTTTCACTTAAGGATAAGGCTAAGATGTGGTTAAATTTGTTAGCACCTGTATCTATTGTAACTTTGGGAGAACTTTCACAAAAATTTCTATCCAAATATTTCCCTCCATCCAAAACTACTAAACTTAGAAATGACATAACATCGTTTTGTCAGATTGATGAAGAGTCGATATATGTAGCTTGGGAGAGATTTAAAGATCTTCTTAGAAAGTGCCCTCATCATTCGTTACCAGATTGATTGATAATTCAAAATTTTTATAATGGATTAGTGGGATCACTTAGATCAATTATAGATGCTGCGACCGGTGGTTTTTTAATGTCAAAACCTTTTGATAAGACTTATTCTTTAATAGAGAAGATGACTATCAACAATTTTCAATAGCCCTCTGAACTGGTAAATCCTAAAAGTGTAGCTAAAATCCATGATTTTGATACAATATCTATGTTAGCTTCGCAGATTGTTGCAATATCAAAGTAATTAGATCATTATGGAATGAATTATTCTCCACACCTACTATGATGGAAGATAATTCATCTGCGTAATTTGTGGATGTTCAACCTTCATATGAGACTTTAAATGCTATTAATAATAGACCCGACAACTCTTATTCGAACTATTATAACCCAGGTTGGAAGAATCATCCTAATTTTAATTGGAATAACAATTCTTCTACAAATCAATAATGTGCGAACAACCTAGTGAACCCATTAGGAAATTCATCCAACCATTGAAATGTTAATTATAGACAATAACACTTAAATTAAGGAAAATAAGTTGTCTATGGAAGTGTTGACCTCACTTTTGGTTGAGGTCTAGAAACTTCTTTAGTATCCTAGGTCTAGCCATAGGACTTTCCTATTGACTAGTCTTAGAAAACTAGAAAACGTACCCCCACCATTAGAAATTCAAAACTCTTCTCTTTACTTAACTTGAAGTTCCACATATTATTCTTAACCTCTAGCATATAGTAGGTAAGATCATTATGAGAGAATTCAAGAAGAGTTCCTATAGGACTACTTGGCCTTAGGATTGACACTGCATATTAGTTTGAAGTTAGGGTGCACAATATCCTCACAATATTCTGGCTAAAACCAATCCATAAGGACCCAAAATGAGGGTTTTATTGATCCACAGTTCATTTAGAATGGATATTTATCTAATTCTACTTGAAATACTAATCTTGGGTCTTTTTGCCTCAGACACTCCCAAATTACCTAACTGCCCTTAAGACTATTCTTTAACCCAAAATTCAAAAATCCCATAAATTACCATAAAATCCCAATAAATCCCAAATATTTTTAATTTTATTTCTTTCAACTACCACATGGCCCAATTTGGTCAATTTGGCCATTTTTGACCAAAATACCCTCAAAATTGCCAAAATTATAAAAATACCCTTGACAACCCAAACTTTCCCAAAACCACCAAAATCACTCCAAATGTCCTCAAATCCCATTTGGACCCATCAATTGGATTCAATTTGACCA
>NEWO01000633.1:335027-362118 GCA_003013225.1 Phalaenopsis aphrodite
ATGGATGTCATAACTTTCTTTAGTTTATTTGATCGAGCCTCACCCTCAATTCTTGTGTTCATCCTTCGGGATAGATACACGATTTGAGGTAAATCGCTCTTTTATTTAAACTATGAAAATTATGGGGTCAGTTTGACTTCATCTTTTTCAAAACTAAAATTTTTAACGTCCTTCCGAAGCGGGTAACGGGATTTCAATTCTGATGACCGACAGCTTCTTACGGGCAAACCCCACACCAAAATTAGTGCCGACAGGAAGAGATGATATTAAACATGGGTCAACAATTATAGAATCATGAAAATCAATTACAAATTCAAGAAAATCAGTTACAAAATCAAGGAACTGCTATCATGAATATTAAAAGTCAATTGAGGCATATCACTACTGCGCTTAGTAACCGAGCATTAGGAACTTTTTCTAGTACTGTGGAACTTAATCCTAAAGATCAAGGAAAAGAACAGATAAAAGCGATATAATTACGAAGTGGAAAAGAATTGGAAACAAGGGTGCAGAAAGAAATAGAAACTGAAAAAGAGAAAGTGGATACGAAAAAAGAAAAATATCATGAATTTCCAGATTTAGAATATACACTTACACCAATGGAAATTACTGTGGAGAAACCTCCACCACCGTTTCCTCAAAGATTGAAGCAACACAAAAAGGATAAACAATTTTTAAAGTTTATAGAAATTCTTAAGAAATTAACGGTAAACATTCCCTTCGTAGAAGCTTTAGAGAAAATGCCCAATTATGTGAAGTTTTTGAAAGATATTTTGAAAAAAAAGGAAGTTCACTGATAATGAGACTGTTGCACTTATCGAAGAGTGTAGTGCAATTATTCAGAAAAAGCTTCCTGAAAAATTAAAAGATTCAGGTAGTTTCACAATACCGTGTGCTATCGGTGAAAAATTTTATGGAAGAGCTTTATGTGATTTTGGAGCCAGCATTAATCTTATGTCTCTATCAATCTTCAAAAGATTAGGATTAGGAGAAGTCTCACCTACTTTTGTAACTCTTCAGTTAGCGGACCGTTCAGTTACTTATCCTAAGGGAGTTATAGAAGATGTGTTAGTAAAAGTTGATAAATTTATATTTCTTGTGGATATCATTATTTTAGATATGGAGGAAGATAAAGAAATATCTATCATTTTAGGGGGACCGTTTTTAGCTACTAGAAAAGCTATGATAGATGTTCAAAAGAGAGAATTAACTATGAGAGTTAACGATCAATAAGTGACTTTTAACATTGCAAAATCTATGAAATACCCTGCTATTGAAAGAGGTAATGAATGTTTTCGCATGGAAATTAGTGAACATCTATTGAATGAGCATTTTAAAGAACATTATGAAGAGAAAAAACAATTTGAAGACAAAGATGAATTTATTTTAGACGAAATAGAAAATTAAGAATTAGATTATGTTCAGGAAAGATTTGAGATGCTAGATATTATAATAAATGCTGATAAGAATTTAGTTTCGTCAATTATAAAACCATCTGAACTTGAGTTGAAAATATTGCATAACCACTTGAAGTATGTGTTTCTGGGAAACTCATCTACACTACCTATTATTATATCTTCAGAATTAAATGAATTGCAAGAGCAAAGACTTTTGGATACATTAAAAAGATAAGAAAACTTTTGGTTGGACCTTAGCTGATATTAAGGGAATCAGTCCTTCGATCTGTATGCACATAATTATACTAGATGAACAATATAAACCAAGAGTTGATCCACAAAGGAGATTAAACCCAATGATGAAAGAAGTGATCAAGAAAGAAATTTTGAAATGGTTGGACACTGGAATTATATATCCTATTTCAGACAGTGCTTGGGTAAGTCCAATTCATTGTGTTCCTAAGAAAAAGAGGAGTGACTGTTGAAACAAAATAGAGTAATGAATTAATACCTATCAGTCAAGTTACTGGGTGGCGTATTTGCATTGATTTTAAAAAATTAAATACTGCCACTAGAAAAGATCACTTCCCTTTACCATTTTTAGACCAAATAGTAGATAGACTTGCTTGACACAAATATTTTTGTTTTTTAGATGGATATACGAGTTACCATCAAATTCATATTGCTCTTGAGGATCAAGAAAATACAACATTTACTCGTCATTTTAGATCTTTTGCTATTCGAAGAATGCCTTTCGGATTATATAATACACCTGCAACATTCCAGAGATGTAAAATGTCTATATTTAGTAAGTTAATTAATGATGGATTGGAAGTATTTATGGATGATTTCTATGTATTTGGAACATCATTTGACGCATGCTTAAATTATCTTGAAAAATTTTTGGAGTTATGCGAAAGAACTAATTTAGTTCTAAATTGGGAGAAATGTCAATTTATGGTTGCAGGAGAAATTGTGTTAAGGAATAAAATTTCGGAAAATGTTATGAAAGCAGACCCTACAAAAATTCAAGTTATATCTAAATTAACACCTCATACTAATGTAAGAGAGGTTAGAAGTTTTCTTAGACATGTTGGTTTTTACAGGCGTTTTATTAAAGAATTTTCAAAAATTTCTAAACATCTATGCCAACTTTTAGAAAAGAACAAGAAATTTGAATTTAATGAACACTGTTTAAATGCCTTTAAGTTATTAAAAGAAAAACTAATCACAACCCCTATTATAGTTTCACCTAGCTTGAGGAAACCATTTGAAATGATGTGCGATGCTAGTAATTATGCTATTGAAGCTGTTCTTGGACAAAGGTATCAAAATTTTTTTAAAGTTATATACTACGCTAGTAAAACTCGTAATGATGCTCAAATTAACTATACTGTTACTGAAAAAAGAGTTACAGGCCATTGTGTATGCTTTAGACTAATTTAGATCTTATTTAATAGGGACTAAATGTGTTGTGCAGACTGATCACTCTATTATTAAATAACTGATGCAAAAGAAGGATGCCAAACCAAGGTTAATTAGATGGATACTTTTGATGCAAGAATTTGATTTTATGGTTATTGATAGAAAGGGAACTGATAATCAAATTGCTGATCATTTGTCGAGATTAGAAAATTATGAATTATCTGACACCGATAATGAAATTACTGACAGTTTTCCTGATGAACAACTTTATTATATTAATGAGTGGAAAATACCATGATATGCTGATATTGTTAATTATATTGTAAGTGATATTTTGCGACCTATGCTGACATTGCAACAGCAAAAAAAATTCATTCATGATGTAAAATCATATTTTTGGGATGAACCTAATTTATATAAATAATGTAAGGATCTTATTATGAGAAGATGTGTACCTTATGAAGAAACTGAATTAATCATTCAGAAATGTCATGATTCTGAATTTGGAGGACATTTTGGGATTGATAAAATTACTTATAAAATTTTACAAGCTGGATTCTATTGGCCTACTCTCTTTAGAGATGTTTACAGATACATAAAAACTTGTGATCGATGCCAACGAGTAGGCAATATATCTAAAAGAAATGAAATGCCTCTGAATTTCATGTTTGAAGTTGAAATCTTTGATGTTTGGGGATTAGATTTCATGGGACCATTTATTCCTTCATCTGGGAACTTATACATATTTATTGCATTAGACTACGTTTGAAAGTGGATTGAAGCAGAAGCTTTACCTCGTTGTGACGCTAAAAGTGTTTCAAGATTTTTAATGAAAAATATTTTCACTAGATACGGAATGCAGATAATGATTATCACCGACGAAGGATCCCATTTTAGGAATAAATATATTCAGAGATTGGCAGAAAAGTTTAATATTACTCATAGAATCTCTACTTTCTATCACCATCAAACCAGTCGGTTAGCTGAAGTTTCTAATAGAGAAATTAAACAAATACTTGAGAAGACTGTAAACCCTAGTAGAGTAGATTGGTCCACTAGACAGGATACCACATTATGGGCTTACAGAACTGCTTATAAACTTCCTATTGGAATGACTCCTTACATGATAATTTTTGGAAAGACTTGTCATTTACCAGTAGAATTGGAGCATAAAACATATTGGATGATTAAATAATTCAATTATAATTTAAAAGATGCTGGTGAGAAGAGATTGTTACAATTGAATGAATTGTAAGAATTAAGAAATGAATCTTATTATAACAATAAAATTTATAAGGAGAAACTAAAGTTATGGCATGATCGAAAGATTAATCAGAAGAACTTTGAACCTTGACAAGAAGTTTTGCTTTACAATACAAGGCTGAAGTTATTCCCTGGGAAATTGAAGTCTCGTTGGTTAGGACCCTTTACTGTGACTCAAGTTTATACTTACAGAGCTGTTGAAATTAAAGATCGAAAGACTGAGAATAAATTTAAAGTAAATGAACACAGATTGAAGCCGTATTTTGAGGGTAAAAGTCCAAATTTTAAAGAGGTTTTAATGATCAGTCAATCGGAATAATATCTGAATAGGTCGCGCTGACGACGTTAAACCAAACACTTTATGGGAGGCAAACCATAATTATCTTTATTTTTATTGCAATTACAGTAGTTTTATTTGAAATTATTGTTAGTTTGTGGTAGTATTGAACTCTACTACTCATGCTTACCCTTGAATCATCATAAAAATTAGATTCATAGAAAAAATTGGAACGCATTCGAACCAAAGCGAAACTGTGAAATTTTTGCCTTGGGCACCGATGGCGCCATCAATGCCGCCGACGGTGGGTTTTTCCTAAGAGTCCAGGAAATTAATTCTAAAGGCTCGCCGACAGCTCCATCGACGTCGTCGACAACGAGAATGGCGGGATGACAGTTTCTTGAGTTTGAAATGACGGTTTTTGGCAGTTTTAGGCGGGAGTTACTCCCTATAAACTTCCAAATTCGATTCCTAAGTTCGTATTTCTCCAAAAATGAATTGAAACTCCACCAAATTCATCCCTATGGCGTCCAATTCCCCTAAAACCCATAGATTGCGAGACTTCAACCAGAGAAAGTTCATTAGTTCCGAGGCGCAGCGACTCTTCAACAAAGTATTGACAAAGAGGAGATTAATCAAAGAAAGAGGATTTGTGAATCGAGGACTGAACAATCCTTCAAAAGTAATTGAAGAGATGTTTATGAGATGACAATGGGAGATCAATCGTCTTAGAATTCACTTCCTATTCAGCCTTTAGTTTTGGATAAGACACTAGTGATCCTACGCAGAATCAAGAAATTGAAGAAAGAGGTACAAAATGTTATGAATGCAATTGACAATATCTCTGATTTTTTCGATCATCTAGAATGGAGGATGAAAGAACAATTTTCTCACTCTGAACATATCGAAGGAAGTTTGATACGACTGATGAGAAAGATGGGATTGATAGAAGAGGACTCTATTGAAGAATTTCCATACCGACCCTTCTATAAACTTTTCATTCATGTTCAATCAATGGATGATCTCAGAGGAGAAACAAGCATTGAATCAGAAGAGTAGTAGATTTACCTTGCTACCTGTATGTCTATGTGTGTAATTTGATTTGAACTTTGTGTTTGCTTTGCTTTCAAATTTTACTTTTAGATCTCAGTATAGTTAAGATTGAGCATATGATATTTGTTTTCAGTGTTTAGAGTGTTGTGGCTTGGAATGCGACGCTGAATTGATGTATCAAGGTTTAGAAAATACCAAACTTATGTCTGTCTTGTAACGTGTATTGTAACCCTTGGAATTTATATATAATTGTGATGTTTTGTGCTGTGAATGTTTACTTGTGTTAGTACATCATTTAATCAATTAAAATTTATGTCTATAATGATTGAACGGATGTTGTCGAGGCTTGAATTTGATCGAAATCGCAAAAATTTGGAAATTGACCCAGTTTTAAAAATCTCGCCAACGGCGCCGACAACAGATTTTTCCCGAGACTTAGGTTATTAATGCAATAGAGCTCGCTGACGGCGCCGAAGACCCCGTCGACAGCGAGATCCCAAAAATACACTTTTAACCGCAATTTTGACCAGTCAACCGCCACTATTCATCATCCCCTTCCTCTTAAAAAATGAAAATTTTGATCTAGGGCTTGAAGATCTTGGATTTGGGGGCAATTTTAAAGCATTTAGACACCGGATTTTATCATCTCTCAGTAAGGGCTTCACTCCAACATAAAAATACTTGATTTTCACCTTGAATTTCTTCCACATTGAGAAGGTCTGAAAATTTTGAGAATGTGGAGAAAATATTTGGAAGAAATTCATGGAATTTAGTTTGAACACTTGCAGTCACTCTTGGAAGCCATTATTTGAGTATTTGAAGTGTATTTTTAAATTTTTTTTATAATTTTGATTAGATTGACATGGCTCCGCAACAAAAGATGTGACTTGAGTTTGACGAGTCTCGCTTCATCAATGCGAAGGCTCAGTCGAGATTTACATCAATATTTGAAGGGAAGAAATGTATACAAGATCGAGTTTTTGTAAGTCTGAGAGAAGAAATTGAACGAGTTGTTACCGAACGAAGGAGGGAAAACTTCTGTTATACCACCAATAAGGCTGCTGCGAATAATGTGAAAGAATTTTATGCCAATGTGTACTATTATGAGGATGGAACCGTTTGAGTGTGGGGATTTTTTGTTGAATTTAGTGCCGCCCGCATTAACTCCTTTTATGAAGTCCCAGACTCCTATAGCTGCCATTATGAAACCTTCAGTACAATGGAAGGCCAACTGAATGATGTCATCAACTTTCTCACTGTGGAAGATAAAGCAACGAGAACGAGTAAATTTTTCTGCTTCCATGTTGAATGCCACATCTAAAGCAAGACAATATTTTATTTCCTCTACTCTATCTATCACCATAGTAAGGTAACAAGAGATAGAGCTATTCTGAATTTCTGTATTCAAAATAATTGAACTATAAATGTGGGGAGAATTATTTTTAAGAATATATTGACCATGGCAAAGAGTGAAACATGTGGAGGACTGGGACATCCTGGCCTCATTTATGCACTTTGCCAACTTTCTGGAGTTGAGCTGGAGATGATGAAGAATGGGTTTACCCTATGAAACCCATTAGTAAAACTAATTTGAAGACATATGATTACCATGAAAAATGGAGATCTGGGAGTAGGACTCAAGAACCTTTTACTAGTAGAGATATCCCCTCTACTAGTTATGACCTTGCTTCCTCTAGTTCCTCTATCCTAAATGATTTAATGAATGAGTTGACCTTGCAACAAAAGAGTATAGAGCTAATAAATGAAAGAATTGGGGGATTAGAATGTAGACATGATAATGATAGTCAGTACCTACAGAGGCATTCTGACTTTGAGATAGCTTACTACGAAGCTCAGGCCTGACACTACATATGTGAGTCTGATGTTACTTTTCTTGAATGCCCCTGTTATACTCAGTATCAACCCAATCCACCTGCTGACCAGGGAGACGAAGATATAGCATGGGATTTTGATATATAATAGTAATTGATGTATTTTTATTTTTGTAATTTATGTAATAGAGATAGATGTTTGTTTGTTTGTACTTTCATTTTTTTTTATGTTGTAATTGGATAATTTATTATTATTGTTATAATTATTTAGTGTGGTAGTTGAAATTTGCATGTGTAGTTATATTAGATGTTGATTAGAACTTTGTAAAATTGTAATGTGATGTGATTTTTATTTGCATTTTAATATTTTGTAATTGTTTTTTGTTTAGTATTGTGGATGTGTTAGCGAAATATTATGTTTGTATAATGTTTATTTTTGTTCTTATTTCAAAATTTCATTACCTAACAAATTCTCTAATGATTTATATGTATAGAAAGCTCTTGATATTACAGACCAGTTGAAGTTAAAATTTTGAGAAGGACTACAAAAATTTTAGAATGATGACAATGTCTAAAGTACTGAGGTATGATTTATATTTAGAAATTTTCTTTCCACCTGTATCATTCCATATTGAAAAATTTAAGTTTGGGGAGGGAAGAAAAAGATTAACTATTAGATGTTCTCAATTTAAATATTTTCAAAAATTATTAATATGATTTTATGTAGTGAATTTAATTCAGAGAACTATATTTTATAGATATTTAAATATTATGGTAGATTTAAAAGATTATTTTTTGTAAGGAAAATTAATTTTGTAGATTAAGATATTTAGTATAAAAGAATAAGACTATAGTTAACTATTTAAAGTAAAGGAAGCTATATTTTGAAGTGTTAAGAATCTTGAAATTCATTTGAGAAGAAAAGATTGGTGCTCAATGATGTAAAAGCTATGAGACATTTATAAGGTAAAAGAATGCTTTGAGTTTCAAATTTAGGGAAAAAAAGGTGATGCTCAAAATCATTAAAGACTGTCCAGTTATAGTAATCCTCACTTGAAAAAGAAAATGAAAGGATTGACAACAATCCCTGAAAAAAAAAGAAAAAAATATAGGATTGAAAGCAATCCAAATGAGAAAAAAAGAAAAAAAGTACAAAAGCTTGAGAAGATGCCTAATAAAAAATTGACTTCACTTGAGCCTACCTAAAGGGAAAACCTAAATACATTCCTGAACTTATATTTATGGATTAACATCTTTTACTAGTAGTGTTCTCATGATGCTCCTATCATTTGAATATTCTAAGTGACTTGATATTACAACATATAATCTTTCTTGAAATGAATAGAAAACTAGAACTCTTAAACTTGATGACTAGATAATCTTGTACCTACAGAGTTAATTTAATTACTTGAATTTTTTTTCTGAAAATCTCACTATGGTATTTACTTAATTCAAACTTATAATATTTCTGAATTAAAACTTTACTAAAATAGATCATAACTTTTTTTGTAGTACTAAAATTACTTGAGGACAAGTAATAGTTAAGTTTGGGGGATTTTGACTATAGGAAAATATGGTGAGATTTTCATACCTATTTTAAAGTGATTTTGATGATATTGCACTTTAAAGAAATGCATTTTTGATTTTTTGTTGCAGGAATATTGAATTATGGTCATTGGAGCAAAAAGATGCAAAAATAAGCGAATTTGGAGCTAAAAGGACCAAAATATGAAGATTTGAACTAGGGTGCCGACGACACTTTTTTTTCGAGAGTTCAAAATCAAATATTCCAGCAGGCCGCCGACGACACTCTCGAGGCCGCCGACGGCGAGTTCGCCGGTTATCTCAACAGGTGCATTGAATGTGGACGATTTTTGAGAGGATGATTAGACAAATCTTGGAAAAACTCTTCTTCAACTTTAAGAGAAACTTTTGGTCGAAAATTAGAAAGGTGTAGAGTGTAGAGAGTTTAATTTATGGTTTGATTTTTTGCTTGGGGAGGAATTAGAGATAAGTGGTATTTACTTATTGTAGTTATATGGCTTTGCTTATATATATAAATTCCAAGTTTTGTCGTATCTTCCCCATGAGTTCTAAATAGTTTTCTCTGTCTTTCTCCTTGTCTTGAGATTTTATGAAATGATGATTTGAATTGGTTGAGCCTTGAGAATGTTAAAGAAGTTGTGATGATCTTTTCACTTCGATCTTAATTTACTTTCAGTCTGGCCAGTTGATTTGTTAAAATATGTTGAGTTTTACAACTAAAGTGAAGATTACATCCAAGATTTAGGGAGGTCAAAGTTCTTGAAAGTTGGGTGCAAATAAATAGGGAAATAAAATTATCGGACATATAATTGGAGATTTTAGAGTGACAGCTAAAATCCTCAATTCGGTCCTATATTTTGGGTGCTGAAGCGTAGATGTTAGCCCTCAGGCGAGGGGAACGTGGGAGCTCCGAATTGAGAGCCGGTATCCTCTCAGTCTAGCCACAGATTCAGTAAACAAGCATAGGATTAGTCAATGTTCTTTATGCATGGACCAAATGAATAAAGAATAGGTATGCTCCTATTTGGCACAATCCAATTTGAACTAATTCACATTATCATTCACTTTAATTTCTTGACAAGGAGAAGGATGCTTTCTTATATATTGAACTTCACATTAGAAACTTTATTAGTAAAATTTGTTATTTAAGAGTTATTAAAATTACATATTTATTTCAATTGTCTACTAGTGACAAATAAGCAATTTGAACTATATTGTTGTGATTAAGTATTGATTTTCTAAAATCTTAGTTTATAGCCTCTATTATTACTCCCTGTGGGATCGATATCTAGGTATCCATTATAGCCCTGTATTACTTGAACGATACGTATACTTACATTGATAAGTGTGACTTTGCAATTACTGAATATTTTATATACATCTTTATCGAATCTATAACCGCTGTCAAGTTTTTGGCGTCGTTGCGAGTGAATTAAATCTTTTAGCAGCAGTATCAAATTATTGTATTTTTAATCATATATAAAGTCGTTGTCAAAGGTCACTTAGCTTCAATTTGGGTTGAACCTAAGGTTTAGGTTAAGTCTAAATTAGCTTAGGTTTGAGGTAAAGGGTTTATGTTTAAGGATTGGGGGTAAGCCTAATTTGGTTAAGTCGTAAAGCTGGTTTAAGCTTAATTTGATTAAAGCTTAGATTAAACCTAATAAGTCTAATGTGAATTAGACATAATTATGATTTATGTTCACGTAAGCCTAATTTAAATAAGGCTTTAGAGAATAATTAAGTCTAATATGGTTTATAATTAATTAGAGTTTGAGGTTACTTAAGCTTAATTTGGGTAAGGCTAAAGAGTTTAATTAGGTCTAATTAAAATTATACCTAATTAGTGTTTAAAGGTTAAGTAAGCCTAATGTAAGTAAGGCTTAAATGGTTTAATTAGATCTAATTAGGGTTAGACCAAATTAGGGTTTACTATTAATTAAGCCTATTGTAAGTAAGGCTTAAATGGTTTAATTATCTCTAATTAGGTTTAAGGGTTAATTAAGCCTAATTAAATAAGAATTAAAAGGTTTAATTAGTTCTAATTAGGGTTAGACCTAATTAGGTTTTAAGTATAAGGTAAGTAAGGCTTAAAGGTTTATTAGGTCTAATCAGAGTTAGACCTAAATAAGGTTTATATATTTGTTAAGCCTAATGTAAGTAAAGATTAACAGGTTTAGTTAGGTCAGGTTAGGGTTAGACCTAATTAAGGTTTAAAGGTTAGTTAAGCTTAATGGAAGCAAAGCGTAATAGGTTTAATTAGGTCTAATTAGAGTTGAACCTAATTATGGTTTAAAGGTTAGTTAAGCCTAATTTAAGTAAGGCTTAACAAGTTTAATTAGGTCTAATTAGGGTTATAACTAATTAAGGTTTAAATGTTAGTTAAGCCTTGTAAGTAAGGCTTAACAAGTTTAATTAGGTCTAATTAAGGTTAGACCTAATTAAGGTTTGACTGTTAGTTTATTCTAATGTGACTAAGGCTTAACAGGTTTAATTAAGTCTAATTAGGGTTAGACCTAATTAAGGGTTAAAGGTTAGTTAAGCCTAATGTAACACTTAACAGGTTTTTTAGGCCTAATTAGGTTAGACCTAATTAAGGTTTAAAGGTTAGTTAAGCCTAATGTAACTAAGGCTTAATGGTTTAATTATGTCTAATTAGAGTTAGACCTCATTAAGGTTTAGAGGTTAGTTAAGCTTAATGTAAGTAAGGCTTAATAGGTTTAATTAGGTCTAATTAGAGTTAGACATAATAAAGGTTTAAAGGTTTGTTAAGCCTAATGTAAGTAAGGCTTAACAGGTTTAATTAGGTCTAACTAGGGTTAGACCTAATTAAGGTTTAGAGATTTGTTAAGCCTAATGTAATTAAGGCTTAAAATATAAATCACA
The DNA here is from genome assembly GCA_003013225.1 of Phalaenopsis aphrodite. Taxonomy (NCBI): domain Eukaryota; kingdom Viridiplantae; phylum Streptophyta; class Magnoliopsida; order Asparagales; family Orchidaceae; genus Phalaenopsis; species Phalaenopsis aphrodite. The sequence continues at coordinate 346,703 of NEWO01000633.1, forward strand.
TAAAAATATTAAAAAGTGGCTAATCACTGCTATTATGTAGTAATTTCTTAAGTAAATTCAATAAACTAAATAAAATAAAATTTCCACTTTTTTTCACTAACTTCAGCACCCTCACATCTCTTTTCCAACACCACCCAAGACAAACCCCACTCTAACTTAAAATTTTTGAAATTTCCTACACCTACCTACACCCACTGCAACCATTCACAATCGCTACACAAATGAGCTTCATTTTTTAATCCTCTAAATTTTCAAAATTAAATCAAATTTCACCCAAATTCTCATACTCCCTCACATACACACCCTTCAATCAATCAAACATTCCCACACCAAGGCCATCAAAGTTAGGTTCTCCCATTGGCCAAATGACCACACAAAATCTAAAAATCAGCCTTAAAGTCACTTGCCAATCCTAGAAAAATCCACCCAAGTTTAAGGACCAAGTCCACTCAATCTCAAGTCACAATTTTTAAACCCAAAGCCGAGCCCATGTTACTGAAATCCAAGCCATATGCGAGCCAAGACAAGATATGTTAAGCCAACAATCGTGGACCAATTATTGGTGTAACCAATTCCTCCAAGTGGCTCAATTTGATTTGCTCATTCCATAACATCCTTGACTATTTTAACCACCTATAAAGGCTACCCCAAGCTAGCCCAACCACTTAGATTCTTACATTGGAAGCTATGCACATCTTGAAGCACAAGTTGAGCGCCCTCATTGGAAGCACACTAATTTTAAACAAATTTGTGTAAATTCATCATTGACCAGCGTCTATGACCTTTCCACAATATCAAGCCACCAAAAATTGGTACCTTAAGCTTGTCTTGAGCCCAACTTGAGCCCAAACATCTATAAATACCTTATTTGGTTGAGGCATTGTGTTGATCCTAATTAGTCAGCAAAGCCTTGCCAAAAAAATCACTTCTAAACCATAACCTAGCCCCATCTTACACTCCCTTCCATTTTGAACCAGAGCCACCATTAATTCTCTAATCTTTTAGCCAAACTAACCCAACATAACTTCAATTACCCATACCAATTCTAAAATTCTCCAATCTAAGCTCATTATAAGCTTTTCTAGACTCTAAACCTAATCCTCTATTAAAATTTTACCATCTTGAGCCCTCTAACCCACTTCAAGGCTAACCATACGAGACTCTCGATCAAGAACTTGTAAAGGATTCAATTCAAAATGACCAGAGCATAGAAAGGTGAGAGGAGCTGACCCAACCATTGCAAATAAATCTAATTGGAAAACTCATCACAAGTCATGATATTTTTGAAAAATTAGTTCTAGTTCTCGAGTAGCTGGTCCTTTATGAAAGCAACTTTTAATTCTTAAAGATTTGACCGTATGATGGCACACTAAGGATCTAAAGGTCCTATTGGATGGATAAGATCTTAGGATTATGCGCTAGATAGATTTGATCATGCATTTTCTCCCAGGCGACTTGCATTCACCATCCCAACTAGGATGATGAACTGATGCCACCCATTTTCATCTATTTTAAATTGAGGCCCACGATCATATCATATGAGAGAACCACATATCCTTCAAAATAGTAGATCATCAGCCAACGTGGAAAACCAATGATCGGCTAACAAACCGCAAATAGATGTGTGTAAAGTAAATAATGGTGGAGCTAGCATGAAAGGTTGAGGTGGCATTGTGGTTTTAAATAGGAAATTCCAAATTTCCTAATTAAATGAATATAGAAAATTTTAATCTTACTTTAAAAATTCAAAAATAAATAATTAAAATTAAATAAAATAATTGAAAGTGATCTGAATTCAGTAAAACATAAATGATAAAAAAAATCAAAATGAAATGGCTCTTAATAATTTAATATTTAATTAAAAACCAAAAAATCATTAAAATATTATTGGAAATCTAAACTAATAAAAAATTTATTAAAATTTGGACCAATTGATGCCTCCAAACAAAGTGAGCTCCCTTAATTTTGTAAAGAACATAAATAAATAAATAACTTATAAATTACAATTTACTATAAAAATTAACAATTAATTATAAAATTAAATAAAATAAATAAACAAAAATTAGAAAAGTATAAGATCAAGTGGAAATTTCAAAAAAATCTTTAACATAGAAAGGTTGAACAATAAAATAGTGATTTCATTAAACAGTTTTGGAGAAGGTAAGGGCCTATTTGTAAATGTGCAATTTACACTTTTAACCAATTGTTTCCAAATCTCATTAAAATTAGAGAATTCCACTTCTAAATTTTGATGTTATGATCTATTGAAAAGTTGAAATGAAATGATTAAGTTGGATTTTGAATTGAAAAAAAAAGTTGTGGAGGAGGGTATATATGTAATTATTTGAAATGTTGAAAAATTGCTCTCCATCGTTCATTAAATGTTTTAATTGATGGAAATGGTTGAATATACCTTACTACCTTTAAACCACCTAAAAGAACTTTTCAAACTTAAAATCTTTAAAACCTAATTTAAAATCACAAATGAGTTGTTAAATTTCATTCGAAAATTATAATTTATATGTTTAAATGTAGAAATGAAAATATTTTGTAAATTTTCCAAAACTTATAAATATATCATTCCCACTTTTAAACTTAACAAATAGAATGTTTGAACTTGAAAATCTTAACGTATTGCTTTGAAAAACTCAACAACAGGCATGAAACATGTAAGTTTAAAATTTAAATTGTTAGTCAAAATCAAAGTTGCAATTTTGGCTAATTTTGTTTGATTCAAATTTAAATTAAATAAAACTGACAATTGTTCGCTATTTCAAGAGAAAATTTTGCTTACGTAAGACGTACTCAGCGCTGCGTGCGTCAGGAGATTATACAGAGCGTATTTGGGGGTTATATCAGCGTTATATCTCCGTTATTGGGGGGTTATATCCATGTTATATCTCCTATAACCTCCTTGTAACTTACCTGTCTCCGTGTTATGTCTCCGTTATTGTTGAAATTCCATGATTTTTCTGTTGTCCAAAAGTTAATAAAATTTTATATGTCTTGTATGCCTTTATATTTGCTGATTCGGACAGTGTTGATTTAAACTTCAAAATTTACATCAGCTAATTATAACTCAAATTTATTATGTAAGTTAACTTAATCTTAATTAAATCATTTCAAATTTAAAAGTATAAAATTGAAATAAAAATTAAATTTAAATATTATCATCTTGAATTAAAACTTAAATTTTAAAAAAAAAATGATCAAACTCAAATTTAAACTAACTTGATCGTACTTAAATTCAAGGGTAATTTTTACATACACACCAAACAATTCTTACGTATTTACGTATCTAACAAAAACATTTATATTTATATGTATAACCCTCGAATCTTTAATGCCATATCAGAAATATCATATTTTATTTACTTTTAAAAAGTGAATTATATATTTTCATAAATAAATTTATGACATAAAAATGTTATGAATGCAAATAGAATAATTTGAGAGCTAGATATGTAAATGCATAATAACTATGTGGTATGTATGTAAACTTCCCTAAATTCAAATTAATACAAAACATGATGATATAACCATTGATATGCAACCATTGAATAAAAATAAATTAAGAAATAAAAGCATTGCCTTTTCTTCCTCTTAATCGCTACCTTCATTTCCCCACACATCCTCTCTTATCTATAACTCTTATTCTTGGTTTTTGATAGGAAAAACAGTTAAAAGAGGAATAAATTAGAATAAAATGTGCAGTGAAAAAGTCAATAAAAAAATGCCAAGCCATCAATTTGGCTGATCAAACTTGACATGGGATGTCCCCATTATATTGGGTTTGGTTGTGTAGCCCTGAATTCTTTTTTCTGAACATAACACATCATCGCCTGGCCAACTGTGTCCTAAAGCCAAGTAGGACCCCAACGCCCAAATGCCATTGACGTAATGGTCAGTTCAGGTTTAGAATCCGAGAGCATGATAATGCAACACCCCATTGGAGAGCCACAACACCACTATCATAGTGCTTCAACACCAGTAACCGAATTTTAGCATTTCTTCGTTTAAATTTTTTAGTTTGCCTATTGAACGGTATAGGATTTCAATTTTGCTCGTGCAAATGAGAGGAGACAATGTCATGAAGTGTTCATAAGTATGATGAGGCTTGAGTGTGGTATAATTTGCATTCTTTTCTTCATTTTATTTGTTGTGGATTTCTTGTCATGATTGCTTCCTATTGTAAGTTCTTCAACATTAAATCTTGTGGATTTTGTGGTTATTGTTATTTTGTTCACTTATGTTCAAAGTTTCTCTTCATATATCTCAAATATGTTGTAGTTATATCCAATGGAGGGCTCACAGTCTTTTAAATACAAAGTTGAAGTTGTGTCTTTACTCAAAGCCAAACATATGCCATCACCTTTGAAGTACAAAAATGTTGAAGCTAAAGGCTTTAAAGTGATTTTTAATAAAATTAACTATTTATAATGAATTAAACTGTGATAATAAACAATTGAGTAAAGTTTAATTATGAAATAATTAATGTGAATTTGAATCTAGGAATAGCTTATCTTTCATTATTGACAACTCCAATTTGGTATGCTAATGTAATCATTTTTTACTTTATTATTGTGAGGATGACATAATAAAATTTATAACTTTTGGATATTTTAAAGTAATGACAATATTGACAATACATGTGATAGCTAAAAAGGAGTAATGAATGCTCATGTTTGATTTTTTTTATCATATAACACTTAATAATTTGTTGTATTTAGTAGAGAGTAGTAGAAAGTACACATTCAAAATAAATTATTTATTTAACATAAATAGTGTTCATAGCATGTTATATCTTATATTTTGCAAATATATTATATCATTGTGTTTATGTTGTATCATGACTAAATTCTATGCTTAAAATTTATAGAAATGCCTTATTGGTCCATCAAATGTTGTAAAATATAAATTTATAGGTTTCTCAGATATTGATGATGTCGAAATTAGAGATATGCAATCAATATAATTTAATATCATAAACACATCCTGCCAAGCATTGCCCCATTGAAGTTGGATATTAATTTTATCATATGTTATGAGAAGATAAAAACTATCCAATAGATTTTCTATGAACCACATAAAAAAATGAATTTTTTTTTCTTGGATTATCTTAATTTGGTTCCACTTATTAGAGGTAACTTTTTGGATTGCCTTAGATTTCAAGAATAATTCTTGTCTCTTTGATAATAACTCTAAAACCTAAGGATTTGTCAAAGACAAATCTAAAGGCATTAAATGAAGGCGTAACTTGATCAAAATTTCATAATTTCATTGTCCAAGGTTATCAAATTTTGAGTCTACTTTATTAGAAAGAGAGATAATTAATTGCTTCGTCTCAAAGAACTTTCTTGAGTACTCTATACCACATTAGACACATTAAAATTCCTAGACTCTACGAAAAAGGAGGAATGATTTAAGGTAAGGAGATGAGAATAGAAAAAGATGATGGAGGTAGCTAGATTAAAAAAGTCAAACAATCGAACTAGCCTTACAATCACATTTAGACTAAGGGAGTTTAATGAATCGTGACATTAATAGTCTTATTTTAAATGAATCAAATATACTTCATGTTGCATTTATCATGCAATTTTTTTCATCTTAATATAAAAAATTAATTATTTTATTTTATAATTTTAATTACCATATCATGATTAGCCATAGCTAGGTTCCCACTCATTCTTAACATGCATATGGAGAATCACATGTTGACTACATACTTCTAAAACTAAAAAGAGCATATTTTAATTATTTTATTATAAAAGGTGTTCCAAGGACAATGTGTTAATTTTCCTTAACGAAAAATGGCTGCCTTTAGTTTTATTTTAAAGTTGATTAGTACTTTGATTAATATGGTTAAAAGAAAAAATTTCAAAGAGCCTAATAGTTTTAGTATTTCTAGACAATTATCATATCATTAATAAAATTAAAATAAATTAAATGCAATATATATATATATATATATATATATATATATATATATATATATATATATATATATATATATATATATATATATATATATATATATATATATATATATTTGAAAAAATACGAAGCAAAGTTTAAGTGAGACATAGTTCAAATGCAATTGTTATGCAAATGCACCTGGCCCTTTTATATGTAAAAAAAAAATATAAACTAGCTGAGTTCTAATTAAATATGATGAAATCCAAGATTTATACACAAATCTCAATGTTCAAAAAAGATTATGAGATCATGTTAAAAGCCATGTTCTTCTTCTGCTCATGGTTTTTCCTTCTTGGTTTGAGTAAGTATTTGTATTTTATGCTTGTACCCACATTATTACTTAATTTTTCTATTGTAAATAATACATGAATAAAATCATGTGTATATAGATTTCTTTCAAAAATTTTAATGGCTAGCACAATTCATGTTTAACAGCGTACCAAGTATCCCAAATTATTTCATAATTCTCCTATATAATTAGGTACTAAACCCGATTTAAGTATTAGTCTTGTGTCAAGTTGGTTAATTTTCATCCATAAAATTTGCTTTCCACACAAAAAATGGGCTGTTTGTTACAGGAAAGATCCTAACAAAACCTATTGATCATCATGCTATATCATGAGAACTTTTAAAAAAGAGTTTTCAAGGCATCAGCTTACCAAATTACAATACATTCTAACGCAATACTTCACCTGAAAATAGTCATATAAACTAGCCTGCACTGAATTCAGCAATCTCAGACAAAAAAAATGAGCATTTAATTTAAAATTCACACAAAACTTCACAACCAGAGAATCCCATATTGACATGACTACGTGATTTCTGTACAAATACTACAAAAATTCACCGATACCGATATAATGAAACAACAAATTGTTCAAAATATCAAAGCCACCTTCTTTCAATCAGGAACTCATGTCTGCATTGAAAACCCTTTCAGCCTTTGAAATCCTCAAAATGTAACAGAAATCTTCATTCGCGTCCCAAACCCGCCAAATGCAGGACACTATGGATTTGGAAAAAATGAAGAAGAAGAAGAAGAAGAAGAAGAGTAAGACGAAGATATCTCCACAGACCCATTGTATCTGAGCTCCTCAATCATCTCCTCAATGAACTCATCATCCATACCTACATCCTCCGCATTAGTTCTCCTTATCTCCTCCTCAGACCCAACACAACATCTTTCGAGCTTTGCCACAAGGCTCGGCGACAAGGCTGATGCCGAGTTTGAGCTTAGCGGGAAGTTTGTCCTCGCATTTGAACCACACATGAGCCTGGCCGCCTCATCATACGCCCTTGCTGCATCCTCTGCTGTCTCGAAAGTCCCCAGCCAAATCCTTGTCTTACTGCATAATATATGATCCACAGAAGTTAAAATTTAGTGAGAAAACGAAAGTATTAAGTATCGATAGAGGAAGAATGGAGAAAATTACAGCAAAGGATGTCTGATTTCTGACACCCAGGAGCCCCAATGCCTCTGCCTCACTCCCCTGTATCTCAGCTGCTTTGGCATCTGCCTGGTTGCTCCACCTACTTTATTGATCTGATTTGATTTTGAGTAGGGAGTTTAAGTCGCTTTTCAATTTATATGGAGAATGGTACAAATGTAATGACAAATATATCCCTACATATTTGAATATTTGTCAATTTCCCGAGGCCAAGTCGGCCTCGCTAGATTTGGTTTAAAATTATGTTTATTTTAGCCATCTGATCAACATCAGGAGTGAATCACAAAAACCGGGAATGCATCACAGCCGTCAAACTATCTGGCAGTATGGCGTGAAATGTTAAAGTACATTATTTATGTGAGACCCACGTGTTTTGGTTGGCTAGAAGCAAAATACATTTTTTTGTCTCCTAGTGACCATTCAGGCGGTTTCTGCTTGAAGTCTAAAACTTTTATCTGTAGTTTGAAGTCATTCTTAAAGGCTGTTTTAGTGCCTTATAGATAGATGATATATATTGAAAAAAGATTTTTTTTCTTTGTCAAAATAAATTTGACTGAATTTAATAAATTGATCTGTTTTTTTTTTTAAAGAGTCGAACTTTAATGGCATCAAGCTCTATAACCTGACTGCAAAAAAAAATTCTTTGTCATATAAATATTTTAATTTCAGTGAGAAAGACCAGATTAAAGAGTACTATATCATGAGTATATAAAACAAGCTGGTGAAAAAAATAATTGAAACCGACCCTGGATGAGGTTTAGCCGACTAAAATTTTAAAAACCTCAGATCTTGACAAAAATGCATAATATTTCGGTAGGCTTTAATGGAGAGAGAGGAGAATCACATGCAGCAATTTCCTGAGCACATGAGAGGTTTGGCCTTGGGAAAGATGGTGGCTTCTAAGGATTCAAAGGGTGGGGCCATTTTGGGGTGTCCAGTGAAGGGATACAAGGAAACACATGTGGGCAGAAACGTTTGATAATTTTGGTGCTATTTTGGGGAGCACATGAATGAATTCTATGGATTTGAATGCTTGATACAAAATAATTAAATAGTTAGAACTAAATTTATTTCTCGACTCAAATCTCAAGAAAGAGTTGAACCAAAATTGAGGGAATAAGTGACATGAGGGCAAAATCTCTATTTTTTATATGGGAGAAAAAGAGAGGAAAATTAGTGTCACTCTTAGAAGGATCTCCAACTATTTATAGAGGTTCTTTTTTTTACATTATAAAATAACTATTTATTGCCCATAAATCTCATAAGGCCTTTAACTTATCTTTTCTTATCTTCTTCATATCTTCATCTTATAATTCATAATATCCTTGATAGTATTGTGTTTGGAAGCTTTTCCTTATAACACTTGACAAAACACATCCTTATCTGCCTACTTGGCTTTCAAAGTAATTTAAACTCAAGTTATCTTCAAAACTATTTGTCATACTTAAATGAGTAGTTCCTTTGGACATTAGGGCAAACTTAGTATATTTGACAAGTGGGTGAGTGTTCTCAACCGAGTTTAATACTTGCAAGCAAGTTTATGAGCATATCTTATTGATTGAGCTAGTAGAAGAGGTTTTGATGTACTATATATTCTCCCATAGCCTTTCATCTTGAAATCAAACATGAGAGCAAGAATTTGGTTATTCAGACTGGTCATTACATTAGCTTGTTAGGCAATCTGGGCTTTGGTGTTTTGTCTTGGAACGTTATATAAATCTAAAACCTAGACTCAATCATGTGACATTTGACTATACATATTTAAATCTCAAATTCTGTTAACTCTTGATGGAGGAGCTGCAAATAGAAAACATAAAAATAGCTATTCTTGAAAGGACCAATAATATTTATTAATTTTCTTTATAACATTTGAGCAAATCCTTTGAATTTTGTGCCTTTTATTTTCTATAAAAGGGTGAAAGGATGATTGTTGGTTCATTTTTTCATGTTAAAGCATTCTTCTATACTTTTTCAATTAAATATCCTTTTTTTACAACGGGTATGGTTGGAGAACAACTTAGGGGTATACACAAATTTTCCTCCATCAAAGCTCCTTAAAGTCTTATTTGTCTAACTATAGAATGAAGGTGATTCCAAGAGAAAGAAGAAGATGGTAAGGGAGACTCTCATCGACATTCATGAGTAGGCCTTTTATATAATTTTAGTTATTAGTATTTACACTTCAATGCAGATTTCATTGTAAATTCCAACTTGTATGATTATTCGACCTATTGGTAGTCACCGCCACCATATTAAGTTTAGGGACATTTAGGGGGACAGTAAATTTGGCTCCGACTATACAAAATGGATCAAAATGTACATAAAATTCATATTAGTTTACTAGATATTTATAAAATATTAATAAAATTCTATTTACTTAATAAACTACACATACAGTGAATAACCAAAGGTGAATACCTTGAAGAAGGAGAGCATCTATAAATTGATGATGTAAGAAAATTGAATTTGAATGTTCCTGTTGGTTTTATTTTTAAAAATGGGTTTTGATTTCCGTGCATATTCAAAAATTTAGTTATTTAAGCAATCAAGCATGTCTTCAAAAGTAAGACACTATCCCGAGAGAGAGAGAGAGATATCACTTTATGATGAGTTTAATTATCTAAATTAAGCAATTTTGGATATTTACAGTAGTATACAATCAAAACTGATATAATCTTTCTTCTATCTAGCCTGAAGACTAGATATAGTTTATAATAATATAAGGTCTTTAAACTTTCTACAAAGGCAAGTTTCTTCAGTTAATTATATCGTAAGTAACCAATGTTACTTAAGAAAAATCTCGATTAAGGTTGTGATTTGTTTTTCAAGAATTTTCTAAGTTTAGGTCTCCACGATTGGTTTATAAGAATTCCAAATGGGAACAAATTGAAGGTGAATTAATTATTTTTGAAACTCAAAGGAAGAAAAAGTAGGAGATGTCGAAGATACTGAGAAGCTCATTAACATCTCAATTATCCTCTATTTGGCTTTAATGATTTTGAAAGAGATTTATTTGATGATTAAATGTTATATTTTATTAGATATTTAGGGCTTATTTCACATGTTTTATGATCGCGAGAAAGCCTAGGAGGTGAGGATTTATTCCATGACTAGATGAGCAATGATACCTCGATTCTGTGTTGATAATATAATTTTATGTGTTTATAGCAGCTATTCCTATTGATGTAGGTATTACTAAATTTACAATATATTTTCTAATTATTGATTTCAAAATTCACTAGGATGAAAACGTAAGTGCACGTATCATTCAAGTAAAATAGAGCTCTAATGAAGTCCCAAGTACCAACCCGATGAGGAAGGAAAACTCTTTTTATAGACTTAGTAAAGCTCTACTTAAACTACACATAACTTATTTAGGAATGAAGATCAAAATTATATGTGTCAAAGGGAGTATTTATACCTACTAATTCTATTTCTAAACTTAAAGAAAATATGAAATGTTCATAAACTATCTTTACGTTGAAGAGTTCAAATTATATGAAAGTCCTTTTCTTTGCAATGTGATCATAATCAGTGTAGGAATCAAATATTTATAAACTTAAATATACTTTTGTGACAAATAAGAGCATATTTATTTATTACCTTCTTCCGAGTGCATAAAGAAATTGGCTAACCTAGAGTTAAGTTTCTAAATCCTTGGTTATGCTGGGTAGATTCTAACCTGTCGCGCTAGAATACCCATATAAGCCCTTTATTTGGCTAACCTAGCTTTAAGTTCCAAACCCTAAATAAAATTTGTTAAGGTTCTAACCTATCTCCCTAGAATCATCATTTTGCACCTGTCAAAATTTACTCCCTATTTATTGGCACTCATTCCAAGATTAAATTTTTTTAAGCCTAAAGGTTGGTGTGGTAATTACTAATTAAGGAAAAACATAACCCTCCCAAGTCATTACGTTTTCACAATATGTTTTAACCTATGAATTGGCCAAATTACATAAGTAAATTAAGCATGAAGTAATATAGCATCACAATATTGAAATAGAAGCCATTAGAAGTAATATTAATCCTACACATGATTATTTCTCATCACAAGGAGAAAGAAAGAGAAAACTTCTCAGATTTCATGGGAAAATACAACAACACATGGATTGATATTTAAAATCAGGTTTACACATTAAATTTAACAAAACTTAAACAAAAATACAAAGCATTTATCTCAAACTCCTCCCCAAGCAAATCTCCTGAAGTCCCTTTAAAGAATTCTCAACTCTTCTTATAATCTCACTCCAATAGACACACCCCCTCACCTAAAGAGGCACACCGCACACACCTTGCAGACCTCCACTTAAAGAGACACTCCCTAATAATAACCCTCGAAATTCCCAAGAGTCACTACAAATGCCCCTTCAAAATTTGTCCAAATACATTGCATTTTACAAAAAAAAAAAATCAATTCTGGTGCCTAGGCGCCCAACCGTGGTGCTTAGGCACCAATCTTTTAGAAGCAATGATATAACAACATGACACATAAGTGTTAGGTCATAATTTTCTTTTTTGCTCCACTTGACTACAAACTGTTCCATTTTCGCTGCATTTGCTCCAATTTCTTAACCTATTATACCTGTAATAAAAAATATAAAAATACCGTCCATTAAAGTGCAATATCGCTAAAAATAAGCATTAAATCTATTTTTAAAAAATAGCACATTTCAGGCATGTCAAATTCCCTCAAACTTCACTATTACTTGTTCTCAAGTAACTCTCCAATTTTATAACCATATGCTTTAACTTATTGTAGTGGGTTTCATTAAAGATTCCTATAATTTTCCCCCATAAATGAGATAGTGTAACTTTAGAAAAATTTCCAATAACTCAGGTTAGAACTAGGGTATAAGTGTATGTAGTAATCAATTAAGGAATTCTTATTTTTTATTCATTTCAAAAATAATTGTAATTTGTCAGACAAAGGAATATGATCCCAATTTTCTATATATATAGATTAAAATGCAATATATGTGATTATATGATTAATTTTCTTAATAATTATTCTTAATTTGCAACAAATCCAAAAACTTGATCCAAGCAAAATCTAGGTTAATCTTTCACTATGAAGCAAATAAGAATGCAATTAAAATATTTCAATATGAGATACGACGCAAGTATACGTATCGTTATCAATTAATATAGAAATTTCTGATTAAGTCCCGAATATCGAACCCATAGAGAGAACTAGATTTAAATAACAAAATTTTACTTAGCAATATATTCTTACTTAAACTTAAGATGCTAAAATAGGAGTGAAAGTTCAATTCTTTTTATAATTTTTAATAATTAAAAATAAAATAATCAACTAATTAACTTAACTAAAATACTTGTACGATAAAGACAATATAAATAAAAATTTTTTTTTCTTATTATGAATTAGTGATAACTATAGAAATTCTGTTGTGGAAGTATACTAAATGTGTTGTGTCAAATATGAGCAATAATATTCTTTACCTGTATTAGGGATGCTATAAAGAACATTGATTAATCTATAGTTTGAATAGTCTTGAAGACCGAATTGTTGACCTCATTTTGAGGTCTTCTTTTCCCTTCCATAGATACCCTAGTATCTAGCCTTAGGATTTCTCTATTTTGTCTTTCCTAGAGGACTAGACTGGGATATACACCACTTAGAGATTCGAGTCATTTCTTTGCTCTTTGAAGTTTTATATGGATGGTTTCTGATTCTTGACGTCCATTCAAGTCAATTAAAGCCGACATATTGAAAATCTTGTTGAGTTCCTATAGAAATTTGATAGACATAAAGTGGACCCCATGACATGTGTGTGACGATCGACTTTCTTCCGCGAACAGTTTATTTGACTTTGGTTGTCTCTTATGCGATGACCGGTCAATGATATACTTGTTAAACGACTCTGATCGGGTCAAAATAGCTTTATTTGATGCGTCACACACAAATTGAAGTTAATTTGGCGCGATCGTCGTTGAATTTGTCCGGATGACCCCAGATGATGAAACGATTTGCGCTGTCGCATCTGGAACGTCGATTTTAGCTAGGAAGGACGTCAATTTTTGTTGGGACACCGTGCTTGCACAAAATTTGATATTTTCTAATTAAAAATTTATATAATAACTTTTTTTAATAAATTTTTTTTTTTTAAAAATTCTAAATCTAATCCTTCTTACGTGTTCCTCCCTTCCTCCTCTCAAAACCTTCTTGCTCTAACCAGACCTTTTCCTCCTCCACTCTTCTCTTAACTAGATCTCAAAGTTTCTTCCGGTTCTCCGACCATCTCTTCCCTCACCTGATATTCGTCGCCAATCATTTTGTCGGTAACCCTTTTTTTTAGCAGATTTTCCCGTCCAAATGTGTAAGCCTTATCTATGAACCCCTCTCTCATTCTTGGCTATAAATACCCCCTTGGGGAAGGGTTTGGAGATTTTTTTGTTCTTTTTTTGTTTTGAGAGATTTGAAGATTTCTTTGCTTGAGGCTTGTTCTATGCTTTATGGGAGTCGTTTGAGAGAAGTTTTGGGTTGGATTTTCTGATTCATATACTAAAGAGGAATTTCGGTTGATTAGCGATTTCCTTTGGATTTGACCTCTTCCATTCTTGGGATTTGGAGATTATTTTGCTTAATGCTTCTAAGTTCTTTTGAAACTTATGGAAACATTTGGAAGTAATTTCTTCTTCTCTGCTTCGACCGTTTCAAGGGATTCTTTACTTTGGAAAAACATTTATATAAGAATTTATATTCATGTGATAGATTTGTACTAAAACATTAGGAAGTAGATATAAATTTTAATAGCTCTTTAGAATTATGTTTGTTTGCTTGAAAAATTTGCTTGTAGCTTTCTTGTAGAACTTGAAGTTTTCTTTTCCTCTCTTATACTCATTCACAGATCTCAAATGTGGTTTTAATTCCAAGAAAGAAGGAAAGAAAAAATTAAATGTGGTGATTAATATTAGTTATTTGAGTTAACCTTGACTTCTTTTCTTTTAAAGATAAAGGGGACTTATGAGGAAACTTCCATTGAGGATTTAGAATCTTGCAGGCCTTATTTGAAATTCAGAAGCTTCTTTCGATTCTCGTTTACCTTAACTGTAGTTTTTTGAATGTTTTGTAGAAAAGCCTCCTATCTATACGAGTTCTTGGCTTAATTCATGTTTTCAGAATTATTCTCATATTCAGTTTATATCATTTTGATTGTTTAGTAGAAGGTTTAGCCTCATCGCGGGTTTTGGATTCAAACTATTAAGCATTGAAAATATTTTCTTTTTTCTTTCTTTTTTCCTTTCTTTTTTCTTTTGCTTTCTCGGTTTTAACAGAAAATTAAATTAGTTCCTATTACATTGTGAAATCTGAGTCGAATTTGGTTTTGAGATTATGGATTGTTTTTTCCTTAAGCGGCTAAACTTCCTTTGTTGTGTTACAGAATATTATGACTTACTACTGACAACGACTTTTTTATATGCTTAAAATATAAGATAAAATGGATGTATTAAATATTCAATAATTATAAAATCACACTTATCAACGGAAGTATACATATCACTCAAGTAATATAGGGCTCTAATAGAGTCCTAGATATCTATCCCACAGGGAATAATTTAGAATTACGAACTAAGATTTTAGAAAAGCAATACTTCAATCACAACAATGAAGTTCAATTTGCTTATCTGTCACTAATAGGCAATTGAAATAAATAGATAACTTTAATAACTAATAAATAACTAATGATACTAAGGAGGGTTTAATTGTGATATTCAATATATAAGAAAGCATCCTTCTCCTTGTCAATAAATTTTAATGAATGGATAAAATGAATTAGTTCAATTTATAATGTGCCAAATAGGAGCATACCTATTCCTTACCCTTTGGTCCACACATAAAAAACATTGACTAATCCTACGCTTGTTTACTGAATCTGCGGCTAGGCTGGGAGGATACCGACTCTCACTTCGGAGCTCCCACATTCCCCTCACATGAGGGCTAACATCTACACTTTAACACCCAAACGA
>NEWO01000634.1:14941-25072 GCA_003013225.1 Phalaenopsis aphrodite
CCTTGGAAAACTTAAACTCAATTTGAATTAAAAATTGGAACAATAACTTTTAAGTAGTTACCACATCCACACCATAGAGTTGTTTGCTAAGCCACCAACCTTGATCATGGTTGGAATTGTTTGCTTTTCTTATTTTAATTTTTGTGAGTGTGTGGCTGTTTTAATAGCAATATATAATGTTCACAAATGATAGAGTTAACCTTTTATTTTCTAGAAGTGATTATTCTTAAAAGGGGAAAAAATTATATTATTATATCTCTTGAAATTAACAGTGTTTACTCACATGATAGACAAGAAAACAATTATACATGTTTGTGCTATGTGTGGTTCTATGATAAAATAAAATAAAATTGTTAATTTTTATCTTGAAGAAATTTCAAAATAATATTTTTTAAGAATTAATTAATTAGACAAAAACCTATGAGTTTTAAGATGAGCAATATTCTATAATGCATTGTGAGGCCTTGTGATACTCGAGGACCTAAAATATGAACTTAAAGTCCTATATGCCTAAAAAATAATAGAATTGGAAGAACTATATAAGGGAAGAGCTCAACTATTTTTCTTTTCTTTTACTCATTTACTAAAATGTCTAATAATACCCAATCACACTATACTATTCTTCAAATTTCTATGTTTGTTGGCTTGCCTCAATATGCTCACATATTTGTGTGTTAGATATAATCAAATTTTTTAGGGTTTTGTGTATTGCTTGTGCAAAACTTGGATGTGTCATGTGCTAGGCTTCTATGATTTTTATTTTCTGCTTGAACAAAACTACAAATAAATTATAAGAATTAATAATGACTTAAAGCATAATGGAGCAACTTACTATAAGCATTCATTTACTTCTATTCCTCTTCCTATACACATATGAAAGGCCTAGATGACCTATGAAGATGAGAGCCACTTTTTAGAAAATATTGTATCATATTTAAATAGAACAAATTAATACCTTAAAATTTCATCATACACATTCATTTTTGTAGTCACATAACATTGAACATAAAGAAAGAAATGAAAGTTAACACATCAAATAGAGTACTTCATACCACTCATTGCTTGTCAACTTGATTTATAGAGACAAGTTGTATGTCACAAAATTTCTTTTTAACTAAATAAAAAGTTTTTTCCATCTTACATTACATGTGATTAGATCTCATAATCTTAAGTCTTGGATGGGTTAGCTGGCTACCCTTTTTAAGCAAAATTGTAAATCTAATAGAGCTGAGCATGCTTCATATTCATGCACTTTTTTCCTATTATGTTATAATAATGTCTTATTTAGTTATGAAAAATGAATTTTTACTTTTAACAAATACTATTAAAATTATGCCAACTAGATTATAAAATGCAAATTTTTCTCTATTAAATTTTTCATTTAAATATCTCTATTGCTATGAATTTTCTAAATCACAAAAAGGAACAGTGCTCAAGTTCATGAACCAATCAATTTGTATTTTTGTACCTTCCATATTTTGTCCAATTTAATATGAAACAATACAATACTATCCAATGCATTCAAATATTCTGCATTAAAAGGGAGTTAAAAATTTGAAGTCAATACTTTAGTATTCATAGTCAAACGACATGTTAATCCATTTCACTTCATTTCCTTCACTTTACATCAGTCAATACAAACTAACATAGCTCCACTGCAACAATTCTGATAACTTACAGCAATTTAAAAAATTTCCTTTATATATATATATATATATATATATATATATATATATATATATATATATATATATATATATATATATATATATATATATATATATATAATATTATTCATCCTAATTAGATATATTTCTGTATCATTTAGGCTAGTGAAAACAAAAAACTTTGTTATTATGTCGGGAGAATATATATAAGAAGCTAACAATTTAATCAGAAATACAAGAAAGATTTTTCATCGTGAAACAAAAAAAGAAATAAACACTAGTTTATTACACAAATTATTTATTTTTATTTATTTTACAATATATTATATTATTGATCATTTAATGAGAGCTTAGTCGTGTCAAATCTAGTTCAGAACACATTTAATTAAGCTTAATTAACTTCTAATCATCCATGACTTCAATATTCAAACCAAATCATCAAAATAGTTTATGAGTCTCTCTCATCTGATCTCTTTATTTTCTGAACCAATTAAGGTTCTTACATTTGGAAAGGGAGATGACTAAATCACCCAGGAAAATAAATTTAAGTGAAATGAGAGGAAGAAGGGCTGGAAGAAATAAAAGGCTTAATTCAAGCTTAAAACCAAAGCCAAGCATCAGACTTGCCTGCATAAATACTCCACCTATCAACTCTTCCCTGTCTTAAGCTTCCATCTGATCTCCAATAAGCCAGCGAAATCCATTGATATTTCTCCTGGCAAAGATCTCAAACTGATTAAATGAAGAAATATTCAAAACTACAAAGAAAGAAATTAAAAAAAAAAAAAAAAAAACAGAGAAGATAAACAGTTTTATTACTCGAAGAAGGATGGATTCACACTCTTTATTTAAGAAGATATGAATGGAGGAGGGGAGGTAAGAGCTTGTGCTTCTTTTCCTATTGGATATGAAGTATAGAAAATATATAATCATCATATAACAATTTTATATGAAAAACTTTATTTATCTTCATGTGACGTATGGAGCCCACAAATTTGCTCAAGCATTTCTAATCTAATTTTCAGTTTGAATAGGTTTATTGTACATCCAGAATAGCCTGCACGGATCTCGAAAAAGCTTGATGGATGTTGGATAACCGAAAGCGGGCAGCGAAATCATGGCCATCCAAGCGACGGAGGGCAACTAACCAAGTGGGGTCAAAGGATCCCCTTAGATAATTGAAAACATGTATGGCAGAAAATATGAAGACCTGTGACTCTTCAAAAACTAGCCGGAGCCCGACCTTGCAGCCGGCTAGCAATCCTGGTCGGTCATCAACAAAAGGTCGACCATTCATTTAGGTTGGTCGTCGCCTCTCAGGACACCAGTCGGTCATCTATGGTTTGTCGTCGCCTCTCCGGTAAGCAGCTTGTCAACTTAGGCTGACCGCTTAGGAGTAACCAACCGGCCATCCAGATCCAACCGCCCACAATGTTTGAAACCGAGCAACTTCAAAAAAAAAAAGTCACTCGACATCTTGGCGAAACGGTCGACTGACGACATCTCAAACGACCAAAAGAAATCCGCTAAACAAAGAAACCAAAGACAATAAAGGTCGCCAAAAAAAGGTAACAAAATATGAAAAAACCATAATATCTTGTAACTATCTCATTAAAGCATGTACATAGATTTAACTTCTATCTTAGCAGCCATCAATCTTCTGTAAATAGGCGGTCCAACACATTTAATGATGCTTTTTGGCTCTCGAATCTAGACATATGCTTCACAGTGAGTCTCCTTCATTCTCATATCTATAATCTCTCTTTTTAAATATACAATGCATCATAGAGTCAGAGAATAGCCCAGTTCATCTCGATGAGGTAAGTTTGTGTATGCTCTTCCTCTCTCTTTATCTATTTATCTCTCTTCCCTCTGGTTCCTAACGATTTGATCCTTGGGAATGCCTCATAGAAAAAATTTGGATTCAACATCCTAAAAGGTGTGGTGAACGTGGAGCATGTTATCAACAAGAAGGGAAGAGATACTAACAAGGAGAAATACATCTAATAGAGACTCGTAGCTGGAAACGTGGTAAGAATCTCCCTTACTCAACAGATCTAAAACTTTGAGCACCATTTTCTTCATTTTATAACAAGGCATTAACTAAGAGGCACATACTACAAAACCAACAACCACTTCCTGCAAGTTTAAGTAATAGATTAAATGTATCATTATGCCATTGGGAAGTAAGCAAATCTCCAGGATGATCACGGGCGGCTACCAGAAAAATAAAAAAAAAACAGTTTTTGTTCCTTTCTCTTTTTATTTTTAAAGGAATTGTCAGTTCATCCATTGTTGTATATTTCATTTTCCTAAAAAGTCTCTCCAAATCATGTGATTGATCAGGAAAAGAGAGGAATAAAAAAAATGGACATACCACAAAGGCGGACAAACATGAGAAAAATCATGGAGAACTTTCATATAGAAATCCTCTATAAGATGGATAAGAATATATGTCAGAACAAGATTGGACCGAAATAGCTTGTGCCAAATATCTACAAAAGAATGCCTACGAAAGCTACCCACAGTCAGAAATTCAGGTGTCCTTATCTGTTTGGGGTCCAAAGTGCTTCCAATTGGATGTATCCCACTTGGTTAATTATATCTTGAGGGTTGCCCAAGAGTGCTCTTGATCCTATGAGTTTTTCTTTCATTGAAAGTCAAAACTAGCATAGGCCTATAAAAGAACAGTTATTTCGCTAGGGAATGCTCTGATGTTTTCAATGATTTCACTAAGACATGGGGTGGGGAGTGATTCTATCATGGTCCCACATGATTAATGAACTCACCAACATACAGAGCCTACGAAATAATTAAATCATCCTAACGGCGAATCCCAATACGTCAAAGCACATCCAGTTCATAAGAAAAGAGGACAAATTGTCGTATCCCTAACGGGTAGCAGGTCATCTGCAATTAGGCTGTTGAGAAGATTTCAATGAAGAAAAAAAGAGTGACATGGCTCAAAGTGGGTAATCAAAGAAAGAGAGGAGTAATCCCTAAGAGGTAGAGATGGACAGATCGGGGAACCACAGACCCGTCTTCCTAAGCTATTAGGACCCTAAGTCTACTTGGTCATGAAGATAGACGACCCAACATGTTCAAAAATTCCAGTAAAAAATCCATGAATAACATCATATGTGGGATCCTTGGTAGCCCTAAGGTCACAGGAATAAAACTCTATCTTATGAGTATCAGGTGGAGCTCCAAGGGTTGGAATTTCTATCTGTTGAAGTGGAAAGGATGCTGCAAGAAAGAAGACAAAGGGAGGTTCAACTACAAAGTTGGAAATGCTCCCGCCAAAAGGAATTACACTCTGTTTGGGTCGGGGGCATTCTAACGACCTATGTGCACAAGAAAACCACCTAAGTAAAAAGATATGTTAAATAAGTTGGTATGGAGGAGTGTGAGGACTCATCCCCGGGTATATGCAAATAATGTAGTTATCTAGAGTGGTCCTTAGATATGGAAGCTTTATTAGATATGATGGGGTGCATAATCATGCATGCAACCCATTTAAAATCCAGCTTAAAGGCCATGCAGAAAATTAAAAGAAGATTTTTGAAATAACATGACAAATTTAATCCTAAAGTTTTGATTATCTCATTTTTTTATTAGGATTTTGAGTAGAAAATTTATAACTTTAAGGTTTTTAATGAACTTAAATTATAATTTCATAGCATCACAAATAAAACACAAAGAAACAGGAAAATAATTAAAGCATACAAACATTCAATGGAAAGTAAAACACACCAAAATATATAAGAAAGGCTAATGCAGCTGGGTCGGTGAAAAATCCCAGGAAAACTAGGAAAAGCTGTTGGACTCTACATGAACATGTATGGTTCTGGATGCATATAAAAAATATAGAATTTGGACTTAAGGTTTGGGATAAGAGCTGCTGCATTGGTCAACAGTGTATACCTTAAGTGGTTCTGGATTTTAAACATTATTCTCTTGATCAACAGTGAAAGTAAAACATTATTCTCTTGATCAACAGTGAAAGTAAAACATTATTCTCTTGATCCACGTCACATTATTCAATGCATTGTGTGCCTTGAAACCCATGCTCATGCCTTATTTTTGATACAAACTCAGCCTAGGGACTATTGAATATGTTTGAAAGAGAAAATAAAGACTTAACTTGCAGAAGATTGTTAGCACTAGTTAACTCATGCAATCATATTTGAGTCGTGCCCTTTTTATCGGAGGAGATAAATATCACCTGTAAACAATTGATTAGTAGAAATCATTACATACTCTACCTTAATGGTACATGTGTGTGCGCATATATATATAGGTAAGATTCCCTGCAAAAAAAATGCCTTAATATACTACAATGCATACCAAACATGCAATCACACCAAAAAGGCACACAACTGATGGTTGGCTAGAACAATCAAATCGACAGAGAATAATAGCTAGAGGCATAAAAAAATATGACTTAGCACCCTAGTCCTAGCCTAGCACACAATCTAACAAGAGGTGTCCTAACAAGCATCTAAGTGCTCAATGTAAGTCTCCGGATATTCATGACTTTGATGTGGTAGTCATGCCGACTCTATCTTAAAGATCCAAAAGATCTAAATAGTGTCATCGAGGATGGAGTTTAGAAAGGGTTGGCCTTACATATGGCCTAGCTTGCTACATGCATAATTTTAAAATAATGGCGGATGTAATAAATAGAATAATATATTTTTTAGTTTTACAATAAGGCCATTAAATACGGACCCGTAACATGCATGGTGACATAAGTTAGATCCCTTCTATCCTTAACACAATCGTACTCGTGCTAATCCCAATGCTTTAACTCACATTGCTCACAATAATTAACTCAATAAGCAATGCTCATTAAGGCATCATGACCAAGGTCACTCGAATATTGAGTAGGCTCGCTTTCCATGCAAGCATACAGATGCAAATGCAAACAATCATATGATAAAAGTGGTTGGGATTATACCGTGGAGGCAGTGACTTAAAACCTAGAATGCTATGGAGGTAGTGACCTAAAGCAGTGGGTGTGCTATGGAGGCAATGACTCAAAAAGGTGGGCATGTCATGGAGCAACGACCTGAAGGATAGATGTGTCATGGAGGCAGTGACTCAAGAGGTTGGACATGTCGTGGAGGTAGCTGCCCATGGAATAGGTTTGTCATAGAGGTAGTGATCTTAAAGGGTGGGCATGTCATAGAGGCAGTGGCTTGCATGATGAGTATTACGTGGAGGTGGAGATCTGGAGGGTTGACTGTGCAATGGGTATAACGACTTGGTAGTTGTGGGCGTGCCATGGAGGCGGCAACCCAAAGGATAGGTGTGTCATAGAGATAGTGACCTAGAAAGGGTGGGCGTGCCATGAAGGTATTTTCTCAAAGTATGTTGTGTCATGGAGGTAGTGACCTGAAAGGGTGAGCACATCATGGAGACAGCTCTCTGAAAAATGAGTGTATCATGGAGGCAGTGAGCCAAAAGGGTTAAGTGTGTGTGGGTTTCAGTGACTTGGAGGGTTGAGTGTGTACGGGGTGTAGTGTCTCAGAAGTGGGTATGTCATGGAGACAGCGACACAAAAGGCATTGGTGTGCCTTGAAAGCATTGGCCCAAGTGAGCAAGTGTACCGCAAAGAGCATTTACTCAAGAGAATAATGTTTCACTAAAAAGAACCATCCAAACAGGGTGAGTGTATGAATGAACACTCAAAATGCAAATTAAGCATGTGATGATGACAACGTCAAATATAATGCAAGAAACACTAATCCACATAAAAAAAATACACCGTGCAAGTGAAGTAGGTTGCCCGACCCGCCGCCCAAAATGGTCAACTCGAGGAAACATAACTAATGAATTCATTTGGGCTAAAAAGACCAACTAGACTGAAGTGATCTATTGATTGGGTTAAGTGGCTAATCAAACAAAAGTGATTAGTTGACCAGGTTGGGATGATCATTCGGACTAAGTGTAATGTTGGCAAGACTAGAGAAGAACGGGGATGCCGATCGAGGTAAGGTGTAATGCCGACTGGGTTGGGGTGGCTAGTTGAGGCAAAGTGTAATTCCGACCGGGCTAAGGTGGTCGATCGAAGCAAAGTGCCATGTGAGATATGCAACATATAAATTACATAGACAATTGACTAATCAATAAGCATGTGGTCGTGCCGACTAGGATTGACTAGTAAATTTGTTTAGCATGGGCAACCAAACCAACAAGCATACAAACAAACAATGCAATGTGAAAGATGTGATTAATCACTATCAATAGTGAGCCAAACTCAAATAACGCTCTCACATAAGCACTTAGGGCTTTAAATTTTGGATATGTTGCATGGCTGTCTCTGGCTTTGGCAAGGGATGTGGAGAAATTCATCCTCCAATTTCTTGTAGAAGGAGTCCTTCAACATTTGTTGGATGGACTAGCTACAAAGTTTTTTTCCATCTTACAACCCCTCAATGATCTTGTAAAATGGGTTAGCTATAAAGCTTTTCCCTTTAATTAAGGTCAAACTATTCTAACCCCTCCAAAAAAGGTTAGAAGCACCAAGCCATAGGAAAATGGGATTCCAACTTGTAGGATTAAGGCTAAGGTATGCAAGGAAACACTCTTGGCTTCTCAAAGCATTTGGTCAAGCATGTGTTTCTTAACCTAGGGCTTCCTCTAAAAAATAAATGGCTAATCAATAGGTGTATAACCGTGCCAACTAGTGTCTGCCAACCAACATGCCTAGCATGGGCGACTGAACCCACAATGATATCACAAAATTGGTCAATCAAAAGCCATGTGGTTGGGCCAACTGTTATCGTTCAGGCAATTAGATCCTTAAATAACTAGTGATTGATTGAGCTATATGATACCGGGGGGCTGGTCAGACCTTCCTTGTGTGCGCAACCAAACCAACAAACATCTAGTAAAATCTATTTCTAGGACCGATGAAGAAAGAAAAAAGCAAGAACTTGCCCAAAATAATCTCACCAATTTAAAGGTTGTGGATGTGTTTCTTCTACTTGGAAGAAGCTCTCTTAATGGTAGGAGAGAAGCCCATGCAAACCATTGCCCAAAATAATGAGGAAGCTTCCCTTGCTTGAGAGACCACCAAAAAAGTTTGTCGGAGTAGTCTTTCTCCAACGTTGGATGACACTCTCCTTGCCCGAGAAACTACGGGCTCACTAGACTCCTCCTTCCTCCAAGCTAGAATGAAGCTCTCATAATCGTGCTCTGATACACCTAAAATATATAGTTTTTTTAGACACATTTTTATATCTATTTTTGAGATATTATGATTTAATGGAAGGTATTTGTGTATTTTTCTTTCAGGTACAAGTAAAAAATTGAAAAATGCTAAAAGGAGTAAAAGAGGATCAAATTTGGAGCAAAAAAGTGAAATTTGTGCAAAAGGGTTTTTGGCACCTAAGCGCCAGATCCGACGCTTAGGCGTCGGGGAAATAGAAAAGGCCACGCCTAAGAGCCAGAGGCCCCGCGCTTAAGCACCAGAGGTAGTTATTTGACGGTTTTCTTTATTTGACCAAATTTTGAAGAGACATTTTAGGCACTTATTGGCTAAAGAGGGTGGTTATGACCACTATGAATGAAAATATTATTAAAAGACTTGTGAAAGGAGGCACACCTTGAAGAATACATTTTGGACACATTTTGAAGAATTTCCACGGCACTTCTTGGAGATTTATAAAAGAAGGAAGTTGAGACATTTTCTTATAAAGGAGAAAGATATTTTCATAATCCGTGTTTTTCTTTTACATAAACTCAAGTTATTTAGAAGTTGTTATTGTTTTGTCAAAATATCAAAAATACAAAAAATATTTGAATTTTAATTCCTGTCAAATTATCTATAGTTTAAGTAATTGTCTTTTTAAAATAGAAGTTTGTTGTTTGAAAGTGCATATTACGTATTTTCCCCGTGGGATCGATATTCAAGGCTTAATCAAAAAGTTCTATATTACTTGATAACGATATGTATACTTGCGTAGTATCCCAATATATATAAATTAAAGAGTTAAATTCTTATTTTCTACAGGATCAAGTTTTTGGTTCTGTTGTAAAGTAAGGAAATATAAGTGAAAATTATAATTAAAGTCATTGTTATACTGTTGCATATAAGCAGTTTCGGGATCAAGTTTTTGGCACCGTTCTTGGGGAAGATTTCAAAAATTGATTTAAAAGTAAATTTCTACTTTAGGAAGACTTATTTAAACTTTTAAAGAAAAGTTTTAGTATTTTCTTTTGTTTGTTTTATTTGATTTCATTTTATTTTATTTTTGTGTATGTGTAGTTCAGGTTCTGAAGGACTAATGACCTATGATTCTGAATTAGAAAGAACTGTTAAGAAAATCAGAAAAACAAAAAAAAAAATTAAAAATTTTGAAAAATCTAAAAAAATTACAGAAATTACAAACCAAAACAATCAAAATGCTGAAATTCATCAGGAAGCAGTTTCGGGATCAAGTTTTTGGCACCGTTC
>NEWO01000634.1:67894-87877 GCA_003013225.1 Phalaenopsis aphrodite
GATTGATTGGTCAATCATAAAGGCCCTCGTCTGTTTATAGTGGATCGATTATTCGGCATTGGTGGGGTGAACGGCGTGAGAATTGTATAGATGCTCTTCGACAAAAGAACATAATTGTAACACAGCTTCAATCTTCAATCAGACTTATTGCTCTGTTTGGGAGAGAAAATTTACTTTCGTTCGACCCATTATACCGATCGGCCCTCTTACAAAAATAGGGAGAACTCGACCAAGTTATGGGACGCCTCACTTGATTCAAAGTCGATCTTCACTCCAATAAGATGAACTACCGTTTAACTAGATCCCGACACACTTTGTTCATGGGCCCCTCTTGTGTTGTCATGTATTAGTGTTTCACTCAAAGATTCGTACTGACATGATCCTGCATATTCAGTTCTTCAATTATCTTGTTTTTTTTTAAAATGACAGTTATAATAAAAAAAAGGAATCAAATATCATATTAGATTCATTTATTTTGTAATAATTGAATTTTGTGAATTTACGTGCGTTGGTGCCTTATTAAAAGGCTGTTACTGAAGACCTCCACATCCGTACTTTCTTCCAATTCGGAATTCAAGTTGTTTTTTTTTATTATTGAGGACGATCTCATGGCGAGCTGCAATAGAATTCATGTTGGCGGGCCGTCTGATGACATTTTGATGAAGATTTTAAGATTATTGGTTGAGAAGATTCGTAGCACAACTATTTCTGCGAAGAGTCGTCAACTTGAGGGGGAATCAATTTGTGAGAAGAGAAAACATTTTGAAGGGAGTAAGCCTTCCAAAAAGAAACGAGTGAAACAATTAGCTTTCAAGAGGGGGCAACTGGATGTGTGGGATGATGGGAACAAATCATCCGATGTTGCTCCCTTATTGTGTCAAAAAATCAAACAAATGTTTGTTCGTATCTCCCAACAGATCGTTAACCAAATCTGGTGGTCAGGATAAAGGAGACACCTGAGGAACTGTTGGAGCTTCATTACCTGGGGGCAAGGACGCCGCCAGTCTTCCTCAGATTTGAGGGATAAGACTAGTGGGCACTCCACTTATATCTGTGAGAGAGTTTCTCATCCTTTCTTTTGTCTTAGATGAACTGACACCTAGGGATGAGGATTTAAGTTGTTTGAATCACTTGACGACTCAACAAAATTATTTTTTTTGTTTAACTTGGCGTTTTTTGTTGTACAGAAGACCCTATCAACGTTTTCGACCCATCGGAAGCTGTTGAGCAACAAGATGACATATTTTTGTGACAAGGAGGTTAAGGCTCAGAAGGAAGCTGAGGCCCAGCAGGAGGCCAATAGAAAGAGACTAAAGGAGCAGCTGGACACCCTTCATGAGAAACTATCGAAAAAACTTCTTAAGCTCTGAGTTGAAGCAGTGAACAACTAAACCAAATCCATTACTATTCAAATAGAGAGCGTGAACATGTGGATGGACCTTACCGATGCAAAGGAGACATGCTCAATCACATGAATCCATGTTGATGTTGATAATACTAACAGAGTTAATCTAAGGGCTATAGTTTTATTCGAGGAATTGTTGAGGCAAGGGTTGGTTTTGCTACAGGCGGCCGAGGAGCCGATTGTAAAAATTTTCATGTCTAAATAATTATATGTTCTTATCTCCTTTCCTCTATATTATTACTCAATTTTTATTTTTGTGCATATTCATTTTTGCTCTTCAATATCGTGGTACGAGGTTTTTGTTTCTGAGGTACAGTTAACGACATTTTATCTTCTCTTTGTGCCATATATATATATATATATATATATATATATATATATATATATATATATATATATATATATATATATATATATATTACTAAGTTTGCTGCTTCGGTAGGGTTTTTCCCTCTGTTGGCACCTCCATGGCACTCTATGTAGTTTCCCTTACATGCATCTCTAGGCGCCGGTGATGGCTTTGGACCGCTCTTATGTTGCAGCCCTTGCTTGGGTTCACACTTTCCGTACTCTTAAATCCTATTTGTTCCCGCCTACTTTTGCTTTGTCGAAGGTTGACGAGTTTAGTTTCATTAAGAAAGGTAGTAGAAAAAAGTTGGAAGTCAGCCATCTACTTTACTGAAGCTAAATGTAATTTTCTGGCTTCTTCTTGTCACCTGAATTTGTTCGAGAAATTTCTTTATGGCTATCCCAAACTTGAGACTATTCATTAGGAATTTGATCTAATGAACCTTGTTGGGGAGTGACAAATTGAATTATTAGATGGGTAGCACATCCTTATTCAAATAAACAATAAGGAGGACTACACATGCTTATTTGTTAGACGATTCGTTTGGATTGATAATCGCACTATCAAGATTTTGAAATGGACTGTGGATTTGGACCCACAGACTGAACCACCAAACATTCTGATCAGGATTTGCCTCCCTGGTATGAAATTCCATCATTTTAACTAACAAGTCTTGTACTTAATTGCAATGATTTATTACAATGCTCTGAAAACGAACATTCTTACTTTCAATCTTTCCCGTTCTTCTGAAGCCAGAGTGCTAGTTGAAAGGGACACATCACTTTAACTTGTCTAGAGGAATTTGGCTAGGCTCACAACATCAAGCTCATTGACAAAGGGTTGTAATTGAACCTTTTCATATGTATTGCTCTAACTGTTATATGTTTGGCCATTCTAACTCTTATTCTTACCATTTACACCTTCATCTCAAATCACTAAAGCATAATGCCCCTACTAAGATCCTCCCTCCTTCTGACATGGCCCCAAGCGTACCTATTGAGAACCCTTCCATTTGTAAAGTTAAAGAAAAACTTAATCATCACATGGGCAACTCTGATTTCAATAATGTAGTAGTAACCGAAGCATTTAGTCCACCTGCTAACATTGTTGTAATTTCAACCCAACGCAAAACCATTCAACTCTTCAGCCTCCACAAATTGTTGAGGAAAAAGGTCTTCTAGTTATGCAGGAAAATGTTACTCCTATTAATCTTGAATTTATGAACATTGTTGTTGTGGGCACTCCAACCTTGGAGAAGTGCCAAGCTCAACAAGTGCAATGGCCTGCAAACAACCAAGTTCATGATGTGCAACAGCAAACATCTATTCAGCAACCTTTAGATCAACATTTTGTTGATGATCAGATGGAACATTCAATGACTGAGGAATGGCAAGTCCAACCATTTATGAATCCAACCATTTATGAAGAAGAATAAAGGAACGTGAGAACTCAAAAGTATACAAGATGACATTTTGTTGCTCTCAGGCTACAATCCACATACTCATTTTTTACTGGACATTTGAATGCATCAGTCATCTTCAGTATACTGATGATCAAATCGAAAGAAATTGCAAGATTGGTTGAGTCGTTAAGGCCCCTAAAAGCATTGAGGTTGGGACTTTTAAACTTCTTTGAGAGCTAGATATCAGAGAATTATACGGAGAATGTATTTTTGGCTTGATTGAGGGCTGTGGTTTTTATAGTATGATGTCTTTCTTCTATACAGATCCAACACTGTCTTGGTAATGGGAATCCTCAACTCTTTCTTTCATTGGTTGAGATCTTCAACTATTGGGCACTGGTCCTTTTCACACTTATCAAGATGTTAGTGACAATACTCATGGTGGTTCTAACTCTGCGACTTCTGAGTTCCCTAGCCAAAGCCTCTTGCAAGACACCTACCATTTGATCTCTCATCTCTAAAATCATCAATTCTTACTTCTCCATCACCTTTTGTCACATGATATTTTTTGGGTTATCATGTCCACTGTATGGTTCCAAAATTCTCCTTGAGCTACGGTCATTGCCTTGCGTATTGCCTCACTTCTTGTTGATGGCATGATTTCATGCACACCATAACTTTTAAGATGTTCGAT
Source organism: Phalaenopsis aphrodite (assembly GCA_003013225.1). Lineage (NCBI taxonomy): Eukaryota > Viridiplantae > Streptophyta > Magnoliopsida > Asparagales > Orchidaceae > Phalaenopsis > Phalaenopsis aphrodite. The sequence continues at coordinate 71,745 of NEWO01000634.1, forward strand.
CTTAAATTGTTCATGAAATCTCACCCAAAAAATAGATCACATAGAAGGAGAAGAAGTTAGGAAATAAGAAAGAAATGAATAAGAGAATGACAACACACAACCTCCCTTAATTGTAGTTAGAAGACATATAAGAAACATACAATTAAAATCAAGAACCCTATTTCTAGAGGGTTTGTAAGAGTATGTTGATCTCACTTTTGTGAGGTCTTTTTCTCTCTATAGAAACCTAAGGTCTAGCCTTAGAGTTTCCTAATAATTTTGTAAGATGCCCATATACGGGACCAACACCTACCTAGAACATAAAGCATATTTAATAGTCACTTAGGGTTTCATAGGTTAAGCCCAAATCCTCAATTATTGGTTTAGAAGATTAGGGTTTGAACCAAATAAGTCCAAGTTGAATTCCTACAGGTGAAGAATGCCTTAAGCTAACCATAGAGCCTGGTGTACTAGGAATCCCAAAGATGACCAACTGACTACCCACAAACACCTCTTTGATCTAGAAGAAGCCCTGAGCATGAGGCTAGTTCTAGGCTAGAGAAGGACTCACTCTTTGTACTAAAACCCTGATAAAAATATTAACATCAAAAATTTAATTTAAAAGAAAATTCAGCCACCAAAGTTAGGTTTAGAGCCTACCCAATTGCTTACCCATTCTCAAACAATCCTGAAGAGCAAATCACTACTAAAGCACATTAAATTGATCCCAAAGTTTGAAATGCTCAACCCATTAAAGAAAATAAAGATTAAACTTACCTAAGATAAAATTAAAATAAAATAAAATCTATATCCACCAAATATCAGAAAATAAACATTACAAAAATTACAAAAATTACAAAAATTACTAGTGAACCTAAGTCAACTCCATAAGTATTAAAATCACCAAGTTGAACCCAAAATTAAATATAATTAAAATGAATGAAATAATAAATTGAAGAAATCAATTTAATTAATTAAATTAGTTAACCCTAAGAGCCTAATTACCTAAGGACAAACCCAAATGCCCATATGCCCAAGTCCAAACCCTAGAAGGGCACACAAATCCTTACCCATGATTTGACCCGAAAAACAAACCAATGATACAAATAACTTCCCATGACCCTACAACTCAAATGAGAATTAACCAAAGATAAACTAAACATAAAATAAACACTAAAATACCAAACATGCACACTTAACTAAAAGAGCCACCTAGTGCCACCTTGGTCAAACCAACATAAATCAAACTCAAGGAGAGTCTTGGAAGTCAAAACTTAGCTCCCTTAGCTCAACCACCAAGGCCAAGTCCTCCCTAATCAAATTTTGATATTGCCATGCCACCTCAATAGCCATTGGAGCTCCATCATGCTCAAGGTTTCATAAATGGATAATGCTCCATTACATATGCCCAAGCCACTAGAATCCCTCTACCCAACTTCTAAGGATCAACCATACATCCCCTAGCAATCTAGAGCTCCTCCATGACTTCCCATGGCTAATTAAGAAGCCAACCTAAGAGCACCTCACCACACTCAAGCTCCGTAAGCTTTCACTTAAACTCCTTGCCTTCAATATAAATGTTGCTCCTACAAACCTTAACTAACACATCCCACAATCCTTATGTCACTTCAACCACCACATAACCCTAATTTCCCCTCTAATATCCAAGGCTCCTTATAGCCTTGACATATACTTCCTCCAAAACCAAAATTAAGCCTTCTAAAAGCCTCACAAGGTCCAAAAGCTCCTTTCCCAATTGAAATGCTTCCATCTCACACCCTCCAACATAGCCCAACACTAACCCGAGCTCCAATTTGGTCTAGCATATATCTAGGGCCAATTCTAAAAAAAATTGAAGCAATGAGTAGCTGGGCAACCTCAAGTGGATCCTTTCCATCAAACTCAATCAAAATTTCACCTTCTGAGATAAGGTAATAGCTCGAATTCCTAATTTTTCCTTTCAGTTTGGTCATTTGTGAAACAAATGAATAATGCATGCCCACTTAACCATATGGATAGGCTCGTCTCACTTAGATGAAGCTAAAGGATCAATCACAAAGAGATTTCATTATTAAGTGTAAATCGAGATCTTAAGGTTTAAATATGTGCAGTAGAAAGGTTAGGGGGCTCTTGGGATGATGATGGAGAACCATTGGATCACCGTTATTTAAAATGAATGATATTGATAGAATAAAAGGAGGAGATTGTGTGGAGCAACACATCGTATCAATGCTAGTAGAGCTACTCATGTGGAAACAACAGTGAATCACAGGACTCCGCATGAAGTTTTGACAAGTCCGTTGAATGACACAACGCTAATTAAATCCAGAGAATTCAAATAAAATTTAAAAATCATAACTAAATAAATAAAAATCACAAAAACAAAATAAAAAAGCATATAAACATAGTAAACAGAGAAGAAGATAATAAAAATTAAAATTAAATTAGTCAATTTATATTTAATTTTTAATTAATTAAATATCTGAGAGAGTTTTTTAATTAATAGAAATTAAATACAAGACCAAAATTTATATAAAAAAAAAATTGAGGGATCATTCCCTCTGTCTTTAGGAATCTCAACTAAATTTTCCAAGGGCAGAAGACTACCCTAGCACAAAATGCCCTAACTTTCTATTAAAGTTATAATTATTTTGAAAAGGAATTATTAAAAATAAAATATTGACTAGAAAATTTTAAACTTAAATGGAAATTAGTAGAGAAAGTTAATACATTAATTTTTCGTAATTAATTTACCATTTTCAATCTCTTAATTAAAAAAAATAAAATAGACATACAAAGGGCAAATTTATAACTTACAAATTTTGCACATTTACCCATTTTTCTCTGAATTTTAATTAAATAAGATTAATTTAAAAAAGCTTTAACAAAGGAGAATTGATGATAGTGCATGTCTCTAATACCCTACTCATTAAACAAGGTTTAAATGTGTATTTAGAAATATTAAGATTAAAGATACATGATGTGACCGAGAAACTAAGAAAGCTTGATGGACCCATTCCAAAAAATGTATATTTGAAGGATGAATAGTTTGAATGTGTTAGGGATATTGACATTATTGATAAATAAAAACCTAACTCATTATAAAAAATGGGGAGAAGAATAGTCCCTAATGGAGTTGCCAGAAAGAAGCCTCTAATCTTATGACTTAATAAAGATATTAAAAAATAACAACTCTTAAAGTAAGAAGAGATAACTTTAAACTTACCACTAATTATAAAATTACCCTTACCTAATATTAAAATTAAACAACCTTAACTTAAAATAAAGACATTAATTCATTAACTTCCCCGTTAAAAGGTTTAGGAAGACATCAATTCATAACATCCTTTAAAAATATTTTAGAAAACCTTAACAAATTAAACAAACTCAACCTAAATCAAAATTTATTAACTTCTCCTTTAAAATATGTTAAGAAGACTAGGCAATTAAACATCCTAAATCAATAACTTAATTCACCAATTCCTCCTTTAAAACATTTAGGAAAAAATTATGAACTTTGGACTAAACTAAAATATTTGTTCATTAAAGTTTTCTATAATTATTTTAGAGATTAATGAATTAACATATTAATCCTTCTTTAAGGATGAACAAAAGAGTTAACAAACTAATGAACATCAAGGTAATTTTAATACACTTAAGATAAACTCATAACCACATGAAACAAAAATGAAACTACTTTGAAATCCCTACACTTAAAACTTTATCAATTAATTAACTTCTTGAACATGGAGAAATATATTCAAAGGTGACCCCGAGCCAAGAGTATAATTCCATATAACAATAATTGAAGAATTTCAATCAAAACATAAAATGCACTACCAATAAAAGTCTTCTAACCTCTAAAGTTTGAGAACATCCAAGTCTATTAACTAATAATCTTAGGCATGTTTGACTTTTCTTAAGAGAATAAAAACACACTTGACTCAAAACAATAAAAAAACAACACAAAATAGGAGGCAAAATAGGCTAAATCTAAAAATTGCAAATCGCAAAGAAATTTATTTTCATATATTTAACTCACACAACTCAATAAAATACGCTATAAAAATAATTTAGACTTAAAATTAAACACCAAATCCACTATTTTAGATTGGGCTTTGGAAGAGGCAACCTATGGTTGCTAACAAATAACCTTCCGGTCACCTGTGACTAATTAAACCACAAAAACCTAACAACCTTGGAATGATAGAACCATGGGATCTTGACTGGGTCTCACTAAAAATAATACAATAAAAGTAATATAAACAATTTAATTTGCTAAGAAGATTTAAGCAACCTAAAATTTTCGACCTATAAAATCAGAAAAAGACAATAAAACTTAAATGAAACTCTAATGAACAAAAATAACCAAATGCAACTTTAACCCTGCTGCCCGGTTCTACAAAAATCTCCTGGACAATACAACTCATAGTTGTTGACAAGAATCTTCTGGCTAAAGTAGGCTTGACTACCTCTACGGGTTAAGCAGATCATGTACACTGACATCCCGAGACAACTGACAGCCATGGGCACCTTGACAAAGTTATCCTAAATAAAAATAATAATAAAATTAATTAATCAATTACCTAATAGACATACTAATTCTCCCGCATAAAATTATGATAAAACATTATATCTGTATTTTTTTTTTTGTAAGACTGCTAAGATGAACTATTATGATAGATTTACTTTATATGTTTCTGGGATGTGTAAACTTTATTTCGCAAGGCTGCTATAATTAAAATAATCTGTTGTAGTAACTTAGGATCTTCCTTTCGAGTCATCATTTCTTTTATAGAACTAGGATGTGTTATGGTTGATCAAATATTAACATTCAAACTATCCAAAAGAAAATGAAACACAAAGAGAATGATGAACCTCAACTAAACCATCAACGGTACTTCAAATGATGTCAATCGATGAGTCTGACATATGTCTAGGATTGTTAACCACATTATTAGTTTGTGTATGTTTATTTGATAGGTCTGCCCCCATTATAGGTCGGTGCTTGTGTTTGTGCCTTTTTTCTGGATTACTGGTATACTCATTTAAGGACTAAATCATCTACCCAAACTAAATAAACCACTCTGACCTAATTTTCTTAAAAATAAAGCTCATAACAAAAATGAAATAACACATGTTATTGCATTCACAACTATAAAAATATCATCCATATAAAAAAAAGCCGTGATTATCATTAACAAATAAAATTGAATAGAAACCCCTTTCAATTTTGGAATACAACCCAGAACATGACCTGCGGGCATGCTCATAACATATCAATTATATTCCTTATCTTCAAGTGTTCACTCAATGTACAGAAAGGGGTGGTTTGATCAGTGAAAACCATTACATTGTAGAGTAAGATTTGTCATACATACCAATTTACCTTTTGAATGAACCTTCTATACATTTATCATCAAGGACTCGCACAACCCATTACAGAGCCTGCTTCTATGCACTCAACACTAACCAACATAATAAAACACTTGAGAAAGGAGAGATATAAAACATTTAAATTTGAAGTCTTAGAAATATATTTGCATTAGTCTTAAGACGTTTTGCATACCAGACATGTATTGGCAACTCGATTTATAATCAACTCATAAGTCGTGTTATTCTTAATGAAATAATAGCCTACCCTATCTTGCATCATTAAGCTTGACCATGCATGGTTTTGAATGAGGTTATGTGGTTTCGGTGGCGGCCCTTTCCAGGTCGGGTTGTAAGTCCATTGCATTTTGATTGTTGTGTATATCATCCTTTAGATTAGGGTTCTGAAGTTTCACTTCTCTTGGTGAACTTTAACTTTAAATTTTGAGGTTATTCATCTAGTTACAATGTAAACCCTCGTCTTTAAGCTTTTGCATGATCATATATCATGCAATATAAGACATAATATTCTAATAAGACATCAGGATAAAATATTGAGTTTTCTTCAAAAAATTCATAGCCAAAAAATCGGACAGTCTGGAACATTAATGAGGTTTCTTCGTTGTCTTCAATGTCCCCTATTATTTCTCTCTTTGGCCACGGTTAATAACTGTTCAATTTTCATGACTTTTTCATTTGGGAGTCTAATATCCAATCTTGAAAGCCTAAACTTATAAATTTTTTCAAGAAGAAACCATAGCCTTAATCGTGAGTTTTTTAAGTAACTTTGGTTGTTTAAGATGTAATTAACTATAGATATATTTTGCTCTTATAGGATGTTGAAGACCCCATATTTAATCTAAACTCTATTTAATCTTCAGATTTGAAGAGAAAGATTTGTCATTTTAACTATAGACGAGTGCAAATATCTAATATTTTTTAATTTAAATAATCAAACCCATCGTGAAGTCATAATTCTATCTTTCAAGGTGGTCAACTGCTTCCGATGAACCTGTTTGATTATTTAAATAGCCAAATTTTTTAAATTGCACGACATTCAAAATCCCGTGTTGAAAAGCCAAACTGATAGGGTATTAAGGTATTTTATATAATTTAGGTTTATAAATACATTTAATAACATATCGATCAGTCAATCACGAAGGCCCTTGCTTGTTTATAGTAGATTGATTCGTTCGACACTTATGGGCCGAACAACCTGGAAATCATATAGATACTCTTCGGCAAAAGAAAATGTTTAGAACACAGCTTCAATCTTCTTTCCGTCATATTCCTTCATCCAAGGGAAAGTTGTTTCTTTTGTTCAGCCCATTGTATCGATCAACCCTCATACAAAATAGAGAGGACTCGATTCAACATCGATCTTCACTCCAATAAGTTGAACTAGTGATTAACCTGATCCTGACACACTTTGACCATTGGTCTCTCTTATTTTATCGTGTATCAGTGTTTCACTCTGAGATTCATGCTTATATGATCTTGTTATACAATTATTTTTATTAGCGCCCTCTTGATAAAAGAAATATTCTATATAAATATGAGGATTGTTTTATGAGACGTGTTTTTAATTTCTCAAAGATTATCATTCAATATGAAATCAATGTATTATATAATAAACTCAATATATATTTTAAGAAAATGTAAATTTAGATCCACTTTACCTTCAAACAATAAAATAAAATACATAGAAGATTACTTAATAATTTATATCAGAGCCTACTCAGCAGAAAGCGACTCGAAACAAATATGTTATTCTTATGTTTTTTCATTTCACATGGAAAAGTTAGTACCAATAATTTGAGACCAAAATTAAATTATTAAAGTGCTTATTACGTCATCCACCAACTACTCCACACCATTATTTCGTTTTTTATTAAGTTTAAACACGTCACACGTTTCTAAAATAAATAACACATGATTTAATTGATTAAAAATCTTGTACAAAAGTCTACGAAACTTAGAGATAATATTACATCAAACAACCGTATCTAGAGCTGCATGCGGAGTCTAATAAAATCACGCTACATGGCAGTGAAGAAAAAAAAAATCTGTCTGGTAACACAAGAGAATATTCCTCCCGTGTTGTTCATGTGTTATTGTGTGTTATTCAGGTGTTATTGTGTGTTATTCAGGTGTTATTGTGTCTTATTCAAGTGTTATTGATGTGTTATTGTGTTATTATAACATCGGGAATATTCTCATAACACAATAACATCTGAATAATATACAATAACACGAAATAACACAGGGGGAATATTCTCTGTGTGTTATTCAAGTGTTATTGTGTTATGAGAGATATTTTACTAACAAATATAATATTTTAAATTTTTATACATATTTTGAATTGTAAGATAATTTAATCTATCTTTTTATAGAATTAAACAATACGAGGAATCATACGTCTGATTGGGATGTTGCATGTAATCTAGAAAAAAAAAATTTAGCTATTTTATTAGTATGATTGTGTCAATAATGTAAACATACATTTATATTTATGTTCTCAAGTATAGCATTAGTCATCCCGGAAACTGAAAGACTTGGCTGTGAGTCCTCAAATATTGTAAGAAAAATGTTTAGAATTTTCAAAAATGATGTCAACACGTATTTAAAGATAATTTTGATAACTATGATTGACAATGAAAGTCGCATTCTTGATACTTTTGATTCTAATGGCAATGCTAATGTTACAAATTGTAATACTACTAGCAATGATTTAGTTGTAGCCAATAGATATTCGCTTTTTAATGTAAATTTGAGCAATGTTAATATCTCTGCTTCTGTTTTAAATCCTATGGTTAACATTGCTAGAGGTATTTCTTCCTCGTATAATCTTGTATCTGCAAGAGCTAGAAAAGACGAGTAAATAAAATTTTCTTTTTCCTCTTTTTTTAATCTTTTTCCTATATTTTTTCCAAACTTAGTTTCTTGGAATTTTCATTGGTTTAATAATGAGGCCTGTATTGTGGATTGTATAATTTTTTTAAAGGATTTTAAGTTTGATTTTATTTGCCTCTTGGAGAGAAAATTATCTTTTCCAACTATTTCTAAATTTACTCTTTTTTTCAAATGAAGGTTGTGTTGATAATATCAATACTGCTCAGAATGGTAGAATTTATATTAAATGGAGTAAAGATAATTTAAATTTTACCACTCTTAAATTACATGCTCAGTTTATTCATGGTTTTATTACTTTTCCTGAAATATTAAGTTTTATGTCACTGTTGTTATGCTGATAATAGAGCTTTTAACAAAAAAGTGCTAAAGTATTATCTTATTTCATTAGTTAAAACTATTCATGATCCTTGGTTTCTTTTGGATCATTTCAATTGCATCATAACTACTATAGAAAAAGTTGGAGGTGAAACTCCAATTCCCTTAAATTGGTAGATTTCAATAACTGCATTTCCATTGCTGCTCTCATTGAACTTCAAAATGTTGGTTACTCTTTTAGTTGGTATAATAATCAAATAAATAATCCAATAAGATGCTTGTTAGATAAAACTTTTGAAAATTCATCTAGGATTAATTCTTACCCTAAATCTTTTTTAAGGTTTTAAACTGTTACTCTTACGATAATCAACCTAATTTAATTTTGTTGGTTAAGACTACTTCTTTACATTGTTGATTCATGTTTAAGAATAATTGGACTTGTTATCCTAATTTTATTTAGCTTGTATCTTTAGCTTAGAGTGTACCTGTTTAAGTTGGTCCTATTTTTTCACTTTGTAATAAGCTTCATAATGTTAAAAATGCTATTAAAAGTTTGAGTTGGAATTCTTTTAATTCTTTAACTAATCACATTGATGGCCTTAAGAAGAGACAAATTACTGCTCTTTCTTAACTTGAATCTTCTCCTCTTTCTAAATATTTGCTTGCTTAAACTTCAGATATACAAAATAGCATTTCTAATACTACTTCTTGTAATTACAAATGGACTAAGCAAAATGTTAAATGCGATCGGTTATCTAAAAGTGAGGATGATGTAAAATTCATTTTTCAAAGGGCTAAGGTTAGACATAACTCTAACTTTATTAAGGAAATTTTAGTTAATATCAATTATGTTAGTAAGCAGGATGATATATTGATGAAGCTGCACATTTTTGTACCAATTTGTTGAATGAGGGTAATGACAACAATGATTTTAATAATTTTTCTTTTCCTATAAATCAAAGAGTTTCTCGGAATGATTATGATTTTCTTATTCAATTTTTTTTTCTAATTAGTGCATTAAAAATGCTCTCTTTTCTTTTGGTTCAAATAAAACCCTTGGTTTGGATAGTTTTATTTCCAATTTTTTTAAAGATACTTGGCACATTATTGGAAAAGATTGCATTTATGTTACTAAATACTTTTTTCAAAATTCTAAATTGCTTAAAAAAATTAAGCATACTAATTTTGTTATTTTACCTGAAAGATCTTATGCTTCTTATTTTTTTATTACAGATATTTATTCTTATGTAATACTTTTCATAAAGTTATTGCTTTATTTTTAGCTAGTAGACTTAAAGTTATTCTACTTGACAATATTAATCATGCCCATTCTGCTTATATCTATGGTCGTGATATTGTTGATAACACTATTTTAGCCAATGAAATGATTTATGACTTTAATTCTAATAATTATTTGATGCAATTCTATGCTAAAATTGATTTAACTAAAGCTTTAGATAAAATGAATAGTGACTTTTTATAGAATGGAAACTGTTGTTTTCCATTCTATTGTTATTAATTGGTTTAAAGCTTGTACTAAAGATCTTCATTTTTCTGTTTTTATAAATAATGAGTTAAGAGGATATTTTCCTTCTACTTCTGAGCTTCATGAAGACTATTCCATTTCATTTTATTTATTTTCTATTATAATAGATTCTCTATTATTCATGATTGAGAATAATTTGAATTTTAATTGTTCTAAAGTTTCTCATTTGATATGTACTGATGACATTATGATTTTTTAGTAAAGCTGAAACTCACTCTATGAGAACCATTAAGAAAATTTTTGAAATATTTAGTAAAGTGACTAATCTTCTTATTCATACTTCAAAATCTAATATTACTTATTCTAAAACTTTTGTTGTTTATATTCAGAATGATATTACCTCCTAATGCAGTTTTAACATTAAACCTTCTCCATGGAAGTATTTGAGAATTACTATTAAGCCTTCTAAAATTTTAATTTATGATTATCATATTCTTATTGGTAAAATTAACAATTGGTTGGGTGGGTGGAAAAAAAAAACTTTTTCTTCAGCTGATAGGCTACAAATTATTAAGTACATTATTTGGAGTTACTTTTACTATTGCCTTCGTTTATATTATTATTTCTAATGGTTTAAGAAGGAAAATCTCTTCTTTGATTTCTAATTTTGTACAAAGTAACAAATATGGTAAGAATTTTCATATTATTTCTCGGGATAAATTTCTTATACCTAAACATTGTGGTGGTATTGGTCCTCGTTCTTTGGATACTATTAATATCAAGTGCAAAACTAAAATTATTTGAAAACTATAATCATAATTCTATTATTTCAAATTGGTTTTTGAATCATTATGGTCCTTTATGGAAATCTACTATTTCTAAAATTTCTCCTTTTTGGAAGGAACTTCTTAAAGTGGCTAATCTTATTAGACATTCTTTATCTTTCAAAATTACTTTTAATAGTCAATTATCTTTCTATTTTAATCCATGGTTTAATGGGTTGTCTTTAATTGAAAATTTGGGCAATATTAGTTTTAATTTTTGTAGCTTCTTTATGATGCTAAAATTTGTGTTGCATTGAAGAATAATATTTGGAGTTAAGAATTGTTTAGCAATGATTCTGCGTCTTTCATTAATGATTTTTGTAATATTCCAATCTCTTAAGGTCTTTCTTGTATTTAGAAAAATGAAAAAAAGTATAATCATGAACTTATTTATTAATTCTTATATGAAGCTTTCCCTAAAGCGAATTGGTTTAAGCTCATATAGTTCAAAGGTTATACTGTTAAATATGCCTAATTTTCTTGGAAGAATATTTATAAAGCCCTAAATTCCTATGATAGTTCAAATCTTTATGGCATTAATATAAAAAATGTATTTGTTTTTTGCTCTAATAATTTGGAGACTCATTATCATCTTTTCTTTGAATGCTCTTTTTCATATTTTCTGATTAATAAATGCGCTCCTTCAGATAATTTTTTTATCATTCCTCCTAATTTTTCTTAGATTTTATTTCATTCTAATAATCTTACTTATAAAATTCAAAAGATATTTCATCTTCTCTCCTTACAAATCACTACTTATTTCATCTGGTATGAAAGGAATAATAGAATTTTAATAATAAATTTACTTATATTAGCTCTATCACTTGGAATGTTCAATGAAGTATTTTTTTCAAAAGTAGGCATTGGAAATTTAAACAAATTTATTTGATAATATTGTTGATTTATATGGTATTTTTTTAAATTTTTTTTATTTCCTTTTGGTGCTTAGTGTCTTGTTAATCATTTGTCATAAGGGATTTCTTATTTTCCTTGCATCTTATTTATTTTTAATATTTTTTATTTTAGTTTTTTATGCCTTTTGGAGGTGATTTTTTTTTGGCTATTATATGATCATATCCATCATTTCTTTAAGTTTCAACAGCTCTATTGAATAATTATTATTCTTTAGTCTTTTTATGGAAATTGAATTCTTTTGCAGTGTTTAGTGTTTCTATCTTATTGTTTTTTTTTTTTTTGAAAATGGTTGATGCCTCTAGTGATTGATATATTTCTTTGCGGTGATTGTTTCTTAGTTGATCTTTAGTTTTATTAAGTTTTGATGGTGGCTTGTTTTTCTTCCTCTTTTTTTTGTAGTTCCTTACAGTGATTGTTTTTTCTCGGTTAATAGCCTCTGAAGTTTGTGCAGTTGTTTAATTATGGTTATTAGCTGATTTGGTGGTTTTGGCGTTTCTGATTTAGGTTAGATATCTCTTATTATGTAAGTTTTAATGCCATCTGGAGGATGTTTTATCTATTTCCTTGTGGTGGTTATCTTAATTGGCTGGATCTAGTTCTATATTTGTTTGTAGGCTCCTTGTTGGATATCTTATTTTGACTTTGATATTTACTGATTTAGAAGAGATATTTCCTTGATTTGTTTTCTATGATGATTTCTAATTTAGATCTGATATCTCATTAATTATTTCATTTTATGTTAGTATTTTTGAGTTATGTTGATATCCATCATTTTATTAAATTTTAACCACACTTTTGAATAATATTTATTCATTAAGTTTTGGAAGAAAATTCAATACTTATATAGTTAAGTCCCGTGCTCTTCTATTTTTTGAGCTATGATGATATCCATCATTCTATTACATTTCAACAATCCTTTTGAATAAGATTTATTCATTAGATTTCGGAAGGAAGTTTAATTATTATGCATGTCAGTTCTGAGCTTTTCTATCTTTTTAACTCTTGTCATTTATCTTTTTGGTTTTTCCACTTTACTTTCTAAACTCCAAATTTTGCCTTAAATTTTTTTGTCTATTTTATTTCTAATTCTGTTGGTGATTCCATTGTATCTTTTTCTTACAGGTTGCTTTTTCAGCTGGATTTTTGTTGTTGTTGGAGATTAGTCAGTTGGTAGCTGATTGATACACTTCTTTTCAAAGGCGGCAACGATTGTCGTTGTTATTGTAATTTGTCGAATGCTTGGAGTCTTTTTTTCTTTATAGAGGTTGTTCATAGTTTGTCTTTTCTTTACTTTGTGCTTATCTGTTGGAATCTTGTTGGCAGCTTGGAATTATGTGTTTTTCGCCTTAGATGTTTATAAGTTGTCTCTGTTTTTTTTTTTAATTCTAAACTTGGTTTTATTCTAATATGAGATGTGTTAGTTCTCTAGTTGTAGTTATCATTTCTTTCTCAATAAAGCTAGGTGTGGCCTCAATTTTCCAAAATAATAATAATAATAATAATAACAAGTCTTATTTCAGCGCCTATATTTTTCTTTAGTTTTCTACATGTATTCTAAAAAACAGGATGCTTGGTGGATGCAACACTAAACTTAGTATTATCTTTTTTAATCTTTACTTGAAACTATTTGAATCTCATTTAAATAGATTTTACATAATCTATGGTTCAAATTTTCTAGAAAGAAGGAATTAGCCTTCGCTGAAGAAATTACTAATTGTACGACTGATGTGATATGTCTTGCTCGAGTCCAACTTAGGTGTGGTCAAATCTAGATTGTTAAGCCAGGCTCATTGTTGAATGAAAATATCGTGCATGTACTTATTCAATTTTGGGGATGAAGCACTCATCCAAGTGCAAATGTTGTAGCAAGATCAATATGAAAGGAGAACATTAGAACAAAAGTTGAAGTGAATTTAAGTTTATTAAGTTTGTTTGAAGACAATATTCGATGTGTATCACATTCTTAATGCTGGACTTTTGAAAATTCAATTGTTTGTTCCGAAGAAATTGAAATTTAATGTAAAATATATAATGTTGTACTTGAAATTCAACGGTGTTGAATCAGAGATTGTGCGTGACTCACAACCAAGGAAAAGAGTGTGAATGAAGAGAAATATATACAAAGATAGAGAGAGAGAGAGAGAGAGAGAGAGAGAGAGAGAGAGAGAGAGAGAGACTATAAAAATAGGTGGAAAAATAGAAAATTGATTTAGCGCAGGAAACCTTGTGCTGATTTCCGACGACTTATTGAAGGAAACTTTAACCTACAGCTTTCTTACAGATAAAACTGTAGCTTTTTATGACACATTTTTGACAGATGAAAAGTATTAACCGGCGGTCCAAACCACCAGTTTAGAGTAAATTATAAATCATAGCAAAAAAGTGTAGGATAGTAAACACGTTTGTTTTATATTAATAACCAATGGTTACTTGATATTAACTGACAGGTATCAGAGTATTAGGAAGCCGTCAGAAATGGTTCTTCATATTGAACCGATGCCAAAATTCTTATTTTCATTTATCCCGTGTGCACTTCAACTATGGAACCCACTGATCACCCTACAATTGCATTTTTGCTAAATTCAATTATTTCTCAACTTCTGAGAGTCAAATCGTAGGTAATCTCGATTCTGATATTATTTTAAGTTTTTATTTAATTTGAAATGTTAAATTATTTACATTTTGAGATTATGTGTTTTGGAGAAATTCAAAATTTTGATTCAGTTTTGTATGTATTTCGAGATGTACCTGATTGTTACATGCTTAGCTCTCATCTCCTAGGTCTTCCCCAATGCAACACCTAGATTATATTCTAAAATTTGCATACCTAGCACACAAATCTTACTTTTTAACTATCTCACACAAAAAAATTTGATATTTACATACACGACAAAATGCGGTTTTTAAATCCATGCTTGAAAATGTATATTTCATTTTTCACAAATTGAGAATTTTGAAATCATTGTTTTTGAGGTGATGTTAAATTTTGTAGTGTTGCGTGTACTAACACACCAAAATAATGTGTTAATTTAAGTATAAATTGTATGCTTATTTTTTGTGATGCTGCACTTTAAAGAATGATATTTTCATGTTTTTATTGTAGGTATATCAATTTTAGGCATTTGGAGCAAAAGTAGGACAAAGATGGAAATTTGGAGCCAAAATAGAGAACTTTGTGATTCCGACGCCTGAGGCGCTAGATTGACGCCTGAAGCATTATTTTCCACAGAGCTGGCACCTTAAGCGCCACTATACAGAGAAACGGCGCCTGAAGTGCCATAATCAATGTCTGAAGCTCTAAAACTCAAAACAGTGCCAGAGACGATATTTGATGGATAAGGTGGTTAGGGACGAATTTTAAGCAAATTTTGAGGCTTCAAATGTTTCAAACGATCTATGGAGTAATTCAATGTATCTAGACACTTTAAAAGGTTCTCTAATAAAAGGATATGTCTCTTGAATGAATAGACATGTCTTTTGGGATTCAAAATGTGTGACTTTTGGAGATAAATTGGGAGGGAAATTTGGATTCTTTTTTAGAGGAGGCAACCACTAATTAAAAAGAGAGGAGTCTAGGGCTGAAAGGGGGTGACAAAAGAGGCGAGAGGCGAGAGGCGAGAGGCAAGTGAGAGAGTGAGAGACTTGCAGATTTCCTTCTAGGGTTGTAAGAGGAGAGAGAAATTGAGTGTTTTCTTCTTCATTACATTTTTAATAGAAAATTGAGAGTGCTTGTGAAGAGGGAAAATGCTTAAAGAGAACTTCTAGGGAATTGCTTGAGAAGTAGCATGAGACAAGTTGTGTCTATTATTTCTTTATTTTATAAATTTGTTTTTATTTATAAAATCTGTGTTTTGTTATTTCTTTCTCATCAATTTTGAGTGGTCTCCTTTATCCTTCTCCTTACTCTGAGATTTGGTTTTGTAAAGAATTGATTTTGTTTTTATATAGTTTTAAATATCAATATATTGTGGTGATTTAATCTTTTATCTTCATTTACTTTTTGATCTAGCCAATTGAAATGTTAAAATATGTTGAGAAACATAAGATCCAAAAGGACTATGATTTCTATAACATAGTGAGAGTCCATTCAATTCCATGGTGAGAATGTAACCCATGGATTTGAGTGCAAGGAAATAGGGAAATATACTTTGTTAGATGCAGAATTAGAGATTTTAAGGTGACAGATTAAAATCCCCAATTTGTTCCAGTTGATTGGAAACTAATGCGAGATTGTTAGCCCTTTGGCGAGGGAGAAGTGGGAGGTCAAGAGTTAGAGCAGATATCCTCCCAACCTTACCACAGAATTACGGACCAAATTCTGGATTAGT
>NEWO01000634.1:88672-99783 GCA_003013225.1 Phalaenopsis aphrodite
TAGTTATTTGACAGTTTTCTTCATTTGACTGAATTTTGAAGAGGTATTTGAGTCACATATTGGCTAAAGAGGGTGTTATGACCACTAGAAATGAAAATATTATTAGAAAAACTTATGAAAGGAGGCATCCTTTGGAGAATACATCGAATTTGGACACATTTTGAAGAGTTTCCAAGGCATCTCTTAGAGATTTATAGAAGAAGGAAGTTGAAACTTTTTAAAATGTGCTTGAAAGTTCTGAAAAGTGTTGGAAAGGAGAGAGTTTTGGAGAGATTTTCAGGCTCCACACAAATTTACTTTATCATTTTTGTTTTTAGTTTGTTTTGAGAGTATTGTAAAAGAGAAGATATTCAAAGGAACTTCAAGAGTTTGGTGGAGGATTTAAGATAAGTTTTTATCTTTTGTTTTGAACTACTTTTGGTTTTAATTGAGACTTCTTGTTGGTTTGACAATGATTTCTACTTTTAAGCCAGCGTGATTTTATTTTCTCAATGGATTATGAGTAGTTTTCCTTATCTTCTGTGTTAAAATGATAAGTAATTAAAGTGTTGGATGGAAGTTGTGGAGAGTTAAACAATTCAATTATAATTTGAAAGAAGCTGGTGAGAAAAGATTATTGCAATTAAATGAGCTTGAAGAGATAAGAAATGAATCTTATGAAACTGTTAAGATTTACAAAGAATAGATGAAAAAGTGGTATGATCAAAGGATTCTTACTAAACATTTACAGCCAGGGCAACAAGTTTAGCTATATAATGTAAGGTTAAGATTATTTCTAGACAAACTTAAGTCCAGGTGGATGGGCCCATTTATTGTGATAAAAGTTTATCCTTATGGAGCTGTGAATATTAAAGATCCTAAGACTGATAAAGTGTTTAAAGTGAATGGTCATAGACTGAAACCTTATTTTGTAGGGTATCAACATAAATTTAATGAAGGAATGATGTTAGGTTAAGCAGAATAAGCACCGGTTACATCGGGCTGGCGACGTAAAACCAAGCATTTTGTGGGAGGTAACCCATAGTTATCAAGTGTGTTTTTCTTTGAATATTTTTTGTGTGCGATTAAGAAAATTTGGGTAGTATTTTTGAGACTATTATGTGTTATTATTGATTTTAAGACTTTATTTAGTAACTTATACATGTTAGAATGAGAATTTGGACGTTTAGTTGATTGGTGCAAAAATGTGCACTGGCGCTTAAGTGCAAATATTTAGTGCTTAAGCGCAACAGTTAAAGAACATGTGCTAAATTAAGATTCTAGAAGGTTTAACCACCAATTTGTTTGTAAAAATGCGCCAAGGTGGTTCCAAGATGTGCCTAGAAGTTATTAGAGATATTTAGGCCTATAAATAGAAGTGTTTTGTGAAGGAATTTCACCCTAGATCATTTTCAGTCCTAAAGTCTATAAGAGAGAGAGATTTTGATAAGATGTCTTCATGGGAAATGGATTTGAAGTTTTTCCCATAAAATGAAGAATGTAATTAAGTTCAATGTTAGATTTTGTTTGTTAGGAGTCATTTTGTTTATGTGTTAGTGTTTAAGTCTTGTTTTTGGTGTTTATGCTTTTATGTGTTTAATTGTGATTGTTTGTTAAGTGTTTGTGCTTAGAAAATTTTCTCATCTGAGACTATTTGGAGTGAGAATTAAGTGTTATATGTAGTTGTAATTGTTTGTGAAAGAAAATATACGTTTGTTTGTGTGAAAATTAGTGTTATTTTCAGCCTCGAATTGAATTGAGTTATATAGAGAATTTTGAGAGAGAGGAGAGTTAAAGGAGATGAAAATTGTCATTTAAGTGTTATGAGACATTTAGGGGTGGTATACTTAGGCAAATAGTGCATTTTACTTAAATTTAAAAATCTCAAAAAAAATCTTGCACTGGCACCTAAGCGCCACATCTCATGCTTAAGTGCGAAGTAACCCAAGAGGCAGGCGCCTAAGCGCCACTTATCCGCGCTTAAGCACTGGTTCACGAAAACTGGTTTGCGAATGGTTAAAAGTGAAAAATTAACCCGAAAATCACCATTTTTCACCCTCACATCACCTTCAAACTCTCAAAATTGCAATTTTGGAGAGCTAGGGCACACTATTAAGTGGATATTTCTTGGTGGAATTAAGAAAAATTGGCTAGATTTGGATTTCTTAAGGTAAGAGCTTTACTTCTATATAAAAATTTTGGATTTTAATCATGTATTTTGAGTACATTTGAAAGAATTCGAAAATTCACTATTCATGGTGAAAAATGAAGAAAAATTTATGAAATTTGCATAAGAAGTGTAGTTTATACTTTTAGAAGTTTAGTTTAGTAGTTTAAAATTGATTTTTGAAGTTATTTTTGGAATTTTATAAAATTGTAGAATGACACCAAGAATGAAGATAGTAAAGGAAAGAGCCCTTTTGATTGGAGCAAATTTGTGAGTTCGAAAGCTCAAGATAGATACAATGATGTGTTGCAATCACGAAAGCTTATCCAGGAGCATTGTTTTAAGAATCCAGGTGGATTTGTGGAAGATCTGATCGTTTACTGATAGTGGGGAACGATTCTATTATTTTTTTGTTGTTGCGATTATATCTGTTGTTAGGGAGTTCTATGCAAACCTCCTGAAGCTGAAGAAGATAGAGTCATGGTTCGAGGAAAGTTGGTACCTTTTTCACCGGAGGTAATCAATTTGTTCTACCATCTGCCACCTGATATTTTATGTTTTTATGTGAATTAATGTCTGACTGAGATGGAGCTATGTGAGATTATTTCTTATTTGACTGATGTAAGAGGACTTTGGAAGATCACAAATGAGAGGAGAGTCAACTTTGCCACGTCAAAGTTAAGTGCACCTTCGAAGGCATGACACTATTTTAATTCTACTCGTCTGCTACAAACAAATCATCTCAATGAAGTTACCAGAGAGAGAGTGATGTTAAATTATTATATCCAGGAAGGAAAGCTCATTAACATTGGAGCTTTGATATATCAGACTATCATCAGTTCTGCCACTGCTACTACTATTACAGGTTTAGGATTTTCTTCCTTGATCTTTTCTTTATGTGAGCAGGCTGGAGTGAAATATGATAGTTGGGAGGAAGTACAGTTGCCTCTAAAGCCTATTATAAAGGTGAATGTGAAGACTTATTCTGAACATTCTATTTTTGGCTGGAGAGGATGATTGTAAAGGAGTTATGGAATGGAAACGTCTGTTGCTTCTACCTCTGCTGCTTCTACATCTAGACCATCTAGCTTACGTGCTTCTACTTCTAGAGGTGAGTCTACTGAGACCCAAGATCAATTATTACAGAGGATGATGAACAATATTAATTATAGTGCCGATAGAGTTTAGAATTTAGAGTGTTTTGCAGAACAGACTGATTGGTATAATAGAAGGAAAAGTGATTATGAAGAGAAATTTCACTTATCTTTGGAGAGCCTCATTAGGGGTAACCAAGGAGTGCAATTTCCTACATATCCTAGATACCTTGATTATGAGCCTGCAGATGTTTGGAATAGCGGTGATTCTGAGAATGAGGAATAGGACTAAAAGAGTTATTTTTATGTTTGTATTATGTTATGAACTATGTAGTCTGGGCTTGCTACATTTGCATTTATGTGTTTATTTGAACTATGTGATGTGTGTTGGACTTATGTTTAGTTGTTATTGCGAAGTTTGTATTTTGTTAGTACTTTGTGTTAAATTCTAGGGTAGTAAATGTTGTTGTGTGTTTAGTACTGTGTTAGTTAGTTATAGATTGAATTTAATTCTATATCTTTTGAAAAGTTGAAAATCTTGCTAACTTTAGTTTTAAATTTTTAACTTAGAAAACTGCTACCCTGTATTTTTCTTTTATCTTGTTAGTGTGTTTGTTTTTATGTTGAGACTGGAAATCAGAGTTAGTGTGTTTTTTTGTTTTTTATGTTTGCACCCACTACTTAGAAGTCTACTGAATCTCTGCATGTTGAATTGAAATGAAAATTATAGAAAACTAATCAAAAATTAATTTTACTCCTGTTTTTAGTTTTATGCTTGTATACTTAGGATATAAAAATTCTTGTAAGCATGTTATCTCAAATTTTCATTCCCCCTTGTTTATATTTGTTGTTAAACTATTTAATCTGTTAAAAATTTAAGTTTGATGGGGGGGGGGGATGAAAAATATTTTCAAAACTTGAATTTTATTTGTTTTCAAATGTGCTACAAGTGAATTTGATTTGAAAAGAAAAATGATCATGTATATGAAGTTATATTAGGGAAGTAAAATTTGATTTTAGAAATGAGTAAAAAAATTTAGTTGAAATTTTTAGTAATAAAGAAAAGCTTTAAGTTAAAAGTTTCTATTGTAAAAAATGTTTAATATAAATAATTATCTTTAGTAAGAAAAAATGTATTTTTGAAAAATTTAGAAATTTAGACTTTTATTTTTAATAATTAAATTTCTTTTGTTGAAAATAATTTTCAAAACTATTACTATATTTTTAAGTAAAAGACTTATATCATGTTGTCGTGTGTGTTTTGTAATATTGAAAAATATTTACTAAAGGAACACACAACAAACATCGAATCATGTACATATGAAGTTTAGGTTTGAAATAATAAATAAGAATTGTGTGCTATACATGTAAATGCCTCTTTAAAGACAAAATGACTTACCTGACTCACACTTCTTATGTTCTTATGTATCTCACAATTAAAATTTTGTATTAATATAAGTGGCACTTCAATTCTTTAAAGCTATGTGTGTATATACGTATTTCACTTGCTAAAAGGAATTAATAGTGCTATTAGTGACGTGATTTTAAATTTTGGAGTGCTATATGTGGAAATATCAATGTTTAGGTTTGAGATACGTAAATGCATAAGAATTATGTGATATGAATGTAAATTTCCCTTTATACATGTATGTCAGCTTGATGCTTTATATAAGAATGTGAAATTTCCTTTATGATCAAAATAATGTTTGCAATTTTGATGAAGAGATCAAAATCATAAAATCTTGTTGTTATGATAGAGTTTCCACATTCTTTACTTTTCTAAAAGGGCAATGACATAGGTTAAGTGCTCAATATTTTTTCTTAATAGTGTAACATGACCATTTAGATGATTTTCCCCTTTTTAAATCGACATTTAAAAAGCCTAGCCGTATCATACAAAAAATGTAACATCTTCTCTTTTTATCCTTCTAATATCCTCATCTTTACTTTGTCGTTTCCCTGTTGCTAGTAATAATTCCTCAAAGATATATGTTATTTATGGGTATTCTTCTATCAAGGTCATTGATGTAAAATGGACTATATCTAGATAGAAAAGGAATCACTAAAGAGTTTTTTTAAACTTGTTGAGACCTACGTGCAAGAGGCCTTTGAACTTCTGAATTACCTATATAATGACATGTTTCAGTGTCCCTTCTCTAAGCACAAGAATCTAGCACACTTAATGCCTAAAAAAGTAAGGTATAAATTATATCATAGGAGATTTCAACTTGATTATTGGATTTGGATTTCACATGTCAAGAAAAATGCATCAATGTTTAGCTCTGCTCCTTGACAGGCTACTATCCTCAACCCGAGTCAGTATATTGCACTTTACAATTATTTTCGTACTTGCATCTGATGTTTTTAATTATATTTTTAGTTATTGCAGTTTGTAGTATAAACTTTGCAATTTTGACTTCTCTTACTGTGTAGATTTCTATTTTCAATTTCAATATTTTATAGTTTGCACTTTACATTATGTCCTGTTCTTTTATCTGATATTGTTACTTACATTTTCAGTTATGGTAGTTTATGGATTGCACTTTAAATTTTCCGCATAATTTTATTTAAAGTTATGTGTACTAGTTTATTTTTATTTTATTATTGCATATGACTTCTAGATGTACAAATAGTCTCCCTCCTCACGGGGGACATAGAGGTGAGTACTGTTGGAAGGTCCTCATCAACCAATGCGACTACACTACCTTGGAGGCAAGCACTTCCCTGACCATGACCAGTATTGCAATGGTTTCATGCCCATGGGACTCTAGCTTTACACTGATAGTTTCACTCCACAGCTTGGCTTATAACCCCACTCCTCCTACCTTAACAACACCATCACCAATTGATACAACAACTCCATCTACTTTGGTAGAGGGTTATCAGCTCTAGTTTGTGGGACATACATAATTTTTTTTAAAATAGTGGCCATTCATGATATATTTTTAAATGTAATATAAAGCTAATTAAATGTTATTTTCATTTTTTATCTTCCTACACATTCCATTTATGCTAGTTGGATATTATTCAGAGCAAATACGATGCTTTGCACATGTTGTTGAAGAAGATCCCGATATCAACTTGAGATATGTGATTCAAGTAGTTTGAGGTATATATCAAAAATAATAATCTTAATTTAAGTATATATGCTTTTCAATCTAACCTTTTTTTAAGTTTATTTTGCATAAAAATTTCTCCTGAATCCCTGTGCATGAGGCTTACGTATAGAGGATCTTTGAGCATAAGGTGAGGGACTATCTTTGTGAAAAGTTCGATCATGCCAACACCCTTTAAGGCTTGGGGAGGATGTGTTTGACTCATTTATGTGGGCTTGGGTCTCCCTGAATTAACGAAGGAAGAATCAGCAAGCCAAACAAAATTGGCGCTCTAACCATGGAGGCATGGGAGCCTTTAAGCATATTGGTGGAGCAATCTCACATATGAGGTACAAGAGAAGGATAGTAAGATTTAAATTTTGCATTAAATATTATTGTGCATTAAATTAATACTAACTATTTTGTTATATTGATAGACTATAGAGTTGAATTAGAGTTAAACCTTGTCGAGTTACACTCACGCACCCATAATCGGTAGTTGGACCAAACATTAGTAGACTACAAATCCCAGATGATCTAGGTGAGCCACAAGATTATTTAGTATAAAATTTAAATAATTGTTGAATTTTATTTATCCTCTAAATTTCCTTAATTTTGTTTGTATGAGGCCTTCCAAAATTAAAAGAGAGCATTACATACGTCAATTTGATGTGATTCACCTACATTTTAGCCTGCATTTTATCTATTATTTTTTCTTATTTATCATAGAGGTTATTCTTGATGTTGTGCAATTTACGGGCGGTTAATACAAGAAATTTAGAACAAGAAAAACTAGCAAAAAGTTGTCTAAAGCAGTGTGACCACACTGAAAAGATGTGTGACCACACTAGTGGTTTGATAGTAGTGGCATGACCATCCCAGAATCCCAAACTAGTGGTGTGGCCATGCCAGGTGTGACCATGCCATTTTTTGACATAACCATGCCCAAAAACAGGAAATTAATTTGGAATGAAATTTACTTGCTAAATCTGTGGTTTTTTTCTATAAGATTTATTTTTAGGGCTTCTTGAGGAGCTTCGGGTTCAGAGGAGAGTTGGAGACGACTAGATGTAGGAATTAGAGAGAGTTATAATGCTTCCCTTATGACTTTTTTCCTTTTTTAGGTTGAAACCTTTAAGGGTGATTTCTACCTTGATCTTGAGAGTTGTAAATGAGTTGTGTGAGAGGGAGAGATTTGTTGTTCTGGAGAAGATAAAATTACTTATAATTTTGACATGTACGTATTTCCTGTAAGGAAATTCTGCGTAGCTTTCTTCACAATAGTTTTCTTGACAATGCATGGCTAAATTCTTCTATGTCTCTCTGTGATGCAGGGGTAGTGGATTAATCTTTATTTTCAAAGGATGTTTTTCCTGTAGTATTTTCTTGTGCTTTCATGACCTATATTGTTGGTTAACCTATGAACATCATTTACGCCAACAAGAATGTTAAAATATTTTGTGACACTATAACGTCTAACCATTGCAAGGTGGAACAACTTTTTGGATTCTAGGCTTCTTCTGACCTAGACATAGTCATAAGGAGTAATGTTTCCCTAAAGCAATTACGTAGAAAAATATTTAGGAAAGTCACGATCACCACGATCCCCGAATCACAGAGACAAGAGCCCCGTCATTCTTAAATAAACTATTGAGATTTTTCCTACTTTTTTTAATTTTTTCTACCTGTGATCTACTAGGATTTTATTATAATTTTAGGACTTCAAACATCTTTGAAGGATAATTTTCTGACATGTATATTAGTTCCTAAATTATCTTATCTCTTCAAAATTCTTCTACAAAAATAATAAGAAATAATGAATATGAAACCAAAACTATTCTTCTCTATAAGACAAGTGCGTGCTTTTCTCCAAATACAAGTTAAAAAACTATTTTAGCAAAAATGAGTGGGGTATCTATGTGTCGACTATTCATCTATCAGGGGACTCTTAGCTCTCCTACATGATTCCATTCTAGTGGCATGTTGGCTCAACTTCAGGGGACTAGTCTCCTAGATTGCCAATTCATCATTATAACAGTTGACTTGGTCTTATAAAAAGAGGCCTTCAAGAGTACTAGTGAAAGGTGTCCCTTTTTTTTGAGACTACATTGACTATTTGCTTTTAATATAACTTGGTCTTTAAATTTGTTTCGTTATATTCAGACTATCCTTTGCCTGAAGCCCATATCCTTCTTACAGGGAGTAGCGTAGTAATTTTTCAACTTTACCTAGGCTGAGTTCTCGTAGTCTTCTACTCTAGTTTAATTGACTTCATTCTTTACTTGACCAAGTTATATTTTGGAAAGAGCTTCCCTAAAGTCGTTTCTAGCATTTGACAACTAAGCCGAAAAGGGTAAAAAAATATTGGCCATTTTTCCTTTTTACTCTTTGGAAACATGCTTGTGAGAGGCATGTTTCCCGAGTACTTTAGGTGAATGCACATTGAAGAAGTAAGAAATAGGACAAATGCAATAAAACAAAAATAAGGAGGAGGGTCCTACAGGGAGATGTTTCTTGTAGAGTTTTATTATTGCTCAGCTTCACTCCTTTGTGACTTACCTTCCCAAGATCAACTATTTTCTTGGAGATTATTTTTAGAGAACTTTCTTGAGAGAGCATTTTTTATGAGCCCCCAATGTTTGTTGGGCTAACTTGAATTGGCCTCACCAAATGAAATTGGCCAGAGCGACTGGAACTGGTCGGACCAAATGAAACATAATGGGGGTGACTGAAGCTGGTTGGGTCGACTTGAACTAGCTCGATCAAATGGAATTGGACCACCATGTTGACTCGAGCATGTCAATGCGAATGGAGTTGGTCAAGTCAATTGGAGCATGACTGAGTTCAATAGATTCTTTGGATAATCTCAACGCCTTAATCTCCGAAGGAAAATTTCTTTCATAGAAGCCATTAGTTTATTTTCTCTGGGTTAGGAATTTGTATGATTCGACTGAATTTTAAAAACATAAATGAATGTAAAATTTTTTATGTCACCTGCAGACCATCGCCCACCACCTACTACTATCATCAACCATTGCTACCCGCTGATGTTGCCGGCCACTGTCGTTGTCTCTCTCCACAACCAACCACCACTACCGACTGCCTCTGTCGTCGATCAACTTCATTGTCAACCACCTTGACGTCGTATCCACTGATAAAGGCATTACTTCAAAATACATTATTTTCATTTAATTAAAAAAAACTGTTCATTTATTTTACAACGAACCAAACAACTCCATAATATTTCACAAAAAACATATTACTCTTATATTATATTCATTTCACAATGCATCATTTCTTAATTAAACCAAACTATCACTAGTGAAAGATACCTACCTTCAGTATTGCACAAAAATGAAAATATCCATTAGTTAATGCAAAAATACAATATACAAATATGTAGTAATTTTTTTAATTTCATCTTACTACTCTCTCTATGTGTCTCTCTATCTATCTTATCTTGTTTTCAAATTTGAGAGTGAAATCCACCACCAAGTTTTCTTATCAAATATTGAAAAACGCCTAGCAAATCAATATGCTTGAACACTTCCTAGCATAAAAGTCTTTGATATCCTCTCATAATGATCTCAACCTTCAAACCATAAATTTTGTCTCTTAGAAGTTCAAATTTTTTGAAAGCCCAACTAAGATATATTATTGGTCAAAGTAACAATTAAACTGCATCACTCGAAAGAATATCACTCGGACCTCCATTTATACACATAGATGAATAAATTTGAAGATTAAGATGAGCACTTCGGCACCACATATCTGTCTCTTTTTATAACAATTTTTTTTTTAAAAAAAAGTTGGTAGATATTTTAAAAATACATGAAAAAACTAATGTGATAAGTATGTGTACTAAGTATTGACTTGAAAATTAAATTTAATGAGACAATTAGTCTTTACATTTAATAATCTCACACTAGGAGATTAAATTTTGATTTATAGAGACATCTCTATATGACACTATCACAGGCATTCATAGTTTAAATTGATTAAAATACTTCAATTCATTAATGACAGTTCTAAACTGTAACATTACAAACATTTTGCAAGAGATTACTTCGATATGCTTAACATGGGCTTGTTGTAGATGACACAAATGCAAAATCTTATTATTTTGGGATTGAAAATGGAATTAAAAGTAATATATCAAGTCAAAAAATGAAAATATTAAAATGGATCTAATTGTAAAATAATTATTTTTAAACTTTATGTCTAATTGTAAATATATATGTATATATTAGTTAAAAGAGCAGCTCGTGGCTCCTTACGCGTTAATTAAAAAGAGATTACAAAGTTTGGGAGGGATAGTGGATCCCCATCTAAAAGCAAAAAAATACATTATAGCCCTAGGGGTTCCAGTCTCCACAGTACAACGCAACGCGAAATAAAATAAATGCCTAAAGAAAAAAGCTATCCAAAAAATACATGTAATCGTCCAAAATGTATACCAAAGGAATAGTATACCCAAAAATCTACATGTACACGAAATCCCAATCTAACAGTAATGTCGAGCAGCAGCATCAAAATGAAGGCTTTTAGTTCCAGTGAGAACCCAAAAATTGAAACCTTAAAAAGGACCGCATCGAGCTGAAATGTAGTGAAGGATCGCTAGCAATCCCGGTGTATAATAACAAGCCCATTAAGCCAAAAACCATCATCAAGATCCTGCATAAACAAACATCGAAATCTGCACCGAAAATAAGATCCAAATATCTTGAATGTATGAGGGAGGAGAAAAAAATCGCCACTCCAAACCCAGTACAGTTC
>NEWO01000634.1:107271-119913 GCA_003013225.1 Phalaenopsis aphrodite
TAATTTTATTTCCCTATTTATTTGCACCCAATTTCCAAGGGCTTTAACCTCCCTGAATCTTGGACGTAATCTTCACTTTAGTTGTAAAACTCAACATAT
Source organism: Phalaenopsis aphrodite (assembly GCA_003013225.1). NCBI lineage: Eukaryota > Viridiplantae > Streptophyta > Magnoliopsida > Asparagales > Orchidaceae > Phalaenopsis > Phalaenopsis aphrodite. The sequence continues at coordinate 107,371 of NEWO01000634.1, forward strand.
TTTAACAAATCAATTGGCCAGATTGAAAGTAAATTAAGATCGAAGTGAAAAGATCATCACAATTACTTAAACATTTTCATGGCTTCACCAATTCAAATAACCATTTCACAAATCTTGAGACAATTAGAAAAATAAAGAAAACTACTCAGATCTCATGGGTAAAACACAACAAAACTCGGAATTCATATATAAAATCAAAGTCATACAAACTACAAGTAGTAAATAACTTATCTCTATCTTCTCCCCAAGAACACTCCTCGAATTTCCTTTGAATCTCTTCCTTTCTTTACAGCACACAGAATTCCTCTTCGAAGTAGCAAGGAGGAAGAAATCTCTCACATTCCCTCCACTCTTACAATCTCTCAAAGAATTCCTCACAATTTTTACACACTATTGGAACCTTTCTAACATCCAGGACCTCTCTCTAGCACTCCCCCCTCTTCCAGACTCTTCAAATTTTTGGCCAAAATAGTCTTTTAAAGTTGTGGATGAGCATTCCTAAGAGTTTCCTAAGAATCCCTTCAAAATTTAGCCTTATCTAAAGCTTGAGTAGGCATAACCACTGAGCTCGCCGTCGGCGGACTTTTGGAGAAATTTGTCGTGTAGCCTCGAGAAAAACTCGTCGTCGGCGGCGTCGAGGGCGATGTCGGCGCCCTAGTTCAAATCTCCACATTTTGGTCCTTTTCGCTACAAAATTTGATCTTTTTTGCATCTTTTTGCTCCATTGACCATAATTCATCATTCCTGCAAAAAATTTCAAAAATACCTTTCTTTAATGTGCAATATCATTAAAAACAGTATAAAATAGGTATGAAAATTTCAACATAATTTCCTCTGGTCAAAATCCCCCAAACTTAACTTGTACTTGTCCTCAAGTATTTTAGTACTATATAAAAGTTATGATCTACTGCAGTAAAGTTTTAATTCATAAATACTATAAGTTTGATTTAAATAAATATCATAGTGAAATTTAAAAAAAAAATTCAAGTAATTGAATTAAGTCTGTAGCCACAAGATTATCTAGTTATCAAGTTTAAGAGTTTTAGTCTTCTATTCATTTCAAGAATGACTATACGTTGTAATATTAAGTCACCTAGAATATCCAAAAGATAGGAACTTCGTAAGATCTCTACTATTAAGAGACCTATTCCATAAATATTTATTTTATCCTTTTTGTTTTTAGTTTATTTTGAGAGTGTTGTAAAAGAGAAGAGATTCAAAAGAACTTCAAGAGTTTGGTAGAGGATTTGAGATAAGTTTTTATCTTTTGTTTTGAACTACTTTTAGTTTTAATCGAAACTTCTTGTTGGTTTGACAATGATTTCTACTTTTAAACTAAAGTGTGGTTTTATTTTCTTCATGGATTCTGAGTAGTTTTCTTTATATTTCTCCTTAAAATGATAAGTAATTAAAGTTTGGATGGAAGTTGTGAAGAGTATTGATCATTAATGTTGGAAGAAGTTGTGGTGATTTAAATCCATGAACTTCATTTACTTCTTGATTTTGCCTATCTAGATGTTAAAATTTGTTGTGAGAACATGTAAGAATCGGGCTGGTATTGTCTCAGTCAACAATTGGAAAGAATCACATGAGGTTGTATGAATGAGAATGTAATTCATGTGATTTAGTGCAAATAAATAGGAAAATAATCATTGAAGGGTGTAGAGTTGGAGGACTTTAAAGTGACAGGTTAAAGCCCCCAACTTGGTTTATTATTTTAGGTTATGATATCAGATGAGCCCCAAGTGAAGGGAATCAAATGAACTCTAGAGTGAGAGCTGGTATCTTCCATGCCTAGCCGATCCTCAAAACTATTGAAACTTTAAATTAGTCAAAGAATATAATTGCTCTTACTTAGGACAACACAATTTGCATCCTTCCACAACAAAATTCCTATTCTTATTACTGATTCATGATAAGGAGAAAGATATTTTTCAAATTTAGTGTTTTTCTCTCACATAAACTCAAGTTATCTTTTTAAATTGTTACTGTTCTATCAAAAATTAAAAATACCAAAAAGATTTGATTTTAATACTATGAATATATTTTCAGTTTAAGTAATTTTTTTCTTAAATAGAAAGTTTGTTGTTCAATAGTGCATATTGCGTATTTCCCTGTGGGTTCGATATTTAGGTCTTAATCAAAAATTCCTATATTACTTGATAACGATATGTATACTTGTGTAGTATCCCAATATATATATAAATTAAAAACTTGAATTCTTATTTTCTTCAGGATCAAGTTTTTGGTATTGTTGCAAATTAATAGAACATAAGTGAAAATTATAATTAGATACATTGGTATACAATGCACATAAGCAGTTTTAGGATCAGATGATAAGGTTTATAAGTTGGATTCCTTGATTGTTGGAGTTTCCCAATGGGTTCGCAGCATTATTTCCCCATTGGGGATTAACAACATTATAGTTATTGTTACTCCAACTGAAATTTGGATGTTTTTACAACCAAGATTATAAAGGATTGTTAGATTGATTATTTATTACGTTTAAAGCCTCAGAAGAGGATTAAGATTCTATCATTTTTTCCAATGAGTTTTCCGCATGCACAAGTGGTGTCTGAGAATAATTCAATCCATATTGATCTATCTTTTTTGATATATCAGCTAATTAGGCAGCCAATATAGATATTGCATCACAATCATGAATACTAGTTATCTCTCTCTCTCGTCAATCCTTACACACCTTCACCCTTCGAACTCTCTCATGCCCCCTTTTCAGCCTTAGACTTCTCTCTTTTATTAGAGGCTACCTCCCTCCAAAAAGAATTCAAAATACCCTCCAAAGTTCTATACAAAAGTCAACTCTTTTGAATTCTAAAAGACATGTCTATTTATTTAAGAGACATATCCCTTCATCAAGGAACCTTCGAAAGTGTCTGGATGCATTGAATCACTCTATGGGGCGTTTAGAACATCTAGACCTTCAAAATTTGCGCAAAATTTGTCCCAAACCGCCTTAATTCATAAAAAGTCGTCTCTAGTGCCTCAGGCACTGATTCTGGCGCTTCAGGTGTCAAGTTACTTGAGGCCGCATTGTTTTGGGTTTTAATGCTTCAGGCACCGATTCTGGAGCTTCAGGCATAGCCTCTCTATAGAATGGTGCTTCAGGGGTCAAATCTAGTGCTTCAGGTTTCAACTCTTTATAAAGTGGCACTTCAGGCGCCAGATTTATAAAATTCGCTAATTTGGCTCCAAATTTTGTCATTTTTTTCTACTTTTGCTCCAAATGCCTAAAATTGATATACCTGCAATAAAAATATGAAAATACCCTTCTTTAAAGTGCAATATCACCAAAAATATATCAAGGAGCCAAGAGATAGAGAAGGAGAAAAAGACCACTGAAAAATGCTTTCTTTAAGGATATTGCAAAACTCAAGCTCTAAAGAGGTTTATGGTTCCTTCTCAAAAGTTTTACAACGAAAGGACAGATCCTCTGATCATGTGGCCACCTTAAAATCAACAATATGCTTACTTCAATTAAATCATGCTTTAAAGTGTCGTTTATTTGTTATGACACAAAAGTAATCAACCTTATGTTGGTTCAACTACATGCCTATGAGAGTCATTGATCCCGAAATTGTTTATATGCAATAGTATAACAATGTTTTTAATTATATTTTTTACTTTTTTTCCTTAATTTGAAATAGAACAAAAAACGTGATCCTGAAGAAAATAAAAATTTAACTCTTTAATTTATATATATTAGGATAATACGCAAGTACACGTATCGTTATCAAGTAATATAGGACTTTTGATTAAGATCTGAATATCAAACCCACAAGGAAATACACAATATGCACTATAGAACAACAAACTTTCTATTTTAAAAAGACAATTACTTAAACTAGAGATGTATTTGCAATAATTAAAATTCAAATCTTTTTGGCATTTTTGATATTTTGACAAAAACGGTAACTATTTAAAAAGATAACTTGAGTTTATGTAAAAGAAAAGCACTGAATATGAAAATACCTTTCTCCTTATCATGAATTAGTAATAAATATAGGAATTCTATTGTGGAAGTATGCAAATTGTGTTGTGTCAAATAGGAGCAATTATATTCTTTACCCTTACTAGAGATGATATATAGAACATTGGCTAATTTAAAATTTGAATAGTTCTGAAGACCAGTTAGGTAGGGAAGATACTAGGTCTCACTCTACAGTTCTCTCGATTTCCTCTACCTGGGGGCTAACATCTCATATTAGAACCTAAAACAATAAACCAAGTTGGGGGGCTTTAATCTGTCACATTAAAGTCCTCTAACTCTACACCCTTCGATGATTATTTCCCTATTTATTTGCACTAGATCATATGAATTACATTCTCATTCATACAACCTCATCTGATTCTTTCCAATTGTTGACTGAGACAATACCAACTCGGTTCTTACATGTTCTCACAATAAATTTTAACATCTGGATAGGCCAAATCAAGAAGTAAATGAAGTTCATGGATTAAAATCATCACAACTTCTTCCAACATTAAATATCAATACTCTCCACTACTTCCATCCAACACTTTAATTACTTATCATTTTAAGGNACTATATAAAAGTTATGATCTATTGTAGTAAAATTTTAATTTAGAAATACTATAAGTTTGATTTAAATAAATATTGTAGTGAGATTTTCAGAAAAAATTCAAGTAATTAAATTAAGTCTGTAGCCACAAGATTATCTAGTTATCAAGTTTAAGAGTTTTAGTCTTCTATTCATTTCAATAATGACTATATATTGCAATATTAAGTCACTTAGAATATCCAAAAGATAGGAACTTCATGAGATCTCTACTAATAAAAGACCTATTCCATAAATATTTACTTTATCCTTTTTGTTTTTAGTTTATTTTGAGAGTGTTGTAAAAGAGATAAGATTCAAAAGAGCTTCAAGAGTTTGGTAGAGGATTTGAGATAAGTTTTTATCTTTTGTTTTGAACTACTTTTAATTTTAATCGAAACTTCTTGTTGGTTTGACAATTATTTCTACTTTTAAACTAAAGTGCAGTTTTATTTTCTCCATGAATTCTGAGTAGTTTTCTTTATCTTTCTCCTTAAAATGATAAGTAATTAAAGTTTGGATGGAAGTTGTGAAGAGTATTGATCTTTAATGTTGGAAGAAGTTGTGATGATTTAAATCCATGAACTTCATTTACTTCTTGATTTTATCTATCTATATGTTAAAATTTGTTGTGAGAATATGTAAGAATCGGGCTGGTATTGTCTTAGTCAACAATTAGAAAGAATCACATGAGGTTGTATGAATGAGAATGTAATTCATATGATTTAGTGCAAATAAATAGGAAAATAATTATTGAAGGGTGTAGAGTTGGAGGAATTTAAAGTGACAAGTTAAAGCCCCCAACTTGGTTTATTGTTTTAGGTTATGATATCAGATGAGCCCCAACTGAAGGGAATCAAAGGAACTCTAGAGTGAGAGCTGGTATCTTCCATGCTTAGCCGATCCTCAAAACTATTCGAACTTTAAATCAGTTAATGTTCTTTATAGCATCTCTAGTAAGGGTAAAGAATATAATTGCTCTTATTTAGGACAACACAATTTGCATACTTCCACAACAAAATTTCTATACTTATTACTGATTCATGATAAGGAGAAAGATATTTTTCAAATTTAGTGCTTTTCTCTCACATAAACTCAAGTTATCTTTTTAAATTGTTACCGTTCTATCAAAAATCAAAAATACCAAAAAGATTTGAGTTTAATACTATGAATATATTTTTAGTTTAAGTAATTTTTTTTAATAGAAAGTTTGTTGTTCAATAGTGCATATTGCGTATTTCCCTGTGGGTTCGATATTTAGGTCTTAATCAAAAATTCTTATATTACTTGATAACGATATGTATACTTGCGTAGTATCCCAATATATATATATATATATATATATATATATATATATATATATATATATATATATTAAAAACTTGAATTCTTATTTTCTTCATGATCAAGTTTTTGGTACTGTTGCAAAGTAATGAAACATAAGTGAAAATTATAATTAGATACATTGGTATACAGTGCACATAAGCAGTTTTAGGATCAGATAATAAGGTTTATAAGTTGGATTTCCTTGATTGTTGGAGTTTCCTAATGGGTTCGCAACATTATTTCCTCATTGGAGATTAACAACATTATAGTTATTGTTACTCCAATTGAAATTTGGATGTTTTTACAACCAAGATTATAAAGGATTGTTAGATTGATTATTTATTACGTTTAAAGTCTCATAAGAGGATTAAGATTCTATCATTTTTCCCAACGAGTTTTCCTCAGGCACAAGTGGTGTCTGAGAATAATTTAATCCATATTGATCTATCTTTTTCGATATATCAGCTAATTAGGAAGCCAATATAGATATTGCATCAAAATCATGAATACTAGTTATCTCTCTCTCTCGTCAATCCTTACACACCTTCACCCTTCGAACTCTCTCACACCCCCTTTTCAGCCTTGGACTTCCCTCTTTTATTAGAGGCTACCTCCCTCCAAAAAGAATTCAAAATTCCCTCCAAAATTCTATACAAAAGTCAACTCTTTTGAATTCTAAAAGACATGTCTATTTATTTAAGAAACATATCCCTTCATCAAGGAACCTTCAAAAGTGTCTAGATGCATTAAATCACTCTATGGGGCGTTTAGAACATGTGGACCTTCAAAATTTGCGCAAAATTTTTCCCAAACCGCCTTAATTCATAAAAAGTCGTCTCTAGTGCCTCAGGCACTGATTCTGGCGCTTCAGGTGTCAAGTTACTTAAGACCGCATTATTTTGGGTTTTAATGCTTCAGGCACCGATTCTGGAGCTTCAGGCATCGCCTCTCTATAGAATGGTACTTCAGGGGTCAAATCTAGTGTTTCAGGTTTCAACTCTTTATAAAGTGGCACTTCAAGCGCCAGATTCATAAAATTCACTAATTTGGCTCCAAATTTTGTCATTTTTTCTACTTTTGCTCCAAATGCCTAAAATTGATATACCTGCAATAAAAACATGAAAATACCCTTCTTTAAAGTACAATATCACCAAAATATTTCAAGGAGCCAAGAGATAGAGAAGGAGAAAAAGACCACTGAAAAATGCATTCTCTAAGGAGATTGCAAAATTGAAGCTCCAAAGAGGTTTATGGTTCCTTCCCAAAAGTTTTACAACGAAAGGACAGATCCTCTGATCATGTGGCCTCCTTAAAATCAACAATATGCTTACTTCAATTAAATCATGCTTTAAAGTGTCGTTTATTTGTTATGACACAAAAGTAATCAACCTTATGTTGGTTCAACTACATGCCTATGAGAGTCATTGATCCCGAAACTGCTTATATGCAATAGTATAACAATGTTTTTAATTATAATTTTCACTTTTTTTCCTTAATTTGAAACAGAACAAAAAGCTTGATCCTGAAGAAAATAAAAATTTAACTCTTTAATTTATATATATTATGATAATACGCAAGTATACATATTGTTATCAAGTAATATAGGACTTTTAATTAAGACCTGAATATCAAACCCACAGGAAAATACACAATATGCATTATTGAACAACAAACTTTCTATTTTAAAAAGGCAATTACTTAAACTAAAGATGTATTTGCAATAATTAAAATTCAAATCTTTTTGGCATTTTTGATATTTTGACAAAAACAGTAACTATTCAAAAAGATAACTTGAGTTTATGTAAAAGAAAAACACTGAATATGAAAATACATTTCTCCTTATCATGAATTAGTAATAAGTATAGGAATTCTATTGTGGAAGTATGCAAATTGTGTTGTGTCAAATAAGAGCAATTATATTCTTTACCCTTACTAGAGATGATATATAGAACATTGGCTAACTTAAAATTTGAATAGTTCTGAAGACCAATTAGGAAGGGAAGATATCAGTTCTCACTCTATAGTTCCCTCGATTCCCTCCACCTGGGGCTAACATCTCATATCAGAACCTAAAACAATAAACCAAGTTGGGGGCTTTAATCTATCACATTGAAGTCCTCTAACTCTACACCCTTCGATGATTATTTCCCTATTTATTTGCACTAGATCATACGAATTATATTATCATTCATATAACCTCATTTGATTCTTTCCAATTGTTGACAGAGACAATACCAGCCCGGTTCTTACATGTTCTCACAATAAATTTTAACATCTGGATAGGACAAATCAAGAAGTAAATGAAGTTCATGGATTTAAATCATCACAACTTCTTCCAACATTAAAGATCAATACTCTCCACTACTTCCATCCAACACTTTAATTACTTATCATTTTAAGGATAAAGATAAAGAAAATTACTCATAATCCATTGAGAAAACAAAATCACACTTTAGTTTAAAAGTAGAAATCATTGTCAAACCAACAAGAAGTCTCAAATAAAATCAAAAGTAGTTCAAAACAAAAGATAAAAACTTATCTCAAATCATTCATCAAACTCTTGAAGTTCCTTTGAATCTCTTCTCTTTTACAACACTATTGACTCTCATAATAAAGCTAAAAACAAAAAGGATAAAAGTAAATTTTGTGGTGCCTGAATCTCTCCACAAGATTCTCCACTATCTTCTCAGGACTCAGCACTCTTTCCCTCTGCAAGCACCCACTTTCAAATGTCTCAACTTCCTTCTTTTATAAATCTTCAAGAGTTGCCTTGATCATTCTTCAAAATGTGCCCCAATTCGATGTATTCTCTAAAGGATGCCTCCTTTCACAAGTCTTTTAATAATATTTTCATTCCTAGTTGTCATAACCACCCTCTTTAGCCAATAGGTGCCTCAAATACCTCTTCAAAATTTGGCCAAATGAAAAAACCGCCAAATAACTGCCTCTGACACTTCAGCGCGGGGCCTCTAATGCTTAGGCGCGGCCTTCTCTGTTTAACCGGTGCTTAAGCACCAGATTTGACGCTTAGGCACCAAAACACTTTAGCACAATTTTCACCTCTTTGCTCCAAATTTGATCATTTTTCACTCCTTTTAGTATTTTTCACATTTTTACTTGTACCTGAAAGAAAAACACATAAATATCTTCCATTAAAGCGTAATATCTGAAAAATATGTATAAAAATGTGTTTAAAAATACTATATAATTTAGGTGTATCAGTCATCACCTCCATAAGGGAATACAAACATATGTTAAAATTGTAATTTTTTAGTGAAAAAGATTCATAAAAAGGACTTTCAAGCTCTCCAAAAGATTCGTCAAGAACCTTCAAATAGTGCGAGCAACTGTATCACTCATTTTCAGCAAGAAATATATGACATTAGATATTTGGAGCACATCATCAGCCACAAAACATTAGCTCAAAGTCTATGTGAAGGTCCATTCAAAAATGTTGTTGGTTTGTATAAGCCTAAGATCTTAGCCTAGCTCTTTAGGAAGGATAACAGTCATATTTCTACCAAGGATAATTACTTGTCGATCACTTCCAAACCATAAGAGTTTGGAGAAAGACATCAAAAGAAACCCATAGAGATCATAAGAATTTCAAAATCACCTTCATAGGAAGAACTCGCAAAATGCCCCTAAAATATAATTTCAGTGGTAGGAGTAATAATCTCCTAAAAAAGGGATGGCAAAAAGAAGTCCTGACAAGAGGTGAGAGCCAACTCAATTCCTTTCAACATAGAAACACTACTGAGTGTGTAAATGGCCAGATAGTTGTGGCCAGTCAATATGAAAATTACAAAAAGTAACCTTTACTAAGGTGAGCCAGAAGCTATCATTGTGATCCCAACAAATATTGTGCATACCATCAGAATCACAACCACGAGAAATAGGAGTGTCAATATCTCTAAAAACTTATCAAAAAGTTGATTCAAGTGAGAAGGATGAAAGAATTAATGACCTCCAAAGAAAATAAGAGAAGGTAGGGGAATGCACTAGTCAAAGAAACCAACAATGAAGTTGTTTCTAGTGAGAGTAGTACATATTGCAAGTATTGTACTAACCATCTTTGAAGGAAAAAGACTAGAAGCCTCATGAAGGTCTAACCTATGCTGACTAAAGATATGAGAATTTCACTTAGCTGTTATGGCTAGATTGATGTCACCATCCATCTATTCATCATTGATCTTAACAGAAACTGGTCTACCTATTGGTGGGAACCTTTTCAATAGGAATGCAAATAACTAAAGCCAAGAAGTATCATTTGAAACGATATCACACTTAAAAGTCATACACAACTCTAAGAAGTTGGTTAAGTGTAAGTTTGTGTCTTCAAAATGGTTTCCTCCAAATTATTATTTAGCACCATTTGAACTATGACAAGTTTGATTTAAAAGGTATTGGCTAGAATGGTAGGGCTAACAATGCTCTGACGTGCCTCTTCTATTAAAAGATTGGCAAAGTCCTTAAGTTGTCTAGGATAATCATTCTCTTCTTGGTTATTTATCATTGCTCCTGCAATATTTTGTAGTTTTGTAAGTTTTCTAATATTTTATAGTTTTTTTTCTCATATTTGATAGTCAAATGGCACTAGTCAATAGATCTAATCTTACACTTGCAACCCAAGACAAAGTAGAAGCTAACAAATAACATAAATTACAAAATACAAATTACTCAAATCAATAATTGAACAAAAATTTATGTAGAAAGAAAAAATGCAAATCATTTAATTTTTGGAGTATTTAATAATGTAAATAAGAACATAGATGTATAAGAAAACGCAATAAAGCATAAAATATAACTAACACTACAGTTTTCTAAACATAAACTTTAAATTTTTAACTAAATTTCTTATAAATTGAAAGTTTATTATTATTCCCTAGTAACGATGTTAAGAACTTAATCCACTCTTAAGTAATATAAGTCAATCACATAAGCATACATGTCAATCAAATAACTATCAATTATGAGACTGTGTGCCAATCCCAGAGAGAACGAGTTAGCTTTGAAAAAGAGTAAATTTTAGTTTACTACTTTCTTGTTCAAGTTTGAAATGAAGAACTTTTTGAAGGTTTTATATGCTCTTAATTTTGGTAAAGGCGAATCTAACAACATATTTAGGTTATCGAATTAAGATATAAGCTTCTTGGAAATGGATCATGTGATTCCTCATTGTCCTTCTAAGTAATATTCCTTACTCTATTCCTAGACATAAGAAGTAGTGGATCTTAATATTGTGGTTAAGTTTGCTTGACCCTATAAAGTCTCTCAAGAATTCTTAAGACATTTATTTGAGTATAATCTTCTAATGACAATATTAATATTCAGCTAAGTGATTGAGTGTTAACTTACTTATTTTTTAGCCTACTTTCAATAGACCTAGACCACAAGAATTTTTATATTTTTATGTGGTCAATTTTAAAGTAAGTTAAATTTATAAAGATAACATGCAATAACCTATTGAAATCTCATGGATTGAACAAGAATCATCACTCTACCAAATCAAAGAAGAATAAAAACTTACTTCCTAATTATTCTAATAATAACCATATGAGAATTATTAATAAAAAAAATTTACAAATGCAACGGGAATATAGAACTCAAATTGAAACTCTTTAAGCTACAAGCTTACTCCATCTACAAGTTGTTGTTCCTCTTGAATTTGTCTCAATTCTTTCAATATAAAGTAAAACTCATACACACACTCACTATGTGAGTAAGCCTAAAAATATAGATAATACTGCTTGAATTTAAATCCATCAAAATCCTCCTTTTTTAAGCTTGTCCTTGCTCAAACCATCTTAAATCTATGGAAACTATCAAACAAAAGTGTTGGATGCCTTAGCACCATGGGGTGGCGCCAACGTTTTAGATTGGGGTGTCTAGGCTTGGCAATGGATTTTTTATTCCACTATCTTCAAAGTGTGAATTAGTAATGGATGGGGTGCATAGGTCCTTGGGTGTGGAATTTGGTTTCTTCCTCCTCGATTTTTCTTATCAAATGATGTTCATCTTTAGCACCTAAGTGCTTGTTAGGGCACTATGATGCTTTAAATTATTTAATCAAATTGTTCATATGCTCCTTATGCTCCATTTCTTTATTTATAATGCATAAACACTATAAATGTATTATAAAAAACAAAAAAAATAATACAATAAAGTGTAAAAATAACATATTATTATCACATATATTTCATACACATCGGTGAACTGTACTTCATGTGCCAAACTCTAAGTAGAGAACTTTTACCTTTAGAAGATAATTGATAAGCTAAGTACCTCAACATCTCACTTGTCTGACAAATTCTTATTACGTTGAGCAATTTAGTTCTCTCCGATTAAAAGAACATAAGTTATAAGTCATCATTGCTAAAAGCTTAGATGTATTTTAATGAAGGTTGTTGCTACTCTCAAAAAATTCAGAGGTCCATAGACAACAAAAACCTTGTAGAAATAGCTCAGAAGCCCCAAAAAAAGTAAGACCTATAGAAGAGCCAAAAATCTCTTGAGCAATGGATATTATACCAAAGTAAAATATATTTTCTTATAAATAAAATGATGACTCATCATTAATAAATTTCACTAGCAAACTAATTCATTCACTGAACATACAATAAATATGAGCTTCCACATC
>NEWO01000634.1:122424-160633 GCA_003013225.1 Phalaenopsis aphrodite
CGCCGCTCTGCTCCCGAAGACGTAGGCATTTTTGTCGAACCTCGTTAAATCTATGTGTTTCTTTCTAGATTTGCATCGATTCTTGCATATTCTTTGCCCTAAAATTCTCAACAAGTGGTTTTAGAGCAAGGTTCTAGGGCAGAAGAGATCGACGCAGGGAGGACGAAGGAGGATTCAACCATTTGGTAGAAAATTTAGGCTAGGGTCCAGGCGGCTCAGTACAGAAAGAGCAACCAAATCTGTGAATCGCGCATTCATGATTTTGGCGAAGGAGTTTGACGACGCAAAGGGCTTGCGAGTGAATTTGGTGAAGGAGTTAGGTGACATAGAGGGCTTGCAAGCAATTTGGTGAAGGGGTTTGGCAAAGCAGAGGGTTTGCAACAAAAATTCTCGTGACAAGAGAATGTTTGAAGACAATTCACACGACAGACAAGTCTTCGCATGAAGGTTCGGCTGAACAGGAATCTGCAGAATGTGAGACATGAAAAGATAGTGGTAGGACTAATCTACGATGGCAATCTTTGGTGCAAAATTTGAAGTGGTGAAGTTTGATGAAACTAGTAACTTTAGATTGTGGCAAATAAGGGTGAAAGATTTGTTGGCACGACAAGAGATCTTAAAGGCTTTGCTGACAACGAAACCAGATATCATGGAGGATGAAGATTAGGAAGAATTGCAACAACGAGCACCAACAACCATATGTTTATGTACGGTAGATGAAGTTATGTATCACTTAATGAATCTAAAATCTCCAGAAAAAGTATGGAGAAAAATTGGAAACTCATTTTATGTCCAAAACTCTAACAAATAAATTATATCTGAAGCAAAAGTTATATGGGTTGAAGATGCAAGAAGGCATTGATCTGACGTAGCCTATGAATGTCTTTAATCAAATAACCACAGATGTATCACGAATTGATGTGAGTATTGAGGATGAAAACTGAGAAATAATTTTGTTGTGTTCATTGCCTTCCTCGTATAAACACCCGGTGACTACGCATACATATGAGAAAGAAACAATTAAAGTTGTTGAGATTACTACAGCATTGTTGTCTCACAACCAGTGGAAGTAGAATGCAGGGAAAAGCTTTAACAGTGATAGTTTATATTTTATGAGTAATCAAGAACTTTGATAGAAGAAAGAGAGGGAGGGTTCTAAAAGACGAAATTCCATATCAAAGTCTATAGGCAGAAAGATGATTCATAGCTACAAGTGCAAGGAATCGGGTTATATGAAAAGAGATTATCTAAAGCTCAAGAAGCTGAATGAGGAGAAACGTGATGTATCATCCAAGTCTGTAAATGTGGTGTAGATTGACAATTCAGATTGCAGTAATAGTGATATGGTTTCAGTTTCATCAAATCAGTTCATGGATGCATGGATTCTTGATTCATGATGCTCTTATCTTAGAACACATAAAAGGGAGTAGTTTACTTCATACAGGTAATCTAATTTTAGCTCTGTCTATTTACGTGATGATAGTTGTTGCAATATTATTGGTATTGGTAATGTCAGGATTAAGATGTATGATGACACTATTAGAACATTATGTGATGTCCGACATATTCCAGATCTGAAGAAGAATTTGATTTTTTGGGGCACTTTACATATAAATGGTTTTATTCCTAAAGCAGACGAGGATAAGAAAACCATAAGAATTGTTAAAGGTGCAGTGAATGTGATGAAAGGAAATTTAATTGCATGAAATATCTATAAACTATTGGGGAGTACGGTTGTAGGTGGAGTTCTTGCTGTGGAGTCAGATAATGATAACACAAAACTATGGCACATGCGTTGTTGACCTCACTTTTATGAGAACCTACCCCAAATTGACATTTATAGATAAGACATATCTTGAGCTATCCACATTAGCTCAGTATCTCTAGACACCCTCCTAAAAATCTAAAGATCATCAAGACCATTAAATCTATCTTGGGGAGGGTCTACCAACATTAACTTCTTCAACCCATCTAGGGTTCCCTAACCCTAAAAATTAAACCAAATCTTTAAGATGCCTTATTTGAACCCAAATCACGATGACACCCTAAGTTGATCAAATCAATGATGACAAGCCCTGATTTGGTCACCATATTGACCACGTGGTCAGCCTTAGATCCAATGGTCACCACATTAACCATTAAGTCAACCTTAGACCCAATGGTCACCCCATATTGACCATTTGGTCAACTTTAGACCCGATGGTCACCACATTGACCATTTGGTCAACTCTGAACCCAATGATCACTAAATTGAACATTTGGTCAAACATAGGACCTAATTGGTCAAACTTGGTCAATGGGTCAACTTTAGAACCTAATTGGTCAAATTTGCTAGGATTCAATTGGTCAAACATGGTTAATTAGTCAACTATATGACTCAATTGGTCAACCTGGGTCAACTTGGACTTAAGTTTGGACAAAATGGTCAATCTTGGACCCAATGGTCACCACATTGACCATTTGATCAACTATATACCCAAATGATCACCATATTTACCTTATGATTATTCCAACCACCATATGGTCAAATTGACCATCATGATCAACATTTTTGTTCAACATGGTCAAACCAAAATATATTATAAAATCCAATATCCACATGACTAACTCAACTATCACATGGTCAAAATGAGTCATCATGGTCAACCTAAGGACCTAATTGGTCAACTGGTCAAACTTGGTCAACTCCATTTTTTGGTCAAAATATGGTCATTTAATCAAATGATTTTATTCTCTTAATTAATTAATCATTTAATTAATTGATGGAGTGAAATTAAAAGCAATTAGACCGAGGATTTAAGCCTTAAATCATGGCCTAAGTCCATAGCAAAATAAGCCCATGACAACCCTAAGTCCATGTTCTGAACTTAAACCCTAAATGCTACACATGAAGGATTGTTAATGGGTCACCCATGACTCATGAGTTCCCTCACGGCATACCAAAGACCCATGAAAACCCCATTAAATGCATCTAGCCAAATTTTTTTTACTAAAGTTAAACATCATCATGAGAGAAGGCTATGTGTCATTCTTTCTCAAATCCTTATTACATACTTTCAACTTAGGTAGAGGGTTCAAGCCAACTCATCTATAGGCTTTTCTCCACCACATCATCCCCCCAATAAAAGGAAGCTAAATCCATGATCAAATCTTCCCCTTTATGGAAGCTAATCAGAGGTATGACTTAGGGAATCTTCACCATGGCTATCCTTAGCCAGAAACTTATCTCTAACCATCATGAGCTGCTCACCTTATTTTCAAGCAATCTTATGCTTATCCAAGGCCTCTCATGGATATTTAAGGAGCCAACCCAAGAGCCCCCCATGCGGAGTGAACTTTATATACAGACCTCTAACCCTAAAACTCTCAACGCTAAATTTATACCCCATCTTCTAAGGAAGCAATCCCATATAGTTTCAGCCTCTGAAACTCATCAGGAAACCCCGATTTCCCACTCTAAAAATAGGACGCTTTTTTGGGTTAGCATAAACCCTACCAATATTCCATTTCAATCATCCTAGAAGCTTCCCAAGCCTCACGAGGAAGTTTCCAATCCAAGTTGTTTCTCCCTAAAGCTCTGACATACTCCAAGCTAAAACGTTGAACACATTTCAACAAGAACATACTGTGACATAATTTCATTCCAAATTGGACTCAGGAGGAGCTTCACAAAGACCTAGCTACCATTCCTATCAAGCTTGATTGAGGATTTACCTCTCAAGACCAAGTATGAACAATTAACCCTAATTTTTTCTCAAATTTGAGACAATGTTAAGAAGATCATCACACTATGGCTAAGTGTATGTATGGATATGTTCGTTATGATGCGATGAGACTTTAAGAACAAAAATAATTAAGTTTGGTGCAAGATCTGTGGAAATCTTACGCCCTAAACATGCACGGTTTACAGAAAATCGGCGTTGGGGATAATGGCTCGATGTCGTCCATTTTTAACACACGTTGATCTAGCGAGACCATGAAATCATCTATATACAACAGATGAAACCTCGGGCCACATGGCTTCCTGTGTGGAATCCTTCTCCAATCAAACGTTGCCATTTCATCTTTCAACGCGTCCAAAGTTTGAGTTGGCACCCATGCTGATTAATAGAAAAATAAGGATATAATAAATGCAGAAAATATGTAAAATTTTCAAAAAATCATAAATTTGCATAGAAAAATCATAAAAAAAAATACTCCTACATTCAAAAAATGATGAGAATATTATGAAATTAAAATATGAAATTAATAAATTATATTTAATTTTTAATTAGGTATTTACTCTAATGAGTAATTTATTTATTAAAAATTATTTATAAATTAAAAAAATAATGAAACTCTCAGAGATTGATCTTTTCACTCTTGGGGACACTTTGTGATTTTTCAAAAAATAAGAAAAGTTTATGAAATCAAATTCTCTAAGTTTCATCAAACTTTGTAATTATTTTCAAAAACAATTATAAAAATTAGAAAAATATGAAATTAAAATTGAAAAAATGGTTAGAAATTTTAGGATAGTGAAATAAAACGACAAAATCACAATTCTTAACCTCTAGACAATTTGAAATGATAACTCAGACCTTTAGGGTAAAATTTGTAAAATTGGAAATTACGCTATAAACCCTAAAATTTTTATCTCCCTAAAAGGACTATCAGGATTAATCAAATCCTAATCTCTAGGTTTAATTCACTTTAAACCTAAGATGAGTCGTTAAGTCTTAATGAAGTTAGGTTTAAACATAACATAAACCTTTAAATCATAATTAAGCTCAAAAACCTTATCAATATCATTAAACATTAATTACATTAGGTTTAAGTCAAATTAAACCCTAATTAGGTTTAATCCCTCTTAGGTGTAATTAATCTCCTAAAACCTTATTTACATTAGATTTTAAGTCAAACTAACCATAATTAGGTCTAATCCCTAATAGGTCGAATTAATCTCCTTAATCCTTAATTACATTAGGTTTAAGTCAAATTAATCCCTCATTAGTTCTAATCCTTATTAGGCCTAATTAATCTCCTTAAATATTAATTACATTAGGTTTAAATCAAATTAAATCTTAATTAGGTCTAATACATATTATGTTTAATTAATCTCCTTAAACCTTAATTACATTAGGTTTAAGTCAAATTAAACACTAATTAGGTCTAATACCTATTAGACCTAGTTAATCTCCTTAAACCTTAATTACATAAGACATAAGTCAAATTAAACCCTAATTAGGTTTAATCCCTATTGGGACTAATTAATTTCCTTCAACCTTAATTACATTAGGTTTAAGTCAAATTAAACCTAATTAAGTCTAATACCTGTTAGACCTAATTAATCTCCTTAAACCTTAATTACATTAGGTTTAAGTCAAATAAAACCCTAATTAGGTCTAATTAATCTCCTTAAACCTTAATTACATTAGGTTTAAGTCAAATTAAACCCTAATTAGGTCTAATACCTGTTAGACCTAATTAATCTCCTTAAAATTTAATTACATTAGGTTTAAATCAAATGAAACCCTAATTAGTTCTAATCTCTATTAAACCTAATTAATCTTCTTAAACCTTAATTATATTAGGTTTAAGTTAAACTAAAACTTAATTAGGTCTAACCCATATTAGATCTAACTAATTCAATTAAGCCTTACTTCCATTTACCTTAATTAACGCTAAACCCAATTAGTTATAATCCAAATTATACTTAATTAACCTAATTAAATCTTAACTACATTAGGTTCAATTAACCCTAAACATAATTAGAACCAACCTAAATTAGACCTAATTAATCCATCAAACCTTACTTACATTAGGTTTAGTTTACTTCCGAACCCTAATTAGGTGTAACCTAAATTAGACCTAATTAGGCTCAATTAATCCTTACCCACACTAGGTTTAATTAAACATAAACCCTAATTCAACTTAATTAATATAATTAATCCTTATTCACATTAGGCTTAATTAACATGTAAACTCTAATTAAGTCTAACCAAAATTAGAACCAATTAATTTAATTAAGCCTTATCTATATTAGGTTAAATTAATCCCTAAACAAGTATAGCTTAAATTAGACTTAAAACATCCATTAAGTCTTACTTAAATTAGGCTTATTCTTTTAACTTAAACCGTTAGGTTCAACCTACATTGAACCTATGTCAACTTAAATCCTTAAGTTCAAACATTGAACCAAAGTGAATTTATTTTTAGGTTCAAACTACATTGAACCTAAGTGAAATTAAATCTTAGGATCAACCTATATTCAACCTAAGTCAACTTAAACCCTTAGGTTCAAACCACATTGATCATAAGTTAAAACCTAAACCCTTAAGTTCAACCCACATTGAACCTAAGTTAAAACCTAAACTCTTTTATTCAACTTATATTGAGCCTAAGTTAGCAAAAACCCTTAAGTCCAACTTATATTGAATCTAAATTGATATAAACCTTAGGTTTAATCCATATTGAACCTATGTCAACTCAAACCAAATCTTAGGTTTAACCTGCATTGAATCTAAATCAACCTAAACCTCAGGTTCAACTTAAAACGAACCTAAATCATCTCGAACTTTAAGTCCTATCTACATTAAAATTAAGTCATCTTAAACTTTAGGATAAATCTACATTGAACCTAAACCACTTTATACTTTGGGTCCTACCTAAATTGGACCGAAAACTATCTCTAATCCTTAGGTTCTAACCAAATTGAACCTAAGTAATATTAAATCTTAAGTCCTACCCACATTGGACTTAAATCATTTTGAACTTTAGATTCTACCTACACTGAACCTAAACCATTTCATACCCTTGGTTCTACCTAAATTGAACCTAAAACAATCTTTAATGTTAGGTTCCACCTAAATTAAACCTAAACCATCTCAATCCTTAGGTTCTAACGACATTGAACTTAGATTTTAGGTCTAATCTATATGGTCTTAATTAAACTTCTTTAGGCATAACCGATAGTCAGACCTAAAATAAATAACTCAATCAACAAATGACATAAAGCTCATTTTAAAAGACATTAAAACATAAGTTTAAACCTAAAAATACAACTTAAACACACTGTTAAGATCTGCAAAGATTTCTTGGATAACACAATCTGTGGTTGCTGACAAGAATCTTCCAGTCCTGGTTTAAACACCTTTCAGACTAAGTACATCCAAATACCCTTATGGCCCCGGGATGATGGAGCCATAGACATCTTAGTTAGGTCGTCTGAAAATTATTTAACCGACTAATATTCTGTTTGGGGCAGCTGTAGCTTATTGAATAATTTGTTGATAAGCTGATTAAAAAGAATCTGTTGATAAGCTAGGTGTGGTAGCTAATAAAAATTTTTATTTTTTTTTTAAAGTCAGACCCTGCCAAGAACTGTCACTGCACCTAGATAGATGCGGTGTGAAAATGTTGTTTTCAGCATTTTGAAAATGCATAAGCTGCCAAAACACAATTTACTCAAACAGGTCAGATGCGTTTATTAAATGCATCAGATGCGTTTTTTTGATTAGGTGGATGAGTGGCTTTACACTTAGAGACAAAATGCGGAATGAATATATTCGTGATAGGGTTGGTGTAGCTCCTGTGACAGACAAAATTAGAGAAAGTCGTCTTAGATGGTTTGGTCATGTTAAACGTCGACCATTAGATGATCCGATTAGGAGAGTAGATGTTTTAGATTCGACTTGTGTTAAGAAAGGCAGAGGTAAACCTAGGAAGACTTGGACTTATTGTATTAAAAATGATCTTAATTTATTAGAACTAAATGAAAATATGACACTAAATAGGACGCAATGGAGAAAAAGGATTCATGTGGCCGACCCCACGTAATGGGATTAAGGCTTTGTTGTTGTTGTTGTTGTTGTTGTTGTAGGTCAGATGCGTTTTCAAAACGCCACTGCACCAAATAAGCTGCCCCAAACGGACCCTAAATTGACAAATTTAAACATCATTTAATGTTAATCGTGTTCTGTTTTGTAGGTTTATTGAGAATATAACAAATTACACTTTAGATTTACTTTGCATGTTATTAGGGTGTGCTAACTCTGTCTTGCATGGACAAACATTCTGAAGTGGAAAAGATGAACCTCAAAACATTAAAATAACAAAACAACGACAACAAAATAACAAAGCAACGACAACAAAACGATAAAACAACAAAACCAAACGACATTAATAAAATATAAACAAAATAAAAAAAAATTACATTAACAAAAACAAAATGATAAAACAAAACCTCTATGGTAGAATCGGATTCTTAGAAACTATTACCCTAAGCTCAAATATTGATGTTTCCTTCCTTGATCTTGACACTAAAAAATTCTTAGAGGCTGAGTGTTAACGTTAATCAGAAGTTTTCTTAGATAGTCTTAATTTTCTAAGATGTAATTAACTATAAGAGCTTGCTCCTATAGAAGAATGAAGAACTCGAAATATGTAATATACTTTTATCTCTGGTTATTAAGTTTTTTATGTGGTTTTCCTTATAAGAGAATCTAAGGAATTGTATATTCTAGAATTTTCTCTGCAAAGTTCACCACAATGAAAATTATCCCTATATTTCCTTTTTCTACTATTTTCTATTTTTATAAGCTCTTTTTCTTTTTTCCCCGAATTTATTAACATCTGAGAATCCTTCACATGATTCAGAAAAAAAAGTTACTTAGAGAATAGGGCAATATGATAGATAAACAGAGTGACAACTCCTTGAAAATAACGATACCAACAATTGACATCGATATGAGAGAATTGTCGGTGACAGCAACAACAGTTCCGGGTGACGACAACCCCATTGATTGATATTATTTTTTGATATCATTATTTTAAGGGCATAAACATATAAACTGTAATTTATAATATGAAAGGTAAATAAGATTATTTTTGCATGGGAGGCCAAAAATGTTATTGCAACTTGGTTTGAAGATGAGAGTTCACTAACTTTATATGACTTTATAGTTATAAACTACAAAAAATATTTTTGTGGAGCTTTAGAGTTGTGCCCAATCTTTTGTCTTTTCTCATATAATAAAATAAAATTAACAAAAAAAATTGGCCTTCTTTGATTAATGAAGCCAAGCAATTTTTTAACAACTAACTTTATGACTTTTACATTAATAAATTATAGACTAAATTGAGAGCCTTTTAGTTATTTTTTTATGAGAAATTTAGGACATCATCATCTCAATATTAAAAAAAAAAAGGTAATTTACCTTAATTCATCCATTTTCCTTTGATCAATTATCATTTATTACTTCCTAAAAAAAAGCAAATGAACTTATATTAATCATCCTTTCTACTTTGATTGTAATCAAAATATCAATCATAATTTTAAAAAAAATTTATCTTGAGTTATAACGACTTTATTGATTGATATTTTAATGACTTCATGAAATTGCAATCAATATGTGCTTCCTTTTTTTGGGATATTTTTTATAAATACAACAACTTTACATCTTCGAATTTTTTAGATTAATGGAAGTGAATATGCTATATTTATTGATTGCATATAATCAATCACCTAGTCACACAATTATTTTAAAATTGCTCTATATTCTTTGATATTTTATAGAATTATTTAGAAATCACTTTTATTTATGAAAATTTAATAGCTATATATGATATAATGTGATATACAAGTAAATTTCTTTCTAGAAAAAGATATAACCAATCTATAAATGAAAATGAATTGGGAATTGTTTTGTCATTGAGTCTTGCAACATTTTGGATTGATTGATTTTAAACTTTCATTGCACATTGAAACTCATTAAAAAGTGAAGCAATACATAAATATAAGTGATAAAATCAGCCACCTTCTTATTATGCCATGGAATCTGGCCAATCATATTCTCCTCCAAATAACACAATTCATAGATAAATTGTTTTCAAAAGTAAAATAAAACCACACGCATGCTATATAAGAAGAAATAAATGTTAGCTTTATTGCCATACTTCAAAGCCTACACCTCTCATAATGAAGACATCCTTCTCCTTACATATATTTCTAAATGGATGTCAAAGGACAATAACCTTTTTTTGTCCATCCTAAAATTCTAAATTTGCTATAATGATGACACAATCATTGACATCATAGTACAATATCCATTGAAACTCTCACACAATAAAATGAAATACAAATTTGATAGAAATATGGCATACAAGCTTGACAGATAAAGTAATATGAGGATACCCTTATACTAAAATGAAAGGGAAAAGCTATTATTTAAAATAAGAAGACTTGATATTAAAAATAAATAAATAAAATAATCCAATGGATTACTTTTTAGTAAGATAAAATTTGAACATTTTGTTGTTCATATCAAATGTCTTCTTATTTTAAATATATTTCATATAAGGATAAGGAACTATAATTTTTTTTTTCAAATTTAATCTTTTACTGTTATGGTTTCCATTCGACAGACACAGGGCTCCTCACCCTGTTGCCTTTCTCCCCTTCACCCACCCAAATGATCTCCCCTTCACTATATCCCTCTGTCCTGTCCTTTCTCCTTGACATAAACCAAACTTGATAACTTCTCTTATCATTTATCGCTCCAAAGTTCAATCTTTTGGGCACCACTCTCACCCTCACTCCCTTTGGTGGACTCACCTTCACGAAATAAGTTGAATTAATCTTCCCCACATTACTTGCTGTCCTCCTCGTCATAATCACATTTGTTCCTCTCTTAAACTCCACAGAAATGGAAGGATAGTTCAAACTAAACCACTTGTTCTTTTCCTTGATGTCACCACAATCCACAATCCTACGCAAGCAGAAGACAAATCAAGTTAGATGAATTCGAATTGAAAATATAATGATGCTTAACAAATGCTTTGATATTATGTTTTTGATGATTTTAGTTGCATATAACAATTTTTTTTTAACACTTTGATGTCATAACCATGTATTTTAAGCAACATATAAATTAAAAAAATAGTCACAAACTAGCTAATAAATTTCATTTATTATCAGGCTTGTTAATGTAAACAAGTTGGTCACAAACAATCATTGATCATAAAAGTTTTAACTAAAAAAATGTAAAGAACTTCTAATATATTTTTACATGTAAGATGCCTAAATAACATAAAAATTACATAATAATTTAAATTTTATTTGAAATTTTATGTATTAAAAAAATTATTTTATTTTAATTATATATAATTTTCTTACCTGTGTGTGATAGCAAACATCTCGGACTTCGTATACCCAAGCGAGCACAAATGAATAACATAATCTTCAGGTTCAATATCATAAACCAGTCCCGGGTTTATAGCCCTGCTCGGATTAATATGACCTGCTCCCATCGCAAATATACCGGCAGGTTCGACTCCATCCATTATCGGTTTCGCATATCGGTCCAAAACATCGGCCGTCGTCATAATAGCTGACCGGACAGCCCCCGGGCTCCAACTTGGATGCGCAGCCCGAACCAGTGCTACTATCCCGCTCACATGCGGGCATGCCATAGAAGTCCCCGAAAGAATACTAAAATTCGAACGCCTGTGATCATCAGCAAGGCCAGATGGGCCAAGGTTTTCGGGCCAAGCTGCGATGATATTGACCCCCGGGGCAATTATATCGGGCTTTAGAACGGAGGGGATCGTTAGGCTTGGGCCACGTGAGGAGAAGAGGGCAACGGAAGGAGCACGTGACCTGCCGGTGGTGGCGGTGGCGGCGAAGATGATTCGAGCTTTAGGGATTTTAGTGGAATTGATGAAGGACTTGAGTTGGAGGGATTGGTTGAAACCGATGAGAGTTGAGGGGAGAACGTGAGCGTCAAGGGAGTCTTCCTCTTGATTGATTTCGACATTCGCGAGAATCATGGCGGCCCCGCCCGCTTCTTTGACAGCTTGACCTTTTTCAGCACGCCCATTGACTCCGCGGTCGCAGATGACAATTTTCCCTTTGACTTTAGCTTTTGAAAGCGAGCCCCTTAATGAAATCGAAATCACAAAAGTATAAATTTTATGTGTATGAAGTATTTTTTTAGTATTGTGAAAGTAGAATATGAAACATATTCATTTTTATAACGTGTTCTATGAATATCCACAGTTAAAAATATGTTTAGTGAATTAAATTTTATGTCTAAAAATTAAATTTAATGGAAGTATAAATTTTTGTTGATTATGTTGAGCTCATACAGAGTAAATTGTGATTCTTTTTCAAGCTTATTAAAGAAATTAATTCTAAATATTATTTAAATTTGGCTCATCAATGTGTTGAATAAGCTAAACTTACAACATGTCAAGTTCAAAACTTAATATAAATTTGAAATAATTTTCCTTAAGAGTATGTGATGTATAACTTGTAAATTGTATCAAAATGTAATCATTCAATGAGTCGGAACAACTAAAAACTTTAAATAAAATTAAAAAGATCGAGTTTTTAAAATATATTTATCTAATTTTCAGAACAGAACCTGAAACAGAACTCAGCTCCCCTGTTCCCGCCATTCTCATAAACCAGCTCCAGCTCCGGCACCTTCCCGCCATTATTTGAAAATCCCGTAATAGACTCCCCATAAAGAAGTTGACCGTTAGCCAACCGTACGGCAGCCGGAAACCGGCGGTCCGTCGTGCTGGCACCGACTGTTGTAATCCACGGCGCTTCATTCGCAACAGAGCTCTCAGCAGGGCCATTATTTCCCCCAGCACAGACAACAGCCACCCCTCGCTCGACAGCTCGAAAGCTTCCAATGGCGATGCTATCCTCAAACAACGGCATAGGAAAACCTCCAAGTGAGAGAGAAAGCACATCAACACCGTCACGAACGGCGTCATCCATTCCAGCAAGAATGTCGGAGCTATAACATCCATTATACCAACACACCTTGTAAACTGCTATGTGAGCTCCTGGAGCCATGCCGGTTGCTGTTCCAGCTCCGGCGCCAAGCACACTAGCGCCACTTACGGAGGCCCCGCCGGCGGTGGAGGAAGTGTGTGTCCCATGGCCATGAGCGTCGCGGGGGGAGATGTATTCAAATGCGGCGGTGCCGGCGGCCGGAGAATTGGCACGGTGACCCTTGGAGTAGAATCTAGCACCGATGAGCTTACGATTGCAGTTAGTGGAGTTAAAGTTCTCGCCAATTTGACAACTTCCTTTCCACCTGGAAGGGATTGGCGGCATGTGGTGATCGGAAAAGCTAGGGCTTTCCGGCCAGACACCGGTGTCAAGGACTCCGATGATGGCACCGCGGCCGAATTTAGAGCCAGTCCAGAGCCCTGGAGAGCCGGCGGTGCCGGCAAGGTTGAGAAATTTGTAGGAGTAGGTGGTGTGAAGTTTGAGATAGCGATCGGGGTGGACGGCAATGACGCTTGGCGAGTTGCGGAGAGCATCGGCTTCATCAGGGGAGAGAAGAGCGGCGAAGCCGATGAGGGTGGTGTGGTAGGAGTAGAGCAGGCGGGATGAAGAAGGGAGGAAGGAGAGGTGCCATTGATGATGGTTGGAGGTGGTTTGGGATTTAGGATGGAGCTGGATGATGAAGGGTCGGAGGTCTTGAGATTGAAACAGGGGAGGGAAGAATGAGAAAAAGAAGAAGAGAATGAGGAAGGGGAATGGTTTGTGTTGCTCCATTGGAAGTTGGTGGTTTAGGAGAAGGAAAGGTGAGGTTTTTTAAGGGAGGGGAGAGCGGGAGAGGCATTTGCAGAGTGGGAGAGGAAACTCGTGAGCAGGATCTTCTGTGTTTTCTGGGAGCTGAGATGTCTCACGGGATATTTTGGTTGGATTTATTACAGTGCTGGCTCTTTTTTCTGCTTCAAATGTGTGCGTTTGAAACGGACATGGAGACAGAGATAGAGTACTGAATTTATTACCAGTGGTGAGATTTTTGAACTCCGTGGATTTAAACTTAGAAGTTCGAAGGGTGTGTGAGGCAAAGAGATTCTTGATGTAAGGACGAATTGAATGGAAGGAGATTCTGCAATTAATTTCTTCTTCCTTACTGGTGTTTAATGGAATGCCTCTATCAGGCTCTTGGAGTTGGGAGCTGGCAGAGGAAAAAATATCATGTCAGGACTCTGAACGTAGAGCTACATTCGGATTGCAATAGTAGTTGTGTTAAAGAAATATTTCATCAGCGTTATTTGTGAAAAATAAAATGTTATTGAAATATTCTCCCGCTTTACTTGATTTAATATTATGTTATTCCAATAACATAGTGGAAATTGAAATATCACAAAAAATATACCGAATAATGCAACCCCAAATCAAGTAACCCAGTGAATATTCTAATAACACCGTAAAGTAATCGAATAACACCAAATAATTCTCGAATAACACTTTATTTTTTTTACAAATAACGCTGATGGAATATTTCTGTAACACAGCGAGATATTCATATAACACAACGACTATTAGAATCCGAACGTACGTTTACGCTCGAAGTCCTGACGTAATATGCGTTCCAGGCAAAGAGAGGGAGAAAGAGAGAGGTAGGATATTAACATATGAGCCTTGGTTAGGATTTTATTTTAGCAAAGGAAGGCTTAAAAATAATTGAAGACTTGAAATGGGAGAAATTATTACGTTGCTTGCTTGATATCGCTATGTGCGTTTTAAATGAAAGGTAAGAGTAAATAAATTTAGAGAAGTTTTATTACCTAGTACACAAATCATATGTATTTACATATCTCACACAAAACTTTTCATATTTATATACTTAGTATATTGGTGTTTTAAATATATATATATATATATATATATATATATATATATTAAAAATCTGTATTTCATTTTTATAAAATGATAATAGTTATATTTTTGATGAGATATTAAATATTTGAGTATTATGTGCGTAAATATAAAAGTGAGGTGAGAAATTTAAGTGCATAAGAATTGTGTGTTATGCATGTAAATGCCCCGATAAATTTATATTAAATTTGTACATTCCTTTGCCTATTTGTACGTATTTTTGTAACCATCATTTTATTATTGTGTTTAATTGTTTGTATATATAGTCTATAGTGATAGTGTCTCTCTCTCTCTCTCTATAGGCCAAGCTTTCCCCCACCATTTAGAAAGCAATATGTGTAGAAAAATGAATGATGAGTAAATAGTCTATAATGCTCTAGCCAATATAAACTAAATAATTTAAACTCATAAGTTCATAACCAAATGATATGAATGTATAATCTAACAAGTCATAAGGCAAATTGCCAATAGATATTCGTCCAATAAAGCTCAGATATATATGAAAGACACCAAAAAAAAGTTATTGACCAAGTTTATGTTTGGTTATACCACCTCTTAGCTAGGAAGAAGATCTATTAACATAAATATATAAGATTTTTCAATGAGCCAATGTTTATATTGGGTGCTATAGATGGATAGATAACATTTAATCCTAAGTTTAATATATGTGTTAAAATTAAATCTTAACTTGAGAGGATCCATATAAATATACAGAACAAACTCTTAAAATTCTCACCCTAAGGTTTGCCTCAAGTCACAGGTTATCATCCCTCAATACATTCAGTCCTTGACTCCTAAGAAATTAAAAGAAAATTTTGCAAAAAATATTCATATATAAGCCCCCACAAAAACATCAAAAATGCCCTCAAATACTAAATTTACAAAAATATTAGATTTGTATGCTGAGAGCAAACATTGTCTTCAATAATATGCTAACTAGGAGTGTTGATGCATACAAAATATGTTATGTGTGTGTATTATACCATTTTATGTATAATTTTCACAAATTAGGCTAAGGTAGATTCAAACGCCTCGCCGCCTCAACTTGGCACCTGGATGCCTGGTGATAATCTCCTTCATGTTGAAAAATAGAGTGAATGTCATTCTAAAACTAAGACCCTAGCTCAATTGTGCCTACCCCAAGCATCTCAGCACCACCCTATTTAGTGCCCCGGTGCCTGAAGCTCTATACCTATGATGTAGGGTCATGAAACTCAGCACTCTACCCAGTGCCACTGTACCTAAATTCAATGCCCTGACACCACATTGTTTGTACTGTTGTGCTTCACGTTGACTTAAGACAATTTCTTTAATTTGAGCGATCCAAAGGGTTAAAATCACTTGATTCGATTTCACAAAAAATTATTGGATAGAGAGAGACTTAGTGATCCAAGAAGAAGACATTAGGAAGTGTGTGTGAGAGTGCTTAGAGCATGTAGGTAGTGTGATTTCTCTATTTTAAGTGTGAGAACGTGTTTCGACATCGACTTTATATATGCTTAAAAATATAAGTATGTAATACTGCTGCTAAAAGATTTAATTCCTCAGCAACTGCACCAAAACTTAATAACAGTTATAGATTCGATAAAGATGAATGTATAAAATATTCAATAATTGTGAAGTCACACTTATCAACGCAAGTATACGTATCGCTCAAGTAATATAGGGCTCTAATGAAGTCCTATATATTGATCCTATAGGGAGTAATATTAGAACTACGAACTAAGCTTTAGAAAAAACAATACTCAATCACAACAACGAAATTCAATTTGCTTATCTGTCACTAATAGGCAATTGAAATAAATATGTAATTTTAATAACTCTTAAACAACTAATTATATTAATTAGGTTTTTAACATGATATTCAATATATAGAAAGCATCCTTCTTCTTGTCAATAAATTATAGTGAATTAATAAAGTGAATCGGTTCAATTTGTATTATGCCAAATAGGAGCATACCTATTCTTTACCCTTTGGTCCAGACATAAAAAATATTGACTAATCCTACGCTTGTTTACTGAATCTGCGGCTAGGCTGGGAGGATACCGGCTCTCAATTCGAAGCTCCCACATTCCCTTCACCTGAGGGCTAACATCTACACTTCAACACCCAAACGATGGGACCGAATTGAGGATTTTAGTCTGTCACTCTAAAATCTCCAATTCTACGCTCGATAATTTTATTTCTCTATTTATTTTCACCCAACTTCCAAGGGATTTGAACTCCCTGAATCTTGAATGTAATTTTCACTTCAGTTGTAAAACTCAACATATTTTAACAAATCAATTGGCCAGATTGAAAGTAAATTAAGATCGAAGTGAGAAGATCATCACAATTTCCTTAACATTTTCATGGCTTAACATTTTCAAATCACCATTTCACAAATCTCAAGACAAGGAGAAAGACAGAGAAAACTGTTCAAATCTTATGGGAAAAACACAACAAAACTCGGAATTCATATATAAAATCAAAGTCATACAAACTACAACAATAAATAAATTTATCTCTAATTTCTCCCCCAAGAAAACTCCTCGAAATTCCTCTGAATCTCTTCCTTTCTTTACAACACACAGAATTCCTCTTCGAAGCGGTAAGGAGGAAGAAATATCTCACATTCCCTCCACTCTTACAATCTCTCGAAGAATTCCTCACAATTTAGACTCTCTACACTTGTTTCACACTTCAATTTTGAGTCTCCCCTCCTCTTTTTTTGGCCAAAGTCTTCTCTTTAAAGATGTGAATGAGCTTTCCCAAGAGTTGCCTAAGAACCCCTCCAAAATTTGTCCTCATCCAATGCCTAGTTGGGCATAACCACCGAGCTCGCCGTCGACGGCCTCGAGGGCGCCGTCGGCGGGCCTTCAAAGTGAGTTAATTTTGGAGTCTCGAAAAAAGTCCGTCGTCGGCGTCGTTGGGCTCGCCGTCAGCACCCTAGTTCAATTCTTCACATTCTGATCATTTTCACTCCAAATTCGCTCTTTTTTGCATATTTTTGCTCCAATGACCCTAATTCATCATTCCTGCAACAAAATATCAAAAATACTTTTCTTTAAAGTGCTATATCATCAAAAACAATGTAAAATAAGTATGAAAATCTCAACATATTTTTTTTCATGATTTCAAGTGGAGTGACATCAACAGCAAAAATAGTGGTGGAGCATAATAACATTAATATTTAATTTCATTATTCATTAGTTGTGTACACTTTAATTTTGGATTTCAATAGAATTTTCTTGGTTTACTTTCCAAATGTTTGGGAACTAAGTATATTATTCCTTCTTTGACTAGGTAATATGATGAATCATGTTCAATCTTTGAGATTTCAATAAGATTATCTTGATGTTTTAATGAATGTTGTTGTGCTAACTTTTTTTATTTTAATTTACTTTCGATTGAGCCACTTAAAAAGTTGAAAAACACTTGTGATTGAGGATTATTGACCACACGGTAGATTAAAAAGTATGTTAACACTCAACCACTTTGTGGAATAGGAATATTGCCATTAGAAAAGTGAAATTGTGTATGGGACTTTTCAGAGTTAAGCAAAAATTAGCTATAATATGAGGCTCTAATGCTTATTATTTCTAAAAATATTTTAAGAAGTAATTTCCCTAACTGTTAACTTTAATTTTGAGAAATCTATTGGAAGAAAACTGAGGATTCATATGATCGAATTCAACAAAACATGATTTTCATATTAGGAAACTCAGCCCATTTAAACTTTACTTTTGTATGATTAGGATTTAGATACTCTTAAAACTTTAAAAACTTTCATCATTTTAACTAAACTTAAGGTTGTAAACTAGTAATTGATGTGTAGAAAAGAACACTTAAATTTCTATATGATTTACACATTCTTATGGATAAAATTGTACTTTAAAGAAAGATAATTTAATGTTTTTTTCTTATAAGTACAACAGGTGTTAGATGTGGAACAATGTGGAGAAGACCTGGAGCAATGTGGAGGAGACTTAAAGAAAAGGAGTTTACAAAAGACTAGCACCTAGAAGCTAGTCTCAGCCTAGCAACCTCAGAGGTTGGCACATAAGCGTCGCGATACTAGTGTGTAGGAGATGTGATTTTGGATCCTAGATGTTGTGATATTGTCCCTTAAGCATTGCGATACTGACACCTAGACACCACAATTCTGGCCCCTAGGTGTCACTCATGGCGCCTAAGCGTCCAAGCCTTGTTCTGCAGACAAAGAGACCGATGCCTAGTTGCTAGCAACCGCCTGAGACAATTTTTATAGTTTGATCACATTTCATGTGGAGTTATTCAAAATTCAATAAGGGCTTTGAGGCTATGCTTTACAATCTATTTATGTGTCTATGTAAGAGGGATGAGTTGCTTGCTGAAGGAAAAAGGGAGATAGAGTTTTTGTTAGGGATTTGGAGAGGATTCAAGTTGTAAAGTGAGGGGAGTCTTCAAGACAACATCAAGGAGTCGAGAGATCTTTGGTGGAGCATTTTTAATAGCTTTGCAAAAGAGAGAAATATAAATGTTGTGTTTAATTTAATGTATTTTTTTGTACACAATTATTTAGTGGAATTCTCTTATTTTCAATGAAGCCTTGTTGTATGTTCTTCATGCTTTATGAGTGATACCATTTTCCTTACGTTATGATGTTTGAGTAGGATGTAAGAGTGCAAAATATTTTCAAAATTATTTCTAAGTGTTTAATTTGATGTTTTACTTTTAGAAATTCATTTACTTTTCATTCTAGCCAAGGGAACTGTTAAAATGTGTTGTGATCAGTAATGACTCGAGAGAGTTATGGTAGAATCAACTATGTTAATCACATTGAACTATAGGGTATGGTGCAAGTACTTTGCAAGAAGAATAAAATGTTAGCAATATAATCCTTAACAGGTTCATTATGGTATATAAGAAACTAAATTCATTTAATCAATCTTCTTTATGCACCCAGAAGATGGTAAGAAAAGAGTTGTTCCTATTTGTCTCTTGCCACATTACAATTAACACTTTATATTTTCTATGTTCCACTCAAATTGTTACAAGAAAGGGTAACTTTATAACTAGATATTAACCAATAAAAAAAGGTTAAGCAAGATTTCTGTAGGATTTAAAATTTAAAATAGTTGGCAATTCAGTAGATGTAGTTTGTAGAATTTGACACTAATCTCAATTCAAGGCTAAGATGAGAACTAGTAGGCTAGAACTTTTCCTAAGTATAATATCCTCGTTCCTTGTGGGATCAACATTATAGACTAAAAAAATTAATATTACTTATATGACATGTACGCTTGCATGAGCCCCCAGAGTGTGAGTGCACCTGGAAGCATTATCAAGTTTTTGGCTCCATTGTTGGGGAACGACGATGTATTTAAATTTTGGAAATTTTAGTTGAACCTAGAAGTCTTACACTTAGAAAATTTTAGAGTTAATTTTTTTTAAATTTTTTGCTTGAGTGTTTAAAAAGAAAATTCCAAAAAAACATTTTTGTTAAAGTCTTTGTGTGTTGACTTTTTTGTGTATTTGAATTCTACATAATAGATTCTTTAGTTTGTGTATGTGTAGTTCAAAACCAATTGGACTTGAACCATATGATTCAGAGCTAGAGAAAACTATTCGGAGAATTAGAAAACAAAAAAGACTTTAAGAACTTGTAGAAGAAATGGCAAATAACCCATAAAATAATTCTGAAAAACCATGAACCAATTCACGATGCACATAGACCATTAAGGGACTATGTTAATCCTGCAGTAGATGAAATTTGCTTAAGTTTTCAACCCTTTATCATAGAAGCTAACTCATTTTAACTAAAATCTGCTATCATCCAAATGGTGCAAAACAATCAGTTTGAGGGAATTCTCTCTGAAGATCCAAACATACATTTAGTGAATTACTTAGAACTTCATGTTGCATTTTGTTATAATGTCGTATCCAATGACACTATTATTCTTAGGCTTTTTCCTTATTTTAAGGGACAAGGCCAAAGTGTGATTAAATTCATTAGCACCCAGATCAATAAGGGTGTAGATTGACCTAGCCCAGAAATTCCTAGGTAAATATTTTCTGCTTTCAAAAATAGCTAAACTAAAGAATGGTATTACTTTAGTTTGCCAACATGAAGGTGAGACAATTTATGAAGCTTGTGAACGATTTAGGGAACTTCTTAGGATGTGGCCCGATCATGTAGCGCCCGATTAGCTGATAATTCAGACTTTTTACGATGGTTTATTAAGACCCCTTGGGTTAATTATTGATGCCACAACTAGTGGATTACTTATGTCCAAGTCATTTGACGATGCTTATTCTCTGATAGAGGAGATGGCTACAAACTATTTCAATGGCCTTTTGAGAGAGTGAACCCAAGAAAGGTTGCAAGTGTACATGAAATTGATGTGCTTTCAATTTTAACTTCTCAGGTTGCTACAATTTCTAAAAAGTTAGCCCAGTTTGGGATTAACCAGACTCAAGGAACACCAGTAATTGAGGAAAATTCATTCGAAAAAATTAGAATAATTCCTAACGCATTTCCACAAAAAATTTCTAAATACTTGGTGGCCAACAATTACTATGAGGCAAGTGGCCAACCATGGAAGTATACATGTCAAGTAATACGCGGTTTAAAATTTCGTGTATCAATCTCATGAATTAAGTCAAACAATAATTTTGATAGAAAAATCTCTAGTTTATTACTTCAACAACCTACCTCAATGAGATCACTAATTTCATAAGTAAAATTTGAAAATTCTAAATACCAATTAGAAAACAAAACATGATTTTTGAAAATTAGAAACTGAAGTCTTAGTGTTCTTCAAGAGGGTCACCTTTGTGGCTCGTGTGTGGTGTGATTCTATGATTTTCTTAAGTGTTCCTCTATGTGTTGGTTGTCAACTATGGATAATGTTATCCCTTTAAGATTGCCTAGGTTCAAAGAAGAATAAAAAACCCACAAAGTTATTTTTTGCTTAACCTTATTGCTTTTCCCAAGATTCTTCTGGTCCCTAATCTAGGTTACAAAAACCAAACTAGAATATACTTATTCTACCAGATTTTATAGTTAACATAATAATTCCAATACAAAATAAGTAGAAGTCTTAGTTCATGATAATTTTTAACATTTTGATTGGCCGGATTAGGAGTAAACTAGACTAGAAGTTTAAAACCTATTACTTCGATACATTAAAAGCTCGAAAATTGTTTTGGAGAAAACATGCATGAAAATAGTGGAAAAAATACCAACCCTACATTACAAAGCCGTGAAAGAAAATAAAAATAACACAAGAAAATCCATTGGAATCAATGACACAAATAGTAATATAAGGTAAAAACAACTTACAACGCAAACGTTCATGTCCTCTATAATAACTAGTCCCTCTCTCATACAAGATTCTCTCAAATAAAATAAAGAAAAGTCACCTAGAAGCTTTCTCCCTTAAGAAAGAAGAAGCAGAGCTTCTAGGATATTCTAAAGAACTCTCCCTTACAACAAACTCTAGTCTTTAGTCATCCAAAGATGTTTCTTTCCTTCCAAGGTATTATATTTATTAGGATGACACCACAATGGTAAGAAAATTCCTTCTAAATTTGAATTATGCATCAGGCGTGGGTGCACCAGCAATGAGCATAGACATGTTGAACTTATACAAATGGGACATTGGTGCACTATCAGATGGGCATGGATGCGTTGTTCCTTTGGTTGGAAAACGGTGTAGGTGCTTTATTAATTGTGCTTAAGGGCACTGGAAATCAGAACAGGTGCACTGACCTTTAAACACAGATGCATTAGACTCTCTAGCTTGTGTATTGGAAGAGAAAGTATCAGGAACGAGCATGCCCTTGGCAAGCGTGGGCAAACTCTAAGTTGGCATCGATGCGCTTCTCTTAATGAGCTAGCGCAAGTGCGCTACACTCTAGGGAGTGAGTGTGCTTTCCTAATAATCCAACTTAGAGTTCGCCCAAGGAACTACGCATCCACACATATATTTTTGTGCTTTACTAATAATAATTTGTGTTGGTTCTGGTGGGTTTTTGTTAATTTTATATTTTTGTGGCTTATATTTTAATTATTAGAATTATTTTAGTGAGAAATTAAAGAAAATTCATTTTTTAGTATTTAAAACTAATATCTTGACTTAGAAAATTAGTAAAATTTATTTAATTGGTTTCAAGTGATAAGGAAGTCAAATGTGACATTTTAGTGTGTTTTTATAATCTTGTAATTTTATGATTTTTAATTAATTTTTAATTATTTAAAGGGTTAAAATTAGTTCAAAAATAAAGTGTTTATTGTTAATTAAATTTTATTTTTCTTAGGTTCCTCTTGTTATAAGGAGATCCAAAAACTAACTTTTGTAATTTTTTGAGTTGTATTTTAATTATTATAATTATTTTAGTGCCAAAAAATGTTATTTTACTTAATTAATCCATTTAAGAAAGTCAAATTAACTCTAATTGACTTAAATTTTTTTATGGGAAGCTCCCCTGATATTAAATAATAGTGTAGAATACTTTTTATGCTATTTAATTTTATATTTACTCCAAATTATTTTTTATTCATTTTTTAGGGTGAGTGACAAATAGGAATATTTTTAATGAACTAAATCAAGTTTATATATTTCCTATTATTCTCTGACCACATTGAATCTACCAAAATAAATTTTGTATTTTTCTGATGAGTACTTTAATCATTATAATTTTTATATCAAAATAGGGACAATTACCTTGAAAATTAGATACCTATGCCTAGAGATCTCCCCTAACCTTGAAAAAAACATGGAAAGAATTCTAATAGCATGTAGAATCAAAATCCAAAAGCTCAAGTCATGGTGATATGTCTATGCAAAGGGAGAGTTAAACTAAGGAAAATACTATTTAATTAATTAAAAATAATATATGAATCAAACGAACTTAAAAATGTTTCCACATTATTTTCCTCTCTTCACTGAGCAATAAAGTATTTTTATTTTATTTTTATGATTTTTCTACACAAAGTTATGCATTTTTAAAGTTCTGGGCATTAAATAAATAAGAAAAATCCCCTAATTTCCTACTTAAACCAGTTAGCGCTAACTGGATCCTCGCGCGTCGCCATGGGATAAAGCGCTGCCATTCGTGTCAGCTCTGGCTTTTTGTACCGCGGCTCATCCGGCTTGATCAGAGCCGTCTGATGGATACATGCTCCATCGAACGAAGTTCAGTCATCGTCCCCCATAGAGCTAGCCTGAAAACCGTCCATTTTCAAAGCTTGATATCTCTCTCTACTCTCAACAAAATTGAGTGCGATTTTTTTAAAAATGCTTGTCTTAACGAAGAGATCACATCCATATGGTTGATCAAGTCTTAAATTGATTCTATAATCATAGAGAATTAAATGAAGCTCGATTTAGGGTTAACTTTCAATACCTTGGTCCAAGAGGGGTAACCTCGATTGGATGCTTGTGGAAGCTTGCCTTGAGTCCAAAGAGCTCCTAGATGAAGTCCCAAGCTATGGTGAATTTTCTAGGTATGATTTCGACCAAAGCCAATTTAGGAGGTTAATCAAAGTCCATGGTCTGGTGATCGGGCTTTTGTGGGGGATCTTCTTCTCTTACTGTGGGGATGTTGTGGGTACAATTAATTTGAATTTGGTGAAGGTTTTGAGAGTGTCCTGTTTTGGCCTAGGAATTGGGCTTAAAAATTGAGTTTGAGTAGTGGATTTGGGTGGTTAAGGATGGTTGGGTTAAGCTCAAGAGGTATCAAGGAAGCTTTGGACGCAATTTGGTTGAGTTTCCCCAAGGAATTTCAAGCCCTCCCCCTTGGAAATGGAAGGGGGTTTAAATATAAGGGCTTGGAGATGCTTAGGTGGAGGGAAGAAATGCCCAAGTGTCCAATTGGAGTTGTGCACATCAGGTAGGTTCAATTTTAATTTTTTACAATATGGGCTCACTTAGCCATGGTGTTTTTTAGTAATCAAGCTAGCTGGCCGGCTAGGGAGGAATCACCATTTGGTCAGGAGGCTCAGGGCTTGGTTTTGGTGCAACCAATTTGGGGTTGCCATGTGTAAAGCTCTTGGATCAAAATGGAATGTAGAAAGGGCTATTTTGGGTCAAATTGGTTCCAATCATGGTTTGGGACTGGGTTCACCCCACTAGGCTGGTTTGGGTGCTGAGGGAAATTAGGATGTTTAGCTTAATTAGCATGGTGAGGTCTCTATCCAAAGAGATTTGGCTAATCATTGGTTAGAATGATTCACGGGAGGGTTCAAGAGAATATTAAGGATATTTTAAAGTGGTTTAGCATCTTTCCAATAATAGATTGATGATGTGGCATGGCTCTCATGGCTTATCTATGGCTTAGGAGTGGCTTCATGGCTTGTCCTTAGCTTGGTCAACTTTCATGAGAAGGGATTTTTGGAATTTTGAAATATTTTGGTGGATTTTGGCTTGATTCTTTGATTTGGAAATATTTAATTTCGGATTTATGACTTTAGGAATGATTTTAATCAAATGGATGATTGAAAGAAATAATTCTCATGTGGGATTTGGACTTGGGCTTTTGAAATTAAATGTAGTGGGCTTTGGGCTTTTAAAATTGAAATTGATTTTGGGCTAAAATTTTGGCTATCTGTAGGAATATGTCATGAGGGCTTGATAAAAATTTCAAGTGATTTTGAATTGAATTTGTGGGCTAATTTGCTGGATTTAGGCATATGGTCAAAATTGGGTCTTTTTTATTTGAATGAAATTGTGATTTCAATTAGATCAAATTGGGCTTGCATTTTATTTAAAATAGAATTGGGGATGCTGATTTTTGGTTTAGAATTGAAATTGGGCAAGATTCGGGTCAATGGGGCTAAGATTAGAGCTAATTTGGGGGCATTTGAGCATTTAAGTGCAAATTGGGGCTTTTGGTCAAATTAGGTAAAATTGGTCAAATTTGGTCAAATTGATGATCAAAAATTGAAATTGGGAATATTTGGGATGATTTCAGAGTTTTTTGGGAATTTTTTAGGTCATGAGGGGCATTTTGGTAATTTTGGCAATTTTGGGGGGGGGGTATTTTGGAAATTTGGCAAATTTTGGTCAATTTAGGTAGTGGGAAGTGGTTTGAAATGATATTTGGACAAATTTGGGTATTTTGGATAATTTAGGATTTTTGACAAAATTAGGGTTTTAGGGGTATTTTGGTAATTTTGGGATATTTGACAAAAATGGGCCAACAAGTCATGAAGTCATACCAAATCAATAGGAGCCATGTGAGGACTCATTTTGATCCTCAATATGTTAGTTCTAACCCTCTTAGCCAAAGACTAGGGGTACAGGGTCATCCATATGAGCTTTCCAAAAGGAGTCAGGGGACTAGGTAAAGGAGTCTTATGGTTTTAGGGTATGTGAGAGGTGTAGTATGTGTGTGAGTTAGCCCCACCAAAACCAGATCACCCAGGATTATTCTTAATGCTTGACCATCCTATGGGGGATTTCCCTTGAGCTCCTCCATACTAACCCCACCAATTAAGTGCTAGAGGTTATGACCAACTTGTGGAACTTCAAGTTGAGCAA
This sequence comes from Phalaenopsis aphrodite, assembly GCA_003013225.1. Classification (NCBI taxonomy): domain Eukaryota; kingdom Viridiplantae; phylum Streptophyta; class Magnoliopsida; order Asparagales; family Orchidaceae; genus Phalaenopsis; species Phalaenopsis aphrodite. Next base: position 148,607 of record NEWO01000634.1, read on the forward strand.
AGAAAGGTTTAGACTTTTTATTGGTGAGAGTTTCTTTTCTAGTCCTCTAGAAATAGTCAATAGAAAAGTCCTATGGCTAGACCCTAAGCTACTAAAGAGGAAAAAACTAGACCTCAACCAAAAATGAGGTCAACAAATGGACCCCCAATATGTGTGGTGTGATGGGCAAGCACACCGCGCGTATTGGTGTTAATCGATAAGATCAACAGAACTAACACAAATTTCTAAGTCAGCAGACCTAGAACAAAAAGAAGACTTTAAGCTACAATTATTTTTTCTAGTGAGTAACAAAGACTCTCGCTGGGGAAAGAAAAGGAGATTTCGGGGACAGTTGTCGAGCAAACTGACAGTCCCAATAAAGATTGAATATGTCAAAAGAGTTTTAGATTTATATTTGAAATCATAGAATGAGGAAATTTTGCACAAGAGAACCAGATTGAGCGAGAAACACAAGCGCAGAAAAGAGAATAGGATGTCTGTGCCCACCCCAAAAAGTATGAATGGGAATAGGTCGTTTGTACCTACCCCGAAGAGTGTACATGGGAATAGGACGTCTGGGCCTACCCCGAAGAGTATATATGTATGAGAATAGGACGTTTGGACCTACCCCAAAGAGTGTACATGGGAATAGGGCGGCTGGGCCTACTTTGAAGAGTATATATGAGAATAGAAAAAGCGTACATGGGAATAGAATGTCTAGGCCTATCCCAAAGAGAATATGCGAGAGTAGAACGTCTATGTCTATCTTAAAAAGTGTACATGGGAATAGAACGTCTAGGCCTATCCCAAAGAGAATATACAAGAATAGAATGTCTATGCCTATCTTAGAAAAGTGGTCGTTGGAATAGGACGTCTAGGCCTATCCCAAAGGGAATATGCGAGAGTAGGACGTCTATGCCTATCTCGAAAGGAATATACAAGAATAGAACGTCTGTGCTTATCTCAGAAAATTGGACGAGGGAATCAGACGTCTAGGCCTATCCCAAAGAGACTAGGCGAGAGTAGGACGTCAATGCCTATCTCAAAGGGAATATACGAGAATAGAACGTCTATGCTTATCTCAAAAAAGTGGATGTGGGAATAGGACGTTTGCCTATCCCGAAGGGAATATGCAAGAGTAGGACAATTATCCTATCTCATAAAAGCATATATGGGAATAGAACGTCTAGGCTTATCCCGAAGCTAATATATGCGAGAGTAGAACGTCTGTGCCTATCTCAAAAAAATGTATAGAGCATGTGATGTGAAGTTCATAGACGTATGTCATGTCATCATTTGGCAAAAATTTGTGGGATTTTGTGCAAAATATGCAACTCCCCGGGGATGTGAAGAGAATCAGTGCAGATCAAAATAGTCACGCTGCGCGAGCAAAGAGTAAGTAATCTCTAACTCGAGAGAAGCAAACTCAATAAATTTATCATTTTCTTTTCTTGTTGTTTTTATCGTATTTAATTATCCAAATATATTTTCAAAATTTTTAGTTTTGATTAATTTTCAAATGTATTTTGAAGTTTCAATATCGAGTTTTTGTTGTATCCTTCTTTGTTCGTATGGCATTTCATCAATCGCACAAGAAAGGAAAATAATTTGAAACTTTAAAGAAACTTCATTAATTTTATTTGTCCGTATGGAATTTCATCAATCACACAAGAAAGGAAAATAAGTTGAAACTTGAAAGAAACTTCATTAATTTGCTCTCAAAAACGAGCTACAAACTAAGTACATGTTGAAGTATCAAAATAAAACATGTTGAACATATCTGAATCATCAAATACTGAAGACATATCATGCACTGAACATATCTGGTACATATATCATGTTTACTGTGCAAGACTTGGCACAAAAAAATATTATGCTGCTCGTCCTTGGCATGGTGAGCTGCTGATCGAGCTGACCTACTAAGTCATGCTCCATGATAAGAATTCCCTTCATGTGTACCTAGAGGTGAAACCCTCTCATAACTCACAACGCTGCAACTCCTCCAGCTCGGGATTTGGTTGGAATCCTCGTGGTATCTTATCGTCCTGCATTCTTCTAAAGGTTACAGAAACTCGGGGATGTCGCACTCCTGGAATGTAATGTTTGGCTAAATTAGCACCATTTTCATCTAATATAAGCACTGATCCCAGCGGTAGTGGAATCTCAACTGACCCTCTAAATTCTCCAAGGCCGACAATGTCAATCTCCTTTTTGAAGAGTATGTTGCTTTTGCTAAAAAAAGACACTGTGCAGAAGGGCCTAACAAAATTGTGATGGTCAATATGGGGAGGAATGCAGCTCCCCTCATCATAAATATTGATTATGCACTATTTGGTATGCAGTCTAGTGGTAGTATACTCCATCAGATCAATCTTTTGACCATTCTCTTTATCACATAAGGCATCAGATCCACCTCATCACATATTAAAATACTAGGGGGTTCCCTTACCTATCCTTAGCAAAGTTGTAGGAGCATCCACATTGAATAGTTATCCTACCTTTCCCACGCAACCATTTTTGCGATTCTTAATATATTCTTGGCCTCAGTAGACCAACTCGGCCTCTGTCTTATAGATCAAACACATAGTCTAAAATCCTTTTCTCATCGCTCTCTGAGAAGACTCCAGTATATAGTGCTAATCTTTCCAATATGTTGACCATTTCACCTTAAACTTCCTCTTAAAATTCAAATTCTCTTCGTTTGACTTTATACATTCTCTCCATCTCTGCTGTAGGAATATTATCAAATTGGTGGGATGGTGTTGGCCTTCTTGATTCAACTTCCTCAACGACCAGTGCCTGCTTTGTATCCGCAGGTAGTAGAATGTATGACTCAACATCTGTATATGGTACATCGTGATCCTCCACTCTGGAAGTTGTGGATTCTTGTGTTGTGGATTCTTGCGCTGTGGATTCTTGCGCTGAACTGTAGCAGTCCGAGTGTATAATATTGCATCTTGGGCATTCAACAAATGCTCGTCCAGTGGATGCTCCTGTGGGCAGTTCTGCATTATACATCGGACAACCTCTTTAGGACTTATGGGTTACATCCATCTACATTGGCTCTACGGCCGAATCTAGCTCATCCTCTGTATCCGGTAGACTGGAAGAGGTTTCTTTTGTAGGTGGTTCATAAATTTTTCCTTCAGGAATTGGGGCAAGTAATCCAACTACTTCTCTTTACTTTCTTCTTTCTTCCCATTTGAAGGCTCTGTGCTTGCATCAATTAGCTTTGTGATGCCGCGTTCTTTGAAGTGGTGTGTCAGGCACTCTATCCTCATTGGCGCTTATTAGTTTCCTCATCGGTGCAGTTATCGGGGATTATAGTCGACTGGTCCCTTCTACCGGGTAATGTTGAGTGACCATCTCCTTTCTCTTTCGTGAGGAACCATCATCAACTCCAATTTTCAGTATAGATGGTAGTCCTTTTTTTCCCGTTGTCTAACAATGTCCATCAGGGGACCTTCATAATTCACATCAATCTGACCAAAGTTGAAGTCAAGATCTATGACGCTGCCCTTAACAACCATTTTCTTTTCTAGTGCAAGATTTAAGCCATCCCTGAAGGAAAAGATCAGCTTACACTCTGACATTTCTTCTATAAAAGACAGGAAAATATCAGTGTGCTGACATCCAACGTGAACAAGAACAAAAACGAAGCATCAACAATTTGAAAATTTTATTTATTCGACTTTATTTAGTTTAATTAGATTTAGAAAACAAAAAAACCAAATGAGCCATTTTTAAAAAAATTATTGAGGTTAATTTATCACAAAATTTTGGACGCAGTCACAAATGTTTGGCCAAATAGATAACCCCAGAAAAATCAAAAATTCAAAAAATTAGATGTTGATTTCAACCGACATCATGTCGGGTAGTATATCTTCAAGTAGCGAACGTTGACTGACAACATAGATCTTTCACCCTGAAAGTCCACTAGATGGAAAGACCCTCCTGAGTAAACTTCTTCTAAGACAAATGGTCCCTCCCTAGTTGGTTCAAAATTTCAACCTATTTTACGGTGCGTAAGAATGGGCCTTTTAAGAATGAGGACAAGGTCACCGACTTTGAACATTCTCGGAGAACCAATTTTTCATGAGCCTGCACCATCCTTGCTTAGTAGAGCTTCAAGTGTTGTTTTGTTTCTAGCTATTTTCCCTCCAGACTTTCCAGTTCTTCAAGTCTAAGTTTTGCATTTTCTTCTGTCGTGATTTGGTTGACGACAGCGACTCTGAGAGACGGTGTCTAAATTTCTAGTGGTAGTATGGCCTCAGACTTGTACACAAGCATGTAGGGTGTACATCTAGTGGGAGTCCTGAACGTCATCCAGTAGGCCCACAAAAGCTTCTAGTAATCTGTTATGCCAATCTCTTTTATTTTTGTCCAGTGTCTATTTCAAAATTTGTACTAGTGTTTTCTTGAAAGCTTCAGCTAAGCCATTTGCCTGGAGATAATAGATTGTTGAGTATCTCCAATCTATCCCATGTCGTTTGACAAAGTTGTTGATTTTCGTGCTTTTGAAGGTTGTCCCATTATTGGAAATCACTCTACATGGAACACCAAAATGGTAGACAATGTTGGTTTTAAAAAATTGAAGGATGTGCTGTGTTGTAAGCTCTCATAATGGCACTGCCTCTGCCTATTTGGAAAAGTAGTCCGTAGCACCAAGAATGGACATGTGTCCATTAGAGGATGGAGGGTCTATCAGAACTATTATGTATGTTCCCCAACACTTGAACGGCCACAAGGCAACAGTTGGGTGTAGCACTTTCAGAGGCTGGTGTAAGACCACCACATGCATTTGGCAAATGTGACAACTTCTAGCTGTATTCATACAACCAAATATCATTGTTGGCCAATAATATCCCAGTCTTTTAATCTTCATCTTCATCTTCAGCTCTGACTAGTGAGCACCACACAATCCGACATGTACTTCCTTGATGTTATTTTGTGCTTCAGCTCTGCTCAGACATCGCAACCACATATGATCAAATGGCCTTTTGTAGAGAACAACTCCCACCATAGCGTATGACATAACTCTTCTTGTTTTATGATATGCCTCAAACTTATCCTCTGACAATTTTTTAATTTGTAAATATGCTATTAATGTCTTACGTCAATCTACATTAATATCAGTAATTGCAATCATCATTCATTCTTCTTTTTCGAGCTTATGTAGATTGTCGAGGTTGATTTGAGACAAGACTCATCTTTCTTGTACTTTAATATCAATGAAATCCTTCAGAAGACAAGCCAATTCCTTAGCAAGTTTTGGTAGAGCGTAGGCATGTGTGTTATCTCCCCGAGAAATCTTATATAGAGTTACATTAGGGATCTGCTCTAAAAACTTCATTGTGTACTGATAGTATTATGCTAGTCTTGGCTTTAAAATCTTGTATTGTCCAGAAATTTGTTGAATGATAAGCTGAGAGCCACCATAGATGACAATATCTGTTACATCCATTGAGATTGCCAACTCCAACCCGGTGATTAACGCTTCATATTATGCTTCGTTATTCGTACACAGCTTTGTAAGGTGATAGGAGAATCTCAACCTATCCTTATCTGGCATGACGAAAATCAGATTGATTCCTGCTTTGCCTGGTATAACCATTTCTGATCCTTTATCCTTCCTGGCTGAAGAAGCTCCATCAAAACACATCTCCTAATAACTGGCATTGGAGGCTTCTACTTACATTATCTTCTCATCTGACAATTCATCATTAAGTGGGGACCCAGCTGGAAGTGGGTGTGCAGTAAGAAAATCTGCTAAAATATATCCCTTAATAGCGCGCATGGGAATAAAAGTTATATCGAATTGCAATAAAATCATCAACCATCTTGCTGGACATCTGGAAAGTGTTGGTCAGGTCATCAAATATTGTAGCAGATGAACTTTTGAGATGAGGGTAATTTTATGAGAAAGCATGTAATGCCTAAGCTTTTGGGAAGTGAAAATTAAAGCTAGATAATGTTTCTCGATAGGCGAATACTTTATCTTCAGACGACTCAAGTAGTATAGTTTGTTTTCCTTCATTGACTTGGGTTAATAAGGCTCCAAGAGAGTCGTCTAAAGACGCAATATAAAGTATCAAGGGTTTCCTGGGATAGGGGATACCAAAATAAGAGGTTTTATTAAATATTGTTTAACATCCTCGAAGGCCCGCTGGCATTTTTCGTCCCAAATGAATTTGGCATCCTTTTTAATTAATGTCGAGAAGGGCTAACACCTACCAGAGAGATTAGAAATAAAGCGTCTCAGATATGTTAACTTCCCTTGGAAGGAACGTAGTTGTCTCAAAGAGTTGTGAAGAGGCATTTTGTAGATAGCTTTAATTTTATCTGGGTCGATCTTGATTCCCCAATGACAAACAACGAACCCTAGACATTTCCTGTAGGTAACGTCAAAGGCACACTTTAAGGGATTCATCCTAAAATTATATTGTCGTAATCGTTCAAACATGATCCTTAAATCATACAAATGGTTTGTTTTCTGTTTACTTTTGATGACCAAATCATGCACATATCACTCCACTTGATTGTGAATGAGGTCGTCAAAAATCTTCATCATTGCACGCTGATATGTTCCTCCTACATTCTTTAATTTAAATGGCATTACTATGTAGCATAAAATCCCAATCAGTGTCCTGAATGCTATAAGAGCTGCATTTTATGGAGCCATCTTAATTTCTTTATATCCTGAAGATCCATCCATAAAAGAGAAAATTTCATGTGTCAAAGCGATGTCCACCTTTAATTTTGGTATCGGTAATGGAAACTCGTCTTTTGGACATGCTTTATCAAATCCCTGAAGTCAACACATACACGGATTTATCCATTTTTTTCTTAACTGGTACGACATTAGCTAACCATGTGGGGTATGGTCTTCTCGCACAAATTTAGCGTCTATTAATTTCTTTACCTTGGCAATGACTTGTTCCTCTATTTCGAGGCGCATCCTTCTAGGAGCTTGTTTTATTGGGGTTAAATCTTTGTCTACCCCAAGCTTATGCACTGCAACTTCTGCTGACAGTCCTAGCATTTCATCGTAACTCCAAGGAAAGCAATCTTTAAATTTTGATAATAGCGTTATCAGCCCTATGGAGTAAGGAACTTATAAAGGTTGGTCTGGGCTGCTCGTCAGTCCCGAGGTTGATTTCTTTTAATTCATCAACTATTGATTTAATCTCTTCTTCAACTTCTGGCAGAGCATCACCTATTAATTGATCTTAAGAGTCATCCTCTATATCAAGGCAATCTTCTTCTAATCTCCTAGTAACAACCATGCAAAATTCTAAATCATCAACTGGTCCTACAGTACTAAATTTGAGACCTTGCTTTAAATTAGGGATATGACTTTTAGCATTCCATAAATTCTTATAAACTCTCAACCTTCTGAGGGTAGATTGGAGTAAGGGTCATGGCATTCACAAAGTGGTTGATCCGATCGTACATCGATTCATACTCATTTTTGTCCACGACTTCCAAGGAGATCTCATATTGAGGCTTCTTTTATTTTATCATCATCATTTCTTCCTTGGAACTTTCTTCATCATAACTTTTTTCCATGTCGATGTTGATGGTTGGCCTAGTCCATTCAACAACCTTATTGGTTCTTCCTCGTTCACGCCTTCGGCCTCGATCTGGGGTATATGGGCTAAAAGAACCTCTACCACCTCATTATGAATAGATGATAGTAGATTGTTAAAGCAGAGTTGAATGACCTCTTCTTTCTGATCCTTCTGAATCTTGCACTTCATTTGATAAAACTGCGAGAAAATATTGTTTTCTTTGGGGGTACATAGTAGGCTTCGTCTTCATGAATGCCTACTTCATGTATTGAAAATGATTGTAAATCTCCTTTAATACAATGTTCTTGCCCTTCTTTGAAATATTTGATGCATTGATGTAATGATGATAAAACCATATTGTGCTCGTAAATCCATAGCTGTCCAAGTAGAGTATTGAAAGAAGTCTTTGCATTGATGATATGGAATTTTGCAGTTGTTAATAGTTTTCTAGCTTTCATTAACAATGTAATCGATCCAAGGGCTCTTTCTCCCTTCTGATTAAACCCTCTTAACATCATTTTATCAGTCGTAAGCTCTTGGGTTTCAATGTCTAAATATGTTAACGTCCGTAAGCTCATTAAGTTGAGTGATACTCCTGGGTCTACCAAGATTCTGGACAATACAAATCTGCTGATATTGACGGAGATGTAAAGCAGTCGGTTGTGGTCGGTGGTACCGAGCAACAAGTCTTCATCCGTGAATGTTATCGCAAGTTGTTCTTTTAATGAACAAACTTCATCTGAGGATGTGCTAGCCAACTGAGCTAAGAAAATCTCTAGGTTGAGCAAGGTTGTAACTAGAGATTCTCTCATCTCCTTTGATAGGATTAAAGCATCGTAAATGCTTAATTTGGTCGACAACTTCCTAAGATGAGCTAGCACGTTATAATAAACTTTGTATAATCCTTTGATTTTCACTTGGATATGTGGCTCTTCCACTAACAGAGGTGGAGGTAGCTCTTCTCGAGTTACTATTTGTTTTCCTTTATCTACTAGAACTAACCTCGAGGGTAATACCTTCCCGTTCCTTAGATTTACTTCCGTAATTTCTTCTTCCTGAGATGTTGTAGGAAAAGGTTCTGCTATTCTTTCTTCATTAAAGAGATCCAAGTTGATGGCAAGTGGTGTACCATGGCACTCAAGGACTGGCTCCTCACTCCCAGTGTTATTGGTCTTCTTCATCCTCATCAACGGGTTTATCAGACTCAAGTACGATTTGAGGATCATTTTCAGAATCGAGATCACAGTTATATTGAACAAAGACAGTCAAATCTTCATTAAAGACAACCAAAACATAGTCAAAATCATAATTTTTATATACATAATACCCAGTGGGGTAAAAGAATAATCATACATGGTCAGAGGTTCGAGGATTTTCTTTCTCGAATTCAAGATAACCAATCTAATAGAGGCACCCCACATCCTACCCCCTGCTCTATCAGTCTTAACAATGTCACACTTTCCCTTCTCTTCCAATTGCGGTGACTTCTCTGACAAAATCTCCAACTTGGGCTGAGCAAGTTGTAGACTCTGAACAGCTGCTTGAGCTGAAGCAGTCTGAATCTGATCCAGTATCTTCTTGGATGACTTGCTCCAAAATATGCTCCATCCATCCTTATTTGCATATGGATCTATCGAAATGATGGGCTCGGCCGAAATCATATTCACATAACCTTTCTCCATCTCTTTCAAATATTCCTTCGGGATTGTTATGTTTCCTTCTTTATAGTTCTTCTCGAGCCAATCTTTGAAGATGAAGCAACCTTCTATTGTAAGCCCCAATATTCTATAGTTCTGACAACCTGAGGTGGAGAAACCTTTGAATGAAATGTGAGCCTCTACTACAGGAACAACATGCGATTGAGATTCTACTCAAGAGCATACATGGGCCAATAGCATTCATGCTCAAGGGACTCACCATCAAGTCCTTCGAGAAGCTGTTAAGTAAAGCTAGCAGTTTACAAGAGGAAGCTAAACATATGGATTCTCAAGAGAAAACAGAGAAATCTAGGACAACCAGAACATTCAAGAAGAGGTTTGGGACAGTGGCAACAGTTGATAAAGGAAAGCAACCAATGAAAATACAAGTAGAGCATTCTCACCAAAGTTCTCATCAATCATTACAGCGTGCTCAATAACAAGTACAACAGTATGGACAGTCCAGCCTACAACCATTCAAGGGAGGATCATACCAGACAAAAGGTAGAACAGGTCCGACCCTTTCAGAACAAAGGAGAAGACAATATTCCTTCAAAGATGAGGCTATGTCGAAGATGTTCAGAAACTTGATGAAGAAGCTAGAGTTCAGGTTGTCAGAACTAAAGAAGCCGAAGAGGTCTGTAAGAAAGATAGTCCCATGTGCTACTCCACCATAGCCAACCTAACAATGTGAGTGCACTCAAGTTGCAAGATCACTGCTCTCTCGATTCATAGTTTCAATTACAATAGATTTTAACATAACATATTGTCAAAACCTAAGGCATGGATTGACTTAGGTTCAATTTGGGTTGAATCTAAGGTTTATGATGCCATAGCCTCAATTTGGGTTAAACCTAAGGCTTTGGTTGAATCAGGTTCAATTAGGGTTAAACCTAAGGTTTATGTTGACTTAGGTTCAATTTGGGTTGAACCTAAGGTTTAGGTCTTAAGATAGATTATGTATAGTTTAGGTAAGGTAAAATAAATAATTAAGTCTAATTTAGGTAAGACTTAATTGATGATTAATTCTAATTTAAGTTAGACTTAATTAGGGTTTAATGGTTAATTAAGCATAATGTAAGTAAGGTTTAATGAGATTAATTAGATCTAATTAGAATTTAAAGGTCAATTAAGCTTAATGTAATTAAGGCTTAAGGATTAATTAGGTTTAATTAGGGTTAGACCTAATTGATGTTTAGGGTTAATTAAGCATAATGTAAGTAAGGCTTAATTAAATTAATTAGGTATAAATAAGGTTAGACCCAATTGAGGTTTAAGGTTAATTAAGTCTAATGTAATTAAGGCTTAATTAGACTAATTAGGTATAATTAGGGTTAGAAATAGTTAGAGTTTAAGGTTAACTAAGCCCAATGTAAGTAAGGCTTACTTAGGTTATAGATCTTTCATGCAGATTTCTTTATTTAGACACTTCTTGTATGTCTTTATATAGGATTGATGTTTTTGCACTTTCTATTTTGATGCATTAATGCTACTTTTGTTCTACTTTAGTTTATATTGCCTGTGTATTATTGCAGTATTATAAATTGCACTTTCTACAATATACCTGTTGATTTTTAAATGTACTACTACTCAACACCTTTTACTTGTCCATGTACTATTTATATTTTTATTACTCGGTTTAAACTGGATAAAATTCTCTCTTCATACTTGTTTTATAATTTAATGTTTTACACTATTTAAAAATTCAAGTTTGGGGGAGGAAGAAAATTATCTTAAAACTAAACCTTATATGTCCTCAAAAAACTATATACTTTTAAAATTATTTTTAACACAACCTGTTGTATGTGGTGTTAAATTTAGACAATTATATTTTTGATTTTATAAATATAATAGTAAATTTAAGTAAAAGTTTTTAGTAATAAATGGTAAGTCTAAAAATTAAGATATTTAGTATAAAAGAATTGAAATATGCTTTTACTATTTAGAGTAAGAAAAATTGTATTTTTAAAACATTAGTAATTTTAGAGCTACGCTTCTAAAAAGAATTTGAGACTCTATTAAAAATTATTACTGCACTGTTGACCTCACTTTTGGTTGAGGTCTAAAAACTTCTTCAGTAGCCTAGGTCTAGCCATAGGACTTTCCTATTGACTAGTCTTAGAAAACTAGAAAAGGTACCCCCATCATTAGAAACTCAAAACTCTCCTATTTACTCAACTTGAAATTCCACATACTGATCTTAACCTCTAGCATTTGGTAGGTAAGATCATTATGAAAGAATTCAAGAAGAATTCCTATAGGATTACTTGGAACTAGGGTACACCATATCTTCACAATACATTAATGCATGGTTCATTTAGAATGGATATTTATCCAATTCTATTTGAAAAGCCTAACTTGGTCTTTTGCCCCTAGGCACCTCCAAATTACCTAACTACCCTTGGGACCCAAATTTGGCTAATATTCCCAAATTTTGCCAAAATACCCAAAATTGATCAAAACCCATTTCAAACACCTTGGATACATCCAAATTTGTCAAAATTTCTAAAAATTGCCAAATTACCAAGATACCCTTCCATGACCCAAAATCCAAAAATTTTCAAAAATTCCCAATAAATTCCAATAAATCCAAAATATTCCCAATTTCATTTTTGCCAACTACACCTTGGTCCAATTTGGTCAATATGACCATCTTTGACAAAATCCCCAAATTAGCCCAAAATTTGGCTAACACCCCAAATCTCAATAATTGAATGCCTTAGATCTCAAATTGGCATCCAATTTTTGTTGAAAATCCTTTATAAGGTCATTTTTGACCA
>NEWO01000634.1:166224-196060 GCA_003013225.1 Phalaenopsis aphrodite
CTTATATTAAATAGGGGAATTTGTCGGCTAATATATTGGTTTCGTAGATCAAACGGATGTCATAACTTTCTTTAGTTTATTTGATCGAGCCTCACCCTCAATTTTTGTGTTTATCCTTCGAGATAGATACAGGATTTGAGATAAAAGCGCTCCTTCATCTAAACTATGAAAATTATGGAGTCAGTTTGACTTCATCTTTTTCAAAACCCAACTTTTTTAATGTCCTTCCGAAGCGGGCAACGGGATTTTAATTCCGATAACCGACAGTTTCTTACGGGCAAACCTCACACTAAAAATAGTGCCGACATGCACTAATACACATTTTTAAGTAATGAAATGTGAGAAGTTTTTAATTTTAGGAAGAGGATAGTGAAGTTCAAAATCATTAAAAGGCTATCTAGATATATTAATCTGCACATGAAAAAAGAGAAGAAAAAAAGATTGAAAATGGTCATAAAAAGAAAAATAAAAATAAAAAAAGAAAAGAAAAAATGAAAAAAATATGTGGGGAGAAGCTTGAGGAGATGCCTAATTAAAAATTGGCCTCACTTGAATTCTCTTAAAGGAAAAAAAAATTATTTACACTTCTAAACTTATTTAAAAGTAACAGTATCTATACAAGTAAAGTTCTCATTTATTTCTTTTCTTTTAATTCTTCTAAACTTTTTTAATGTGACAAATTGCAATAATTTTTAAAATGAATAGAGAATCAAAATTCTTAACTTGATTATTGGATATTCTTATATTGTAATTTTAGCCCAAGTTATTTAATTTTTTTCTAAAAATTTAACTATCATATTTATGGGGCAAAACTATGAGATTCTTTAAGTCAAATCCACAGCCATAATTTATTGTATTTTCTTTACATAGTACAAAGGTTATCTGAGGGACAAGTAACGTTTAAGTTTGAGGGAATCGACGCACCATAAAATTACATGTTTTTGTCTATGTATTTCATGCTCATTTTTAATGATATTATGCTTTAATGAAAGGTATTTTATGTGTTTTTTATTTCAGGTGCGATAAAAAGAATTTAAGAGAAAAAAGAGTAAAAATGGAGCAAAAATAGGTCAATTGAAGCCAAAGACACAAAAGATGACACTTGGATATTCTAGAAGGTCGACACCTGGGCACGATGGTTGGGCGCCTAAAATGGTTTGCCCGAGATTTATTGAATTTGGACGAATTTTGAAAAGGTGTCTGATCCCGACATTATATATATATATATATATATATATATATATCTGTGTGTGTGTGTGTGTGTAAACTGCGATGTATGCGATTATGATTAATTTCCTTAATAATTATTCTTAATTTGCAACAAAACCAAAAACTTGATCCAAAACAAAAGCTAGGTAAATCTTTCACTATGAAGCCAATAAAAATGCAGTTATAATATTTTAATATAGGATACTGCGCAAGTATACGTATCACTATTAAGTAATATAAAACTTTCTCATTAAGTCTCGAATATCGAATTCACAGGGAGAACTAGATTTAGATAACAAAATTTACTTAGCAATATATTCTTACTTAAACTTAAGATGCCAAAATAGGAATGAAAGTTTGATTCTTTTTGTAATTTTTTATAATTGAAATTAAAGTAAGCAACTAATTAACTTAACTAAAATACCTGTAAGATGAATGTAATTTAAATAAAATATTTTTTTCCTTATTATGAATCTATGATAAATATAGAAATTTTGTTGTTGAAGTATGCTAAATGTGTTGTGTCAAATATGAGCAATAATATTATTTACTATTACTAAAGATATTATAAAGAACATTGGCTAATCTATAGTTTTAATAATCTTGAAGACCGGCTAGGCAGGAAAGATACTAGCTCTTACTCTAGAGTTCCCTCTTCTCCCTCCACCTGGGGGCTAACATTTCATATCAAAACCTAAAACTATAAATCAAATGAGGGGATTTAGCATGTCACTTTAAAATACTCTAATTCTACACCCTTTAAAAGTTTATTTCCTAATTTATTTGCACTCAACCCAATGAACTACATTCTCATTCATGAAATTAATACGTGATTCTAACCTTTTGTTGAATGACACAATACCATCTCGAATCTTACATGTTCTCACAACATGTATTAACATCTTAATTGGTCAAATCAAGAAGTTAATGAAGTGTAAGGTTTCAAATCATCACAACTTCTTCCAACATTGAAGCCTAATACTTCAAACAAATTTCTTTAAATATTTAATCACTTATCGTTTTAAGGAAAAAGATAAAGAAAACTACTAAAAATTCATAGGAAAAACACAACCACACATGAGTTTAAAAGTAGAAATCATGCACACAAACAAGAAATCTAAATTAAAACCAAGTGTAGTCACAAAGATAAACACTTATCTCAAATCCCCTCCATAAAATGTTTTGAAGTTCCTTTGAGTTCTCTTCTTTCACTCACAATACAAACTAAAACTCAAAATAAAAAAAGGTGGTCGACGGCAATGGCAGTGACAGTTTACTTAGATGGATGATAACTGTAAAATTTGATGGGTGGCTGGCCTCCTCTCTTGAAAAATCTAAGTCTTTTATTATAACAATCCAAGGGTTGCCTTGTTGTCTCTTCAAAAAAGTGTCTCCATTCAATGAATCTTCCAGAAGTTGCCTCCACAAAAGCCAATTGAATGAATTCTCATGTCCATGGGTTATTTCCCATGTTTTTATCAAAAGTTGCTTCAAACACCTCTTAAAAAATCCGCTCAAATCAAATATATCATCAAGTAACTACTTCTAGCATTTAAGTATGGGTTACTTTGCGCTTAGGCGTCAGACTTGGGCGCTTAGGCGCCCCTGTTCAATTTTGCTCCTTTCTTCATTTTTGCTCTAAATTTGACCTTTTTTTCACTCCTTTTAACATTTTTCATCCATTTTATTGTACCTGAAAGAAAAACACACAAATACCTTTCATTAAAGTGCAATATCTAAAAAATATGTATAAAAATGTGTATAAAAACACTATATATTTTAGGTGTATCAAAATCCCCCAAACTTAAAATGTTACTTGTCCTCAAGTGATCTTTTAATTTTTAAAAACCAACATAAGTAGATAATATATATGAGTTTCATTAGGAGTTATCAAAATTTTGATGTAGAAATATAGTAGTACAATTTAGAAAAAAAATTTAGTAAATGAGACCAACTTAAAGTTTAGAAATTTTGAATGTTAAGAAATATGAAAATATGAGTTCCTATTTAATTTAGAAATATTGTTGATTTTACAAATATAGAGTTTAGGCTTTTTATCATCTCCACTTAAAAATTTTTATTAAGCATAATTTTACTCACTATATTATATCCATAAGCTTAAGAGTTTCTCAAGTCTTATACTCTAACAAAATTAGATGTGGAACCAATTTTTGATTAGGCACTAATCCTCAAGCTTCTCCTCCCTTATTCAACTTTTTTTCTTCTTTTCCTTTTATTTTTCATTTTCATTTTCTTTTTCTTTCTTTTTCTTTTTTTTTTCTTCTTTCTTTTTCTAAGGCCAGGATTATTATATCTGGATAGTCCTTTAATGGTTTTGAATTTCACTCTTCCTTTCTTATAACAAAGAGTTGATATTTTTCTTTCACTTAAAAACATAATATTAGTTTTTAAAATTAATTTCAATAAAAGAAATTTAAGTTTTGAAAATAAAAGGTCTAAATTTCTAACTTTTTCAAAAATACAATTTTTCCTATTAAAGAACACTAACAATTTTTAACCTTAAGTTTTTATTCATTACTATAAATTTTAACTAAATTCTCTTACTCATTTCTAAAAATCAAAATTTTACTTCCCTAATATAACTTCATATACATAATCATTTTTTAAATCAAAATCAAATTTATTTGAAATACATTTGAGAACAAATAAACTTTTAAGTTTCTTTAAAATTTTTCATCCCCCCCAAACTTAAATTTTTAATAGAAATAAAAATATATTAGCATCATATATAAATAAGCAGAAATGAAAACTAACTATAACATGTTTGCAGGAATTGTTATATCATAAATATGCAAGTACAAAAATTAAAAACAGGAGAAAAAATTTAATTGATCAAATTTTAATTTTCTTAACATATAAAGATTCATCAGACTTCTATGCAATGGAGTATAACACAAAAGCAAATAAACACACTAACAAGCATACATAACTACAACATAAAGAAAAATAACTGGTAGTAAATTGAAAATTTTAAACATATAGATTTAAGTAGCAAGTTAGATAAATTATAAACCTTTCTAAGACTCCAGAATTAAGTTCAACAAACACTAATTAAATACAACAACATAATTAGAACAATTACTACCATGTTGACGTCATTTTTGGTTGAGGTTTAGTTTCCCTTCTTTAGTAGCCTAGGGTCTAGCCATAAGGTTTTCCTTATGATTATTCTTAGAAAAATAGAAAGAAACCCACACCTTTAGAAGCTCTAAACTCTTCGTTGCTCAACTTGAAGTTTCACATATTGGTCCTAACCTCTAGGACTTAGTATGTGGGGTCAGTATGGGGGTTATCAAGGAGAGTCCCCCTAGGATTTCTTGGCCTTAAGGTTGACCCTGAGTGTTGGTCTGGAGCTAGTTCACTCACTTACACTCACTACCACCTATATTCACTTGCAACCCTCAACCAAAAATTGTTGATTTTGATCCCTTGATTTTTTAGGAGACTCATGTAGATGATCGTCTACACCCACTGGCCCTAGGCAAAGGTTTAGAGAAGACCAGTACATAGAGGACCCAAATGGGGATTTCATTGGTCCATAGCTTATATATGGTGGATGGCACCCCAATCCTACCAAAATATCCAACTTGGCTTTTTGCCCCTAAATCCACCCAAATTACCTACATGCCCTTGAAACCTTAAATTTGGCAAAAATTCCCAAGTCCTACACATCAAATTGGACCTTTAATTGGCCTTGTAGAAACCTTAACTTCACTCAATTTTAACCCAAGTCCAAAATCCCCAAATTGGTTGTCTCGAAATTCCATGAAATTCAATGCCCTAACCCCAAATTTGACACCAAATTGATGTTGAGAACTCTTCAGGATATTCATATAGACCATTTTCAATCATCAATTTGGGCTAAGCCCAACCTTAGCCCAACCTAAACCCAAGTCTACCCAACACCCCCAAATTGACCAAATGCCCAAAATCCTCCAAATTGAACCTCTAAACATATTCAAAATCACTCCAAACCTTTCTAAACCTCTTGTCACAATCATCTAAACATTATTGATCAATAAATTGAGCTTAATTTCATGGCTAGCCTAACCCAAACCCAACTTCTGTCCATTTAACTCAAATGAACCCATACACTAAATTTGACCCAACCAAGGACCATTCCAGCTACCAAGTGCATCCTATTGACCAGGCTAAATCCACTTAAATCTCCCTAGGTGAGCTTTGGACCAATGGTCCCGTAATTTAAGGGATTTTACCCCTTTTGGGACTAAACTTGAGATATCTTCTTCATCATGTCATGCCATTAGGGGTTAATCATCATTAGCCACCCCCTGGCCTCCCTAAGCCAAGAAGTGACCATACCCTGGCCAGCCACCTCCTCAGTCGCCGGAAATATTCGGCCTAATGGTGCCCACATTGCCAAAACCCAAAATTAAACCTCCCTGAGCTGACCAAGTTTGATTGGTCACTAGAGCTCTTCATCCCTCCACGACCAAAGGAGAAGTAAGCAAAATCATTGGGAAAACTCTGCTCATTTACTTCTAGAGAATCTACAAGACCTCCTCAGACTTAATCCCACTATTTTCCCCCACTAGTTCCCACTATGAGAGCTCAATTTTGAGTTCAAAATTTCAGCTCGAATCAAGATATATTTTCTCAGACCTCCACAGTCCACAAAACTTCAATTAACTGTGCACACACCATCACAACAGTGAGAGGAGTTGAGACTTCATCCGAATCAAAATCATACCTCAACACTTGAAATTCACTATGATCTTGAGGTTCGTTGATTGAAATCATACCTAGACAATTCATACCTCACATATTTTGCCAACTTTGAAATTCAGTTTGATTGAAATCATACCTAAACAATTTACCAGGGCTTGAGACTTCATCTGGAGGTTCGTTGGATCCAATTCAAGATACCACAATCATCTGATTGAGGCCTCCCTTCTCAGACAAAAGTATTGAGCTCTAACCCTAACTCAAGCTTCTTTAGATTCTTTATTTGCAATGGCTTGATTTCACACTTGATTAACCGTATAGATGTGTTTGTCTTAAGTAGATGAAGGTTTAGAAACAAACCCAATATGATTTGGTTGATTCCAGGCAAAGATCTTAAAGTTTTAGTGTGAACGACTTACGGGTTAGGTCACTTGGGGACGATGAACAGATGTCGTCTGATCGTGCGTGTATCCAATGGACAGAGGAGATCGAGCCGGACGGTGCATGAACTGCGGGTTGCGTGACATGCCTAGGTGGAAAGCGCAATGAATGGGAGCGTGCCGCATGTGAGTTTGTAGCCGCCGTAGAATGAGTTGGCGCTACGTAGGATAAGTATAAAAATATGGATTTTTTTGAATTATTTTAAATGCCTGAACTTCAAAAATTCATCTTTCTCTAGAAAAATCATAAAATAAAAGAAAAATACCCTCTTGTTCAGTGTACAGAGGAGAATAATGTGACCTAATAATAAAAATTATTTTCTTATTCCCTGATTTTTAATGAATTAAATACCCTCTAAAGTATTTTAATTCATTATAATCATACATTGCTCACCATCGCTTGAAATTTTGAGGGTTTGTTCTTCATGACAAAGACTATGTCCTCTGATTTTTCTAAGGTCAGAGGACATTTTTATGCTTCTTACTTCAATTTTCAAGCTAAGGTGACCATTTTAGCTTATTTTAATTATATAAATCAAAATATCATTTGGAAAATTATGGGAATAATTTTAATAGGTTTCTTGTGGTCAGAGAAGCCTAGAAAAAATATCATGATGCCTCGAATTATCTTGTAAATTTTTATATTTAGTTAAATGTAAAAATCTTATGTTAATTTATATAAATTATATACTTATAAAAAATTGACAAATTCAATCCCACATTAAAATCATATTTAGCCACTGTAAAAATTTGAAAATTATTTGATTATGTTTGAGTACTAATGTTGATTTTCTAATAAACCTTGTATTCTAATACAAAAATAATTATATTAAATTAAATACACTTGGGAAAACTATGAAAAATGGTTTACTGATTTCTTTGTGATCAGAGGCACTTGGAAAAAATAAAAATTATTTAAAAAAATACTTAATTTTTTAGCCTTATTTTGAATATAAAAATAGTTAAAAATAATTAAAATTTTCAAAAATATCAAAATATTTCAAAATATGCCTATTTTTTTTTTGATCATTTGGGGCCGATTAAAAAAATTTTCTTAATTTTTCTAACTTCAAAATAAATCTTAAAAACTTGAAAAGGGGTTTTCCTTTTTTTTATTAAAATAATTATAATAAAAAAATAAAAATCATGAAAATACAAAATTTAATTCTCTGAGTTTTCTGAACTCAGAGAAGTCTAATAAAAATATAAAAAATAATTTTAATAATTAAAACACTCATTTTTATTTAATTAAATCATTGAAATTGGTCCAAAATTAAATAATAATAATAATAATAATAATAATAATAATAATTTAATTTAAAAAATCATGAAATTTTTTTAAGTGTTTCTCTGGCCTAAGGAAACCTCTAATATTTTTTTCACGAATAAAAACTTTATTTTGGAAAGTTAGATAAATCAATTTTTGAAAATCCTATTTTTTGAGTTTAAATAAATAATTAAATTGAACATATTCTCATCTAATATTGTAATTACCTCATGGAAATAACACTCTAAATGTTCAAAGTCATTTGGGTTATGTTTAATGAGTTTTGAGATGAAGCACCCCAAGGGCAAAATAGTCATTTTAGATTTTGGTGCTTTAATCAAAATTTAGGATTAATCAAGGGAAAATGGGTAATTTTGATTATAATAAGCATGTTTGGATGATTGAAATACAATGGGATTAAAAGGTAGATTTCACTCACCACCCTTGCACAACATCAACAAAATCATAATTCTCCTAATCTTCATGACTTCGAAGTCAACTAAGATCAAATGTTTCTTAAGTGATGGGCTTAAGATAGAAAATATGATAATTTTCTTTTCTCAAGCCCAAAATTTAGGATGATGTGATCATTCAATAAGGATATATGTCACTTAAATCAAAATTTTAATAATCACCATTTCATCTATTTTGATTGTTAGGTGCTTGGTTGTGATCTAGGCTCGATGTCTAAACTCAATTGATTCAATTTATAAGATTATATGATTGATTAATATCTTTAAATACTACAATCCTGACTTTAATTGTGGGCACCATAATCTTTAAATGGCCTAAACTTGCGTTATGAGCACCCATTCGCATTACTCTTAAATGAAACAGCAATTGATTAATCGAGTATCTTATCCTTAGGATAATTAAATTGTCAAGTTTTACTAAGTAACGGAGTAGTCGCACTTCGACCTCTGATGATTAATGGAACAGTATGATAAGTTCAGAATGAACTCGAGATATTTCAAGAGATCTTCAAAGTGGTCCAGGTTCATGCCTCGAGCACTTTGAAATCTATTGTATTTTTAGAAGGGCAAATTTGACTTTTCATATTTTGTTCTAAAATCATCTACTTGGATCTTCTTAGATTCAATAAAATCATAACTTGAGATTTGGTAGCTGGCCGACTTTTTTTGTAAATTGACAAATACAATAATTTGTGGCGCTACTAGAAGACTTAATTTCCAGCAACGCGTCCAAAGACTTGATCGCGACTTTATAAATGTGTTTGATTTAATTAAGATGTATAAATATAATATTCAATAATGCTAAAGTCGAATTTGTCAACGCAAGTATACGTATCGCTCAAGTAATATAGGGCTCTAATGGAATCCTAGATATCGATCTCACGGGGAGTAGTTTAGAATTACAGACTAAGACCTTAGAAAAGTAAGACTTTAATCACAACAACAACATTCAATTTGCTTATCTGTCACTAATATGCAATTGAAATAAATAGATAATTTTAATAACTAATAAATAACTAATGACATAAAGTAGTGTTTAATTGTGATATTCAATATATAAGAAAGCATTCTTCTCCTTGTCAAGAAATTATAGTGAATGGATAAAATGAATTAGTTCAATTTATATTGTGCCAAATTTGAGCATTCCTATTATTTACCCTTTGGTCTAGGCATAAAGAACATTGACTAATCCTATGCTTGGTTACCGATTCTGCGGCTAGGAAAATACCGGCTCTTACTTCGGAGCTCCCACGTTCCCCTCACCTGAGGGCTAACATCTACACATCAGCACCCAAACGATAGAACCGAATTGGAGATTTTAGTCTGTCACTCTAAAATCTCCAATTCTTCGCCCGATGATAATATTTCTCTATTTATTTGCACCCAACTTCCAAGGGCTTTGACCTCCCTGAATCTTGGATGTAACATTCACTTTAGTTATAAAACTCAACATATTTTAACAAATCAATTGGCCATATTGAAAGTAAATTAAGATCAAAGTGAAAAGATCATCACAATTTCTTAAACATTTTCATGGCTTCACCAATTCAAATCACCATTTCACAAATCTTGAGACAAGGAAAAAGATAAAAAACTACTCAGAACTCATGGGGAAAACACAAAAAAAACTCGGAATTCTTATATAAAATCAAAGTCATACAAACTACAACAAGTAAATAACTTATCTTTAATTTCTCCCGAAGAACACTCCTCGAAGTTCCTCTGAATCTCTTCATTTCTTTACAACACACAGAAATCTTCTTCAAAGTAGCAAGGAGGAAGAAATCTTTCACTTTCCCTCCACTCTTACAATCTCTTGAAAAATTCCTCACAATTGTTACACTCTATTGGAAATTCTATACACTAATGATAACCTCCAAAGCCTCTAGCACACTTCTATTTTCAGCCAAAATGTTCTTTTAAAGTTGTGGATGAGCTTTCCCAAGAGTTGCTTAAGCATCCCTTCAAAATTTGGCCTCATTCAAAGCTTGAGTAGGCATAACCGTCAATCTCACCGTCGGCGGGGTCGATGGTGCCGCCGGCGGTCTTCTGGAGAATTTTGTCCTGTAGTCTCGGGAAAAACTCGTCGTCGGCGTGGTCGATGGCGCCGTCGGTGGCCTAGTTCAAATCTTCACAATTTGGTCCTTTTCACTCCAAATTTGCTCCTTTTATGATTTATTTTGCTCCAATTACCCTAATTCATCATTCCTGTAACAAAACATCAAAAATATCTTTCTTTAAAGTGCAACATCATTAAAAACAGTATAAAATAGGTATGAAAATCTCAACATATTTTCCTTTGGTCAGTAGCTAAACCTTCATCTACTCCTGCAATTTAAATTCCTTGCAAAATTATATACATGCCTTGCAACTACTGACCTTTAATGTGGTGGAACGAGAAGAATCGACAGGTATGTTTTGAAATTATTGCATTTTCCTTTTTGTACTTCTTTACTCGAGCTTGCATGCTAAACAACAATGTCACCCTGCATGAAAACCAAAACTGCAAGGATATCCACAAAATCAAAACCAAAACCAAAACCAAAACTAAAATCAATCAAGATAAAATTTACCACCACAACATTCAAAATATAAGAAAACTCAAAATTTAATCACCAAAATCGTAAAACAAAAATTGCAACTAAATTAAAATGTCTCTATCAGATGATCGAAAATCCCTCAGATGAGGTAACCTACGGTTGCTAATGAGAGTTCCCATGATTTAAATGAAAGCATCAAGCTCATTGAGTTGAGTTTAGTAAATTTATTTGGATTAAGTGAATTCGAAAGAAAATAGTAGTGCCAGAACGATAGAACCATAGGATCCTAATTGGTATCACTCTAATCAACTTTCATATGCCCCGCAATATTTAAAGAAACATAACCATGGGAACATTTAATTTGACATCATAACCTGACACATTTGAAAACTTGAACTCGTCACGACGAGAAGTTTGGAGCTAGCATTGTGGGCAGCACGACCATCTTCATTAGTAAGAGGATCTACAACAATATATCTTTCCTTAAAGTTAAACAAGTCATAAGATTTTGAGATTGTTTGCATATACAACATAAATCCTCAACTCATCTTTAGGCCTTTTGTATAGTTTTGTTGTACAATATAAGCCCTAACTCGTTTTAAGATTCTGAGGTTGTCTTTAGTCATGACTTAAATCCTCACATCTTTCAGGCTATTTGTGTGAACGTTTCACGCGAGTAAGCCCTAATTAATAAAGTTGGCATGATGAAACATTTAAATATTTTTCTCCAAAAACTGGAGCCAAACCATAGGATAACTTGCGAAGTCATCAAGGTTCTCCTTTAAATCTGTGACATCTCCTAGTTCTTCCTCTTTTGGATTCTACGATAAATGTTCCAAATTTGAGTCATTCTCCTCTCACACCTCTTTATTCAATCTTATTGAAAAATCCTATCTTTTTGACCTCTTTCAAGATAATATTCCCTGATTTTTATCGAGAGTTTTCTTAGGTGAATTCGATTATTTTAGATGTAATTAACTGTAGGGGCTTGCCCTTATAGGAAGCTTTTCTGAACCCAGCTTTATATAAACCCAATTTAATTTTTTATATTAAATAGAGGAACTTGTCAGCTTATAAATAAAATGGTTTTCACAAACCAAATGGATGTCATATATTCCTTAGTTTATTTGATTGAGTCTCACCCTCAAGTCTTGTTCTTATTTTTCGAGATAGATATATGGTTCGAGGTATAATGCTCTTTCATTTAAACTATGAGGGATATGAGATTAGTTTGATTTCATATTTTTCTAAACTTATATATATATATATATATATATATATATATAATGTTTTTCCGAAAAGGACGATGGTATTCTAATTCTGACTGCCTAAAGCTTCCAACGGGCACTCCACAACCAAAATTGTGCCGACCATACCACTAAAACATACTAACTAAACACATATACATCAGAGTAGGTGTACAAAACAAAACATAACATAACAAAAACTAACAGTCTTTACAATCACAACTAAAAACATAACAAAAATTATAGAATACTAGTTCCAACAACAGTTCATAATAATATAAAAACTAAAAACATAAAGTAGAACTAAAGATCCAAACTAATCATCACCCTCTTCTTCATCACTATCGTCACTACGCCAAACTGTTGTAGACTCATATGGTGGATATATTGGATACTGAGGAAATACTACATCCTGATCAACTCTATTGAGATGCTCCATATCTATGTTGTATTCCTCCTCATAATCACTTCGTATCTTCATGTACCCATCCAAATTCTCTGCAAAATGCTTTAAATTTAATATATTTTCATTGGTATAAATAACATTATTCAATATCATTTCCATGGGCTGTGACTGAAAATCAGATCCAAAAGTCTGACCCCGTGATGTAGAAGCATGTGATGTAGACGCTCATGAAGTAGAGGCAGTAGAACTACTAAAGTATCCACCCTTCCAACCAAAAATAGAATGTTATGAATAACTCTTCACATTTACATTAGTAATGGGCTTCAGTGGCTATAAGATTTACTCCCAGCTATCATATCTAACACTAGCCTGCTCGCATAAAGAAAAGATCAAGGATGTCAATCCCAAACCTGTAATAACTTCATAAATCAATCCTCCAATATCAATAGGTTTGGATGACTGAATACAGTAGTTCAAGGTTGCTCTATCTCGAGTCACACCACTTAAATGATTTGTAGATAGCAGACGAGCAAAAATAAAATAATTTCATGCCTTTGTAGTAGCATCCAACTTTAAAGTAGAAAAGTTTACACTTCTTTCATTCGCAATCTTCCATAACCGTCTCCCGGTAGTCAAAGATGAAATAGTCTCATCTACCTCCTCCTCAGTAGGACTATAGTTTGAATAAAAACACAAAGTACTAGGGGGTAAATGATAAAACTGATTAATTACCTCAGGAGAAAATGGTATTGTCTTCCCCCTCACTATGACTCCTTCTTCATCAGCCTCATATAGATTAGCATAGAACTCTCGTACTACAGAAATCTCGGTGACACTAAAAAATAACATAACCACTGGTGGTTAACAATCAACTCTTCTACAACTCCTCCCGGACTTTTGAAACATCGCTCAGGAATTAATTTTTTTGAATGTAGTGCATCACTATATCGAACCTGAGCTCTCGAACTGATAAATTTACTTGAATCAAATGGAGCTTTCCCCTTACTTCTCTTCATTCTTGGTGCTATTTTCTAAAAAATGTATAAAATTCAACATAAATTCCACAATCAACTCCAATTCACTAAACTCAACTCCTAAAAGTTTAAACCAATAAATCCATGCATTTTCCATAAATTTTTTCTCAATTTTTTTACCGTGAATAGTTATTTTTGGGTAGCTCATGAATGTTCACAAAATACATGGTGAAAATAAAAAAAATTTGCATATAAGTGAAGCTCTTACTTTAAGAAGATCAAATCTATCAAATTTGGCTTGAAACCACCATGAAATCTTCACTTAAGATGATTTCCTAGCTCTCCAAATCATGAAATCTGAAGGTAGGAGATGAATTTTGGAAAAAATGGATATTTTTCGGCCCAAAAATTCACTTAAAACCATTCGCGAACAGGTTTTTGTGAACGGACGCTTATGCTCGAATGGTTTGGTGCTTAGGCACTTGTCTTTCTGTTTAGGCGGTGCTTAAGCACAGGTTTTGGCGCTTAGATGTCAGTGCACAAATTTTGATTTTTTTTATTTAAGTGACATGCACGTCTAACCTAAGTCAACCAACCATATATGGTCTTAAAACACTATAATAACTATTTCCTCCCCTATTATCTCTTCTCTTACTCAAGATTCACCAATCTTAACTAATTCGATTCTACACTAAATAACACAAAATTTCACACAAACAAAATATTTATATTAATTCACGAACAATTACAAGCACTTTCAAATATATAAATTCTCAATCCAAATAGTCTCAGATGAGAAAATTCCTAAACATAATAATAGATCTTAACAACATAAAATGCACATTAAAACGCTTAACATAAACAAACATTACACACATAAACATTAAATCACGAACTTAATTCCACTCTCTAGTTGATGGAACAAATTTTGGCTTATCGTTAGTCTCTCCTTTAGCATTTGGTATGTATATCTAAAAGAACGGACGATGATTAACAACTCTGGTTGAATCTTCTTCAATCCACTTGTTCTTCAGATAAATTTCCTAATCTACTTCTTCTATAAAACTGGTATGAATAAATCACATCTTAAGTTGCCATCCCATATGATCCAGATGTGCGTTAACTTCCATCACTTTCGCTTCAATTGAAGCCACATTTTAGTGATTTTCTCTGCTATTCCTTCGATACTAATGGCTAGAAAACCATTATACATCTCTTGCACACTCTGACTAATAAACTTCTTTCTCATTACTTCCTCCTTCTTCAAATCACTCTCCCAAGAAGACATTTTTCAAAAACTCTCTCTTTTTACTTAAAATGCAGGGTTAAATGGATAACTCCTAGGCACGTTCTAGGCCTGCTCTCACACGTCCAAGTTAACCAATTTGAGATTAAATCTTCTAAAAACCAAATTCACACATGTTTTTTAACTGTCGCGCTTAAGCGCCAGATTTTGGCGCTTAAGCGTTAGTGCTCAATTTAACACAGGTTAACTTAATGTCCAAACGTTCGTTTTAACTTGTCTAAGTCATCTTTTAAGGTCTTAGAATAATCACTAACTCAATATATGGTAAAAATACTACCAAAATTTTCTAAATCATACACAACAACATAAAAATAAAAACACAGATAACTATGGGTTGCCTTTCATAGAGTGTTCAGTTTAACGTCGTCAGCCCGATTTGTTATTTCTTGAAATTTTTCAGTAATTTTTAATTTTTTAATTTTTCTAATAGTTCTTTCTAATTCAGAATCATAAGATACAAATCTTGTGGAACCTGAACTACACATACATTACAATAAAAAAACATAAAACAAAATGAAACAAAAAATAAAAACAAATAAATAAGAACTTTATGTATAAACGACAGTACAATATTCCTAAAATAAAGCTTAAAGTTTAAATAAGACTTACTAAAAATTTTACTTTCTAAAAACTTCTTTTGAAAATATTTTTGCAAATTACTATTATATTTTTCCCCAACAATGACACCAAAAACTTGATCCTGACATTCTATATATATAGATGTAAAATGCGATGTATATGATTATATGATTAATTTCCTGACATTCACTATGAAGCAAATAAAAATGCAGTTATAATATTTGAATATGGGATACTACGCAAGTATAAGTATCATTATGAAATAAAATAAAATTTTCTATTAAGTCCTGAATATCGAACCCACAGAGAGAATTAGATTTAGATAACAAAATTTACTTAGTAATATATTCTTACTTAAACCTAAGAACTAAAACAGGAATAAAAGTTCGATTCTTTTTGTAATTTTTGGTAATTGAAAATAAAGTAAGCAACTAATTAACTTAATTAAAATACTTGCAAGATGAAGGTAATATAAATAAAAATAACTTTTTCCTTATTATGAATCAGTGATAAATATAGAAATTATGTTGTGAAACTATGCTAAATGTGTTGCTGAGGCGCCACAGTTCAAATATCTTAGATCAAGTTTGCAAGATAAATCTTAAACAAAAGTACAAATACTTATTTCCATGCTTTATATATATATATATATATATATATATATATATATATATATATATATATATATATATATATATATATATATATATATATATATATATATGTTGTTTTGTTTTGTTATCCCCATGCTTACTAAGTATTTTTCTTTTCTTTCTCTTTCAATACGAAGTAATGATGTGTGGGATTAAAATGTTTCAAAGATTTCTTTTATTCAAATAATTTGTGATGGTATTTTCATCGGTTATTCATTTATGCAAACTGGTCATTTGTGATGTTAAAAACCGTTGCAAAACATAATGACTCATGAGGGTTATTATTTCACCAACTAGTGAGTACCACACTAAACCTTGAAGGAAGAAGATGCCAAATCAAGTGGGAGTGCAAATATATAGGGAGATAAGTTTTGATGGGCGTAAAATTGGTGTTTCTAAGGCTATAGGCTAGATTCATTACAATTTACTCTATTGTTGGAACTAAGGTTCCCTGGTAGGTTCTATAAAGAGGGCACATTGGGTAATCTAGAATTGAGAGGCTAGAATCTAGTCAACACTGCAACACAAGTTAGAACTAACTTTAGATTAGCCAATGTTCTTTATGCTTGGAAAGGATAAAGAATATGTATTCTTCTATTTGTCACAATACATCATTTTCATATTTAATCATTTGATTCCTATACTGGTTTACAATTTCTTTGCAAGGGAAAAGACTTTTTATTATAATCGTACTCCTTTACATATTTTTAATTTAGAGAATTTACATTTACTTTTAGTTGAAATTAGAAGTAGCCGCTTTAGTAACACCCTTTGTCAAACAATTCTACATTATTCTCTTGTGATTTACAGCTTAAGTAGAAATATTTCTAAGTTAGTATAGTAAATTCATTATTTTCCTGTAGGTCGATACGGTATGTTTGAAAGCATTTAAAGAAAACTCTATATTACTTGAAACGATACATATACTTGTGTGGTACTTCATAAGTGTAAACCATTAGTCAATTTAATCACACATTCATTTTGCACACTAGCCACTAAATATAAATTGAGTCATCATTTTGACCATCTCGCCGAGCTTAAATAATTATGTAATTGCGGGTAGGGTCATTTGCCTAAGAAGTGCCATGAACAGATGGTTCGAACTGCCCAAAATCGGATAGAATTTGGTATTGGTGCCTAGGCGCCGCTTTATTATAGCGCCATTGCCTTGACCTTTAGGACTTAGGTCATGGTTACAGTGGTTGGCGCCTAAGCACCAACCTCTCGAGTTGTACTTTACTTGATTGATGTCTAAGAGACATACTGATCTGGTGTCATGGCCTTGGCCTTCAGGCTAAGGCCAAGGAGCTCAGTGGTTGGTGCCTTGACAAAAATCTCTTGAATTTCAAGCTTTGGCTGATACAAAGGTGCCCAACACTTAGCGTCATGGCCCCAACATTCACAAACTATTTTTTGTCCAAATTTTCTCCTTCTTGCTCCATATTCCTTCCACTTTGTTCCATGTTATACCTGCAAGAAAAACATACAAATACCTTTCTTTAAAGTGCAATTTAATTCAAAAACATGTGCAAAATATAAAGAAATTCATGCAATCTTTTCACACATCAATAGGGGACATAATCGATCGCTATGGATGTAGCAATCCACCTTGAATGTGGTAGAAGATGATTGTAGTATCAACATATTGTAGAGGTCATGGTTAAAAGTCATGGTAGTAGTTGGCCATGTGGGTTATAGAAGGTTGCTTCAAAAGCATTATTAGGCATTGAGGTTATAGTTAGGACCTGCAAAAGTTGCAAGTCACATAGGTTGTATTGGTGAGTTGCAATACTATCTGTAAACTACAGAGGTCTAAGTCGGGAGTTACATGAGCTATTATAGTGGTGAGCTGCGATAACGCTCGCACACCATAGAAGTTAGAATTAGGAGTTGCATAAACTGTGGAACATGTAGGCCTTAGTTAGACATAGAGGTTGTGGTGGTGAGTTGTGATAGCATTCATTGGTCATATAAGTCAAAGTTGTGAGCTACATGAGTTGTGGATTCTAAGGTCATAGTTAGTCACGTATGTTGTAATGGTGGGCTGCAATAATGTCCGTAAGACGTATATGTCATAGTTGGGAGCTTCATCAACTGAGATAACATCCATAGGACACAAAAGGTTGAAGTTGGGAGCTACATAAGCTGTGATAATTGTTGATCTCATTTTTGGTCACATAAGACTTACATTGACATCTCCCCTTGGTCTGGCACAATAAAATTGGTCAAAAAAGTAGTTTGTTTTTTTTTTTTGGCCTATCGTGGTCACACCGGGCCTAGGTGTGGCCATATCCCAAAGTACCTCGACGTGGTCATGCTTGACCCAAGTGTGATCACACCCAAAGTTTCATCAACATGATCACGTCAGGCCTGAACGTGATCATGTCCAGGCAAACCATCTTCACATGTTAATGATTTATGTCCTTTGTCCACGGATCATACCATGAATTATTGCACCATTTCACTGACAGCGTTCCATGGTTCACTAACTCTTTGATGGATCTTTGCCATCAACCCGCCACCCAATCATATGGCTCTGGAGTGCTCAACCACTTCCTTCAAAGCTTATAAATTGGCACCCTGCTAAAGGGGGAATTGAATCTCGAACACTCAAACTCTCTGACATTTACTCTGAGTAGAGGAAGAAGAAGAAGGGAAGCAGGACTCGGGCAAACCTCCTCCTCCGATCAAGCCTCCTTCTTTAATAAGTCTCATGCTTAGATTTTTTTTAATAGAGTATTTATTTTAATTCCAAATTGGCTTTAGGCAAGGTCAATCAACCCAATAACCTTGGATTATTTTTGGTTTTGAGTTCAACTCAATTCGATCTAAACCCATTTTAATCCTAACTCACTTAGTCAAGCTCTAAACTTAACTTAAGTCTAACCCAAATCAGACCTGACTCAAAACTGCCCCAGAACAGACCTAAATCCTAAACCTAACTCAAGTCAAACCCAAATCAGACCTGACCCAAACCCTAACCAAACCCTGAGCTAAACCCTAAACCTAAACTAAACCCTAGCTCAAACCTTACCCAACTCGGGTCAACCCAACTTAACCCGAGTCAAACCCAAGCCTACCCAAGTAAACCTAGCTTAACTCGGGTGAAACCCAAATTAAATCTAAGGCTAACTAGATCAACCCAAGCCAATTCAAGCTAACCCAAACCAAACACAGCTTAACCTAACCTAATTTAGAGCCAGCCTAGGCCCAAATCAAATGTCTCACACCGCACCTTGAATCAACCCCTAGCTAACTTAAGTTGAAAGTCTAGCTTACCTTAGCTCAACCCTAGCCCAAGTTTAATCCAGGATAAATGTTATTTTGTATGTTTTATTTTACATGTCGTTTCATATTTCATATGTCATTTCATGCTTTTTTTCACGTGTTATTTCATTTTCTAAAATAAAATGACAAAAAAAAACATAAACACACAAACAGGGATGATAGCTTTTAAGCTCTCTCTGCAAACATCAAAAATCAAAATTCAAATAAAACAACACTCAAAACACAGAAAAACTTGATTGACAAACTAGAAGCCAAAAAAGGCTTGAATTAAAAATTAAACTTCAAATAAATATTTAAAACACACTAAAATAAAAAATGAGAACTTATTATTCCCAGAGATAAAAAATGAGAACTTAGTATACTAGAAGTCGAAATATACCAATGTTCTCGGGATGACGAAAAGCCATGAAAATCTTGATCGATGATATTATTCCCAGAGTGTAGGTTAGTCTGCCTATAGAATTCCCTATAGAGTTTAAGGTTTCAATTAACATCTAGAAATCTTTTATACCTGACTTTATCTTTAGCTTAGGGTCTTTAATCACTCACGTCTGTCAAATCCAGTATCTCCAATCTATCTTTTGACTTCAAGCATTTCAAATCTTCCTTATGTTTTGGGAATTTCCCATGGCAAGTCATCATCAGATTGTAAGAGCCATCATTTAGAACTTAATTCTTTCAATTTAAACCTTTACTCCAATTATGAAAGCCCAATTTTTGATAACTCAACTTAACATATTAATCGAAAGGTTTTCTCTAGGGCATACGTCTCTAAAGATGTAATCAACTACAAAGGTTTGCCCTTGTAGAGAATACAAATCTAAAATTAAAATAAACTTTATTTTGCACCCGTAAGGTATGGGAAGAAGCCTGGTTCCGTAGACCCCAAAGATTCCTCTTATGCTCAAATTCATTTTAAGGTAATGTCTCTATCTCTCTAGATTTTATATTATTCTTCGAATGTCGTATTCGTTCATTTAGATAGAAATCTTTCAATATCTATGGAGGTCCCTCAAAAAAAAAAAACCACACTAATAATGTTTGTATGTCATAGAGGCCGGAGTTAAGAACTGCATGAGCTATAAACCAGTAGGTCGTAGTTGATCAGGTTGGCTGTAATGGTGGGCTGTAATAATATCCATAGGTCGCAGAGACTATACTTTTGAGCTACATGAACTATGATAACATTCGTAAGATAAAGAGACTATAGATGAGAGACCTTGTTGAATAATGAAAATTTATTGATGGTGACTTCCTAGTGGCTGATAGGAGCACCACATAACTATACGAGCCCACCTATAACTTGTATGCTAAATTCTGCGAACCAAATGTCAAAATTTTTAAAACTCATCCAAAACAAATATAATGCATTTGTTTTCCTGCCAATCAAATAATCCCTTATTTATAAAATTTTGAGTGCCAGAACATATTACACATAATTCACCGATGCATGTCATCCATAAATTTGACAAGAGAGCCGAAGCTAAAAACTATTAACATGAAGTATGAGAAATAATGTTATTGAAAAAGGGCTAGAATATCAATTTAATGTAAATAGCTATTTACAAATGTTTACCGGGTAAAGTACGTAACAAGTGATTACGCGTGAGAACCCACAAGCCACAGCGGGATTCCATTCTGATTCGTAACCAAGCAACCTGATTTTGACAAGGCTAAGTCCATTTTAGTCTACTCCCATCGCCTGCTCGGAGGGGAAGAAACTGCGGCCATTTTTTTCCGCTACCGTTGTAAGAGCTTCCTTCTCGACCACCTTCATCGGTATTCGTCGTGATGCTCTCCGTTTACTTGTTTGTTCTCATTTGATTTCTGCCTCTAGGGTTCGATGAGCTCCGGCAACTATTGTTGTGCCTGAATGTTTATATATGTTTGTCTGATTTTTAATTTCACTTTTTTCCTTTGATTTTTGGGTAAAGGCGATGGCGGCGGAGGCGAACTGGGAGCGGCTGGTACGAGCTGCTCTGAGGAGGGAGAGGGTTGGGGTGGGATCACTTGGGCAGCCTGTCAGTGGGATTGCAGGAAATGTTCCTTCTTCTCTGGCAAACAACTTGCACATCGACGAGATACTTAGAGCTGCTGATGAGATACTTGAAGAGGATCCCAATGTCTCTAGAATATGTAAGCTTCAAACTTTTGTTACTTCTTGTGCAAGTTTCATTTTTCGATTGGTTAGGGTAAGAAATCGTTTACACATTATTAAGCAAAAGTCGAATGATTTTAAGCATTGGTTAAGTGTCTTTGTTGTTTGAATGCATGGTGAAAATCATGAAATTTAGTGGGAGCTTTGCTTTACAAAAATACATGAAGACTGGATCCGTTGAAGTTGGGCGAATGGTGGAACTTTTGGCACAACATTTGTAGGTTTTGGTTGGTCGTTTGGCTAAGGGGAAGAATGTGCAGATGCCAGTGTTGCAATTTTTTTGGGAAATTTTTTTATTTTTAGAGGTGATACCAAACTGGAAAATAAAATGATTGGATGTTGCTCCATTTTGTTGAAAATATCATAATAAATATATAATTTTGATTGAAGAAATTTGAGAAGAATTTACAGGCATGTAGGTAGTAACTTTGTTATGTTCAATCAGGCTGGAATGCAGGATGATCCTTTGAAAAGTTATCGCCTATTACCTAATATCTACTTGTATGCCCCGTGCTAGTGATGGATATAGTGAATTCCGAGTGGTGAGTTGCTAATAGTAAATGTTTTTTGACGTATTCGATGGATCTTATTTGACATATCTTCTTACAGTATCAACATTTTCTATTTTTTCTATTGCTTTTGTGCTTTTTATATACCCATTATAATTTTTGACATAAAAAAGTAGATGATTTTTTCGTAGATTTGAATAGATTTACAGCACCAAAACAGTCATACATGGGATGACACTGGCACAGTAGTTGGATTTAGCAGCAAACAAGTATAAGGAGTGGTTACATAATAGGTAGTCTATGTGTCAAACCAATATGGTCTCTATGAATTAGTCATCTAATGATCCCTGTTTTCCAGCTTAAAGGAGCAGTTGGGAGTGCAAGTGGGAATACTAATATAATTAGAAAGAATAGATCATGAAGTTTATTGATAGCAGTTTTCTACTGATCTTCCCTGATCTTTTTACTTCTTGACTCTAGATGCGATTTAATCTGGATCCCTGTTTAGTCATTAACAGAGCCTGGCTATGTTGCGGGCCATATTAAATGTAGAACTGTTTATTATTTATTATTCCAGCTCAGCTTAATTGAAGTAATTCTTCAAAAAAAAAACAATAACCCAATAACACTTTTCTATGTATGTCATGTCATTGTTATGTGAGTGTGGAAATCATCTCAAAGTATGACTTTCTGTTGGAATCACAACTAATAATCCTTTTGAAATGTGCTGCTCATTTTGTCCTTGGACATTCACATTTGAGCTTCTGTTTTGCTTGCCATGCAGTATGTGAACATGCTTATTCATTGGCCCAAAATTTGGATCCTAACAGTGAAGGTCGAGGTGTTTTGCAATTCAAGACTGGTTTAATGTCAGTTATAAAGGTATATCTTGCTTAATTGTAATGCTTTGAGCCGGATCACAATTTATTTATTTCAGGTTTCTGGGTCATTTGATGTTCCAAGAACTTTATCATTCACCAAAAATTTATAATTTTGTACTTAGAATCTGGACCCGACTAATTATAATTTTTTTGGTTGAAATAAATTTCAGCAAAAACTTGCTAAACGAGAGGGTGGAGCCATTGATCGGAGCCAGGATATTACTCGTTTACAGGAGTTTTACAAGCGCTATAGAGAGAAACACAAAGTGGATGAGCTGTGTGAGGATGAAATGAAGTTGAGGGAATCTGGTGTTTTCAGTGGTAACCTTGGAGAGTATGTTTCTTGAGTGTCATATGCTCTGCAACATCCAATGAAATGCTTCCTTCATTGTATTGTTGAAAAAAATGTCAACAATTTTTTCATTTTAAATGTCAACCTGAGAATTTGTTAAGTAAAAATAGCTACTTTGTTAGATACTTTACATGTTAGGTATTGCTATAGAGTTGTGATGATAGCTTTCATGAAGCTGTTTTTAGTGTGTGATTATGACTTGGTTTGGTAGTTTAATGCCTTTGCTGCATTGCGCTTGCAATGTGACATTTTCAGTGCTTCTTTGGTGCAGTGATTGTTGTGGTGTTTCCCCATTACGAACAATACTTTACTTTGTGAAAAGTATTGAATGTGATTAGTCTATGTGCCCAAATAATCATTCATCCTTCATAGTTCTAACAGGCTATGTCCTGTTTTGACCAATTTCTCTTAGATTTTTTGCTCTTCGATCATTTTCTTTTTTGCCATCTATGCTCAACAATATATGAAACTAGGGAATTTAGAGCAATGTTTTGTGTTTTTTTTAGCTTGTTGACTAGATGTTTAGTATTAGAGCCGAAGAACTTTTTATTCAGCCTTGAGGAATTTTCGGTTTCTTTTCTGCACATTTTGGAAAACAGCACGAGTGATAGCTATTGCGTACAATAAATCATATAACAAGGGCAACTTGAATTTGGAGCTAAATAGTAAGAAGAGAGATCAATTTGACTGGGATGCATATATGGGTTCAATTTCTTGTTAACTAGACAGGGAATTGCCCTAACTTGATTCAACTGGAATCTCTTACTCACAAATTCGATTGGCATATAATTGTTTGGTCATATGTTTTCCTTAGTTGTGTCTGAGTAGAAGACTAAAAGCAAGAAAAAATTGTTTTCTAAAGTTTCATATAAATTATTTATTGACCTTACCGCTGCAAATTTGAACTGGCTTCTTTGTACTTGTGGTGTGCAAATATGTGACAATATATGAAATTAAGGCAGTTATTTCTTTTATACCCAAATTCTTCGTAACACTGTACTAATCTTCACCAAAGATCATAAATTGGAGTACTTTCTTGTTAAAATTTGAAATCCATCCATTTAAATACAATTATTAGTATTCTTATATGTAGTTTGCAATTGTTATTTACTTTTAATGTTATATGATCTTTTTATCAATGTGTCCAAATATTTTTTCTTAGGTTCATATTTTCTTCAATAAGTTATGCCCGTGAAAAATTTTTATGTACGGTTAATAATTATAGTTACATCAATTATACTTGTTTCCACAATTGCATTGGGGATTCCTGACCTTTAATAAAGAGAATTGAGTAAGCTTAATTTGAGTTGTTATTGATGTAGGGATTGTTGTTTTGCCTCAATCCTTAGGAGTCTTGGTGTTTTTAAGTTTTACTTAACATGACTTTTCATCAGTCATATTTATTTTGAATTTAATTAGTATTAGCTATAGTATTTTTTCTTATTTAGTATTAGTTTAGTTTTATTTTAATTTATGGATGGTTGCTTTTTAATATTGTTTTTTATTGTATTAATATAATAGTACTTAAGTTTATATGATTCAAATGATTGATGATAGATTATAGAATTTTTTTGACATTCTCTTTCGCGACCAATTTCTCCCAATCTTGTCTAAATAATATGTTATGGATTGGCTAATGCTTCTAATTTTGTTAAAATCTGACAACATTATAAATTTATTCATTGTGATTGTATTATAATATTTTTGTTGATTCTATCTGGTTTAAATTTCTTGATTATTTTTCTAATATAGTTGACCATTATTTTCTCAGTTCTAATTCTCGTTTTTATTATTTGTATTTAAAGAAAATTAGTTCTTGACTTGTTTATTGGTTTGCAATTTTTAAATTTTATGTCCCCATACATGATTTGCATACATCACACCATCTTTTTTGCGTCAAGAAATCTAATTTAGGTTGAATAATCTGCTGATAAGCTGATTAAAAATAATCTGCTGATAAACTAGTTGCAGTGACTATTACAAATTTTTATTTTTTTTGAAAAAGCTAGACCGCTGTCAGAAAGCTGTCACCACGCACAGATAGTTGCGGTTTGAAAACGTTGTTTTCAATATTTTTAAAACGCATAAGCTGCCAAAACGTAATTTACCCAAACAGGTTAGGTGCATTTTCAAAACGCCACTGTACCAAATAAGCTGCCCCAAACAGACCCTTAACCATCCTACCTCAAAATTGGTACTGGAGCTTTAGGTTTTTCCAACGTTTCACTGAGAAGCGGAGCTATTTATCAGGATATTTTAACAAATTGAAATAAGGATAGGATTTTGATGATTTTGCATAATCTGTCAGATGAGTTGTTGAATAAGAAGATGAATCAAGTGATGTATGACCTGACAATGTGGAAGCTAATCAAGTTCATGCATGTGATTCCAGTTATACCGATGAGTCTGTTATACTGATGAGTCCATTAAATTGAATGTTAACGTCTATGTTAAAATTTAGTAATAGATGATGATATAACAAGGAATGTTAGAGTTAAAGTGTTAATTTAGGATAGTAAATTGATCTTAAAAGTTTTTTTTTGTTTGAGTTCGAGATTTAGATAACATTTTTGAATGAAAAATAATGTTTGATGAAGGAAAATTTTGGTTTGCACAAATTAAATTAACTGAGCAAGCTAAAATTGGTAGATTGGCATAGATAAACAAAGCAAAAGGTTGGAAAGGGAACTTATGTTACGATCGGACTTGGGGCTTGAATTTAACCAAGATAGGAACGGACGGTCTGAAGGTGGAAATCAATTATCTGCAATTTTAATTTTATCACTAATAATTTAATATTCAAATAATACATGAAAAAAAACACTAAAAAAATTAATTAAAATTAATAAGTAGAAATTTATATCTTTCCGTTAGTTGTTCTCATCTTTTATATACGTTTGATCCTCTTCTGTTCATCTTTTTCAAATGTTTATAACCTAAATATAATATAAAAACAACATATTAATTGGCGAAAATTGGTTGAATTCTAATATTCAATTTTGTTATTTAGATTATATAAACCAACAAAAAGGTTATCCAACGATCAACTAATTACTTTCGTGAAAATTTAGGCAACATTTCTAAATTTCAGTAATCACCTTTATTTCAAATTATATTTGGATCACATGTATGTTGCAGTTCAGTGAGATTCATATTAGAATAGATTCTTCATATTGATGGATATAAAAGATATGCATAAATGATATGTATGTGAAGTAATTTAATATTCAAATAATACACGAAAAAACTACTAAAGAAAGTAATTAAAATTAACAAGTAGAAATTTCTATTTTTCCGTTATTCTTGTCTTCTACACGTTTGATCCTCTTCCGTTCATCTTGTTCAAATATTTAAAACCTAAATATAATATAAAAACAACATATTGATTGGCGAAAATTGGTTGAATTTTAATATTCAATTTTGTTATTTAGATTATATAAATCAACAAAAAGGTTATCCAATGATCAACTAATTTTTTTCGTGAAAATTTAGGCAACGTCTCTAAATTTCAGTAATCACCTTTCTTTCAAATTATATTTGGATTACATGTATGTTGTAGTTCAGTGAGATTCATATTACAATAGATTCTTCATATTGATAGATATAAAAGATATGTATGTGAAGTATGATAAATATGATAGATATGATGTGTAGAATAGAGATAATAGGAAAGATACACATGATAATCACCGTAGAAAATGATATGCATGATATGGGTAAGAGATATGTATGAAATAAATATATGAATGATATGAGAGATGCTTGATAATAGTTATACAACAGAGTAAGAATAAATATACATGTTAGTAGATTGCATAAAAATGCCTCAGAATAATATATGTATGAAGAATGAAATAACTTATATATGAATGCTTGTATGACCATGTTCAGAGGATGAGCTCACCCCCTAATGCTACAGACAGGGGACACAAGTTTACCCGTGTGCATAGAGTTCTTCTTCTACCACCCCAGAAAATTGTAATAATTCACTAATCGCTCGTCGACAGGGTAATATCGACCATGGGCGAGTAAACCATAACTTATCTCCTGAGAAAATTGTAATATTTACATTATTAACCACTGTGTCGACGAGATAATGTTGGTCAGGGGCAGGTAAGTACATTTTCACCTGAGACAATTGTAATATGTAGATCGCTAATTGCTGTGATGACGGGAGCCAACAGGACAATATCGGTAAAAAATATGAGGTTTGTTGACGGTGACCCTCACAGAGACAAGTATATGTAAAGTATAAAGTAAAAGTAAGGTTAAAATAAATGTTTATAGAAAATTAAGTATTTTTATTTAGAAAAAGTCATTTAGAAAAAGTCATTGATGCGTGCATTAGCAAGCATATTTCAAGTTTTTTATAAAAAGATGAAAAATCAACATATTAAAAGATTTTTTATAAACTTGCATGCTTATTGAATTCTTATCTTTGAATTACTGTAGTTTAGAAATGTGATTATTCTCTGGTTATATTTGGATAATTCATTATATTGATTTCATATTATATTTATGCTTTAAACATTTCAACAAGATGAATAAAAAATGATCAAATATATATAAAAGATGAACAAACGAAAATGTACACATTTCTACCTGTTAATTTTAATTACTTTATTTAGTGACTCGTTGATGTATTATTTGAATATTAAATCCTCAGTGATAGAATTAGAAATGCAGAGAATTGATTTCACCGTCCGACCTTCCGTTCCCGTTTATTGACCAAATATTTTCCAAATTTTTGTTAGATTACATCAGGGATCGACTTTAAGCCCATATCCTTTTGCTTTAGTTATGAATGGTCTTACTAGACATTTACAGGAGGATGTAGTGCATGCTTTTTGTTGATGATATCCTTCTCGTGGATAAGGTGAGAGAAAAATCCTAGGAAAAACTTGAATTATGTAGGTCTACATTGGAGTTTGAAGGACTTAATTTGAGTAGAACTAACGCTTATTACGCGGAATGCAATTTTAGTGATAATAGCTCTAGTGACAGAAGTGTAGTGATCAAATTATTAAAAGGTGTGAACTATTTAGATATCTCTGGTCTGTTGTTCAAAATGATGGTGATATAGATGGGGATGTTAAAAGTAGAATTCAAGTTGGTTGGTTGAAATGGAGGAATGCTTCGGGCCTTTTGTGTGATAGAAAAGTACCGCTTAGACTGAAAGGAAAATTTTATAAGAGGATGGTGAGACCTGCAATGCTCTATGACATTGAACGTTGGCCTTTAAAAGAGAAGCATAATACTAAGTTAAGTGTTGCCAAGATGAGAATGATTAGGTGGATGAGTGCCTTTACACTTAGATACAAAATGCGAAATGAATATATTCATGATAGGGTTGGTGTAGCTCCAGTGACAAACAAAATTAGAGAGAATTGTATTAGATGGTTTGGTCACATTAAACGTCAACCATCTGATGATATGAGTATGAGAGTAGATGTTTTAGATTCGACTGCTGTTAAGAAAGGTAGAGGTAGACCTAGAAGACTTGGGCTTTATTAGAAATAAATGAAAATTTGACACTAAATAAGACAAAATGGAGAAAAAGGATTCATTTAGCTGACCCAACGTAGTGGGATTAAGGTTTTCTTTTTGTTGATCGCCCGTTCCCGTCTTAGTTAACTACAAGTTTCGGGCCGAGTTTGGACAAAATTGGTATCAGAGCTCAGTTAAGGGCAGTAAGAAAGTGATCATAAAAGAGCAAATATGATAATTTTATTAAGTTATAAATAATAGAAATTTAAAATTTTAATTGAATTTATCAAATTATATGACTATTTTTTCAGGATTATGGATGTTATGGAGGAAGAGGTTAGAGATGAGAATGTATAAACTATTGTACCCCAAAATATCACAGTCAGTGTTGTGCTTTCTCTGATATGATGAATGTTGTGATTTAGTTGATTAAGAATTCTCAATCTTAAACTAGCAGCACTGGAGGACCACCAATGGATAAATATTTGAAACTCTTTCAAGTTTTGAAACCAACTTTGTTTTCCGGAGCAGGAAGGCCAGCGGAAGCAGAAATTTGACTATTGAGAGGGGAGAAAAGCATTGATGCCATGGCTTGTCCATCAGAGAGGAGAGTTACCCAAGCCACTTTTTCCTTTGAGGGCTGGAAGCTGAAAGATGGTGACAAGGCCATATGTAGGAGAAGTTCGTAGGTAGAACCAACTACTTTTTGCAGTGGGACGAGTTTGTGAAAACCTTCAGAGATTGGTTTGTGCCACTGTCGGCTAGAAGAAAGGTGCAATATAAATTCATAAGGTTAGTGCAAGGAGATAGATCAATTATGCTACATGAAGCGAAATTTACTATGCTGTCAATGTATGCACCCACCGCAGTTGATTCCTAATGTAGAGGAGAAATGCCACAAATTTCTTTTTGGATTGAATTTGATCAGGTAACCATTAGTGCCACTTGGGACTAGTGGAAAGGGTAAGGTGGGTGGAGATTGATTTCCAACAGACTAAGAAGCATAGAGACATGCATAAGAGAAAGAGTTCGGAAGAAGTGACATCACCAGTTTATTAAAAAGAAGTAGAGTCTATTGGTAGGGGTGTAAACGAGCAGCTCGTGTTCGACTCGTTTATATTTTGAGCTCAAAAAGTGTGTTCGTGTTCAACTCGTTTGCTTAGCGAGCCGAACACGAGCCGTTCACGAACAAAGAGTCGTTTTGACAACCCTAATCACGTAGTCATAAAATGTTAAGAATGGGGGCAATATTATAAACATCATTTGAATCTAATTTAATAACTTTTATTCTATTTTCTTCATCAATACTTTTAATTAATTACAAATCTTTGTAGCCTTGTAGTCAATTAAATTTTTTAAA